>JAVIAB010000059.1:33858228-34173228 GCA_032433765.1 Megaustenia siamemsis | reverse complement strand
TTTATTGTTTTCAGATACTTGAACGTAAATATTATTCTTTATCCACCACTTCTATATTCTATAACGATTTTTTATTATATTCGTTCCTCCATCTCTCTCTCTCTCTCTCTTTCTCTTCTCTCTCTCCCTCTCTCTCTCTCTCTCTCTCTCTCTCTATTAATTTTAATAAATGTTAAAATCCAATTAAAAGTTCGTTTTTTTTCCTTCCGCGATCGGTTATCATTGTGCGTATAGACCAGCATCATCATCAAGTACCGGGTCTGCTGGCGTAGGTGATCATGTCTCTCCACAACTTTCGATCTCGACAGTTATTTATCATTTCATTTGTTGACATTCTGCCAAGCCATTCTCTTAAGCTGTCTGGTATTTTTTTCTCTTTGCTTCCCTCTATCTCTTCGTCCCTCAATTTTTCCAGTTGTTACAATATATTCAAGTTGTTCTCTTCTCATTACATGTCCAAAAAATGATGATTGTTTCTACCTAATATTATAGACCAGCATAGCTCACGAATAAAAAGGTGTGTGTTTTTATTTCGCCAGCTTTCACCTCTGGCGAAGTTCCTAGAGACTATGAACTGAATTTTGCGTGTAATCCGTTGTTCCCTGGCAGCCGTGTGCACAGGGGTCCGTCGCCACACAGGCAGATAACTCCGACTTCGGAGGCACTCATATTTTTTTGTCGATGAGCAATTGACTTTTCAAGCCGGGTCTCGCTGCTAAGACCAGGGGTGGTTGCCGCACAGAGAAATCATAAATAAAAATCCCAACTGATGCAGCCGGGATTTGAACTCACAACCTCTCTGTCTCGAAGCTGGCGTCTTGCCTCGAGACCAACCAGTCCCCAGAAAGTACGTTTGAGGTCATGACCAGTCCCCTTGTCAAAAATGTTTGTTTCTTTACAAATATCGTCACCTAGCTCTGACCTGTGAATTCTCTCTTTCTTTCTTTCTTTTTCTTCTCTTCTCTCTCTCTCTCTCTCTCTCTCTCTCTCTTTCTCTCTCATTCACCCTCATTCTTTCTCTCTCTCTGACTCACTCTCTTTCGTTATTTCTCCCCAATGTTAAACTGTAATGACAAAATTATTTCTCCCTTTCACTCTCTCTCTCTCTCTCACTCTCTTTCTATATCTCTCCCCTCACACATACACATTTTACAATAAATATTAACATATCTATATGGCCCATGTCCCATCACTTCTGTCCCATTCTAAAAGGAACTTTCATACATCGTTCATCCTTGCAGACAGCATTCTGCCAATCAAGTTTTCTACAGACCCAATGCAGCTATTAGCCAACGCAACTGAAGTCAAAGAAACGCCTCCGGAATGTGATCAACTACTTAAGCGAGACTACGTTTTTCCGCATGCAAAAAGTGCTAACATATCAGTACTGGCTGAAAACATTGATGGTATATGCAAGTATGTATAATACTTGTAGATATATAACATGTATAATATGTAAGATAACCATCATTATCATAAACATCATCATAACATCATCACAACACCATCATAGCATCATCATAACATCATCACATCATCATAACATCATCATCATCATCATGAGCCGTGCCGTCTATCGATCACCAACATCCTCTAACGAATGTTCTTAATATCATTTAAAAAAAAAAAAAAAAAAAAAAGCTACCAGCGACTCATAGCTGATGACTTTTGAGAGGATCGGTGATCCTAGGCTATCTAGACTCTAGACAACTTCTTCGCGGTGTCCCTAGTAGTAGACTAACCAGTCTAGTCGGGTCAAATGTATAGGGATCGAGAGGTAAGATAACCCTGTGCCCAAAAGCGTTATGCCGATGATAGATGCACTGGACTGAAAGATGCAAGGATAACAGTTTTACTGTAAACGGATGTACTGGACTGAAAGATGCAAGGATAACAGTTTTACTGTAAACGGATGTACTGGACTGAAAGATGCAAGGATAACAGTTTTACTGTAAACGGATGTACTGGACTGAAAGATGCAAGGATAACAGTTTTACTGTAAACGGATGTACTGGACTGAAAGATGCAATGATAACAACAGTTTTACAACAAACGGCGACACAACGATTTTGCGTCCACGTAACGTTATTTCAAGTATGTATGGCGAAGAGGATAGCTATTCTTGTAGTCATCGGATGAAAGCAAAGAAGAATCTTGTCAGCTGCCACGCATATCGCAAGAAGCGCCTCAGGAGATCGGTGTTAAGGTCTTTGCTAGTGCTACAGCGGTCTGACGTCTGAGCTGACGCAATCTTTAGTGTTTTTACTAATGTGTATTTCGCATTGGGGAAGGTGCTGAGAAGGGGATCTGAGCCACTATAGAGTTGTCCTTTGTGCAATGAAAAATTATATCTCTACTAGACTAGATATGGGTGAGCAGAAACTGACCGGATGTACACATTTTTTTTTCTTTTTCCGGTTTTATTTTGGTTTCAGTAATTATTCTACATAATTAAGCGGAACAGTTATACTAAACGTCAACGGCAAAGCATCAATAGTTTTAACTAGAACTACTCAGGGCCGTCATTTTCTCCGAGTGCATTTTAAGGATGCAAAACCTGGACACTAACTCAAGCAGATGAAAAGAAAATGTCATCGTTTGTTACTAGAGACAAGTCTTTCAAATGTTCTGGATTAAACAGAAAAAAAAACAAAAGAATTAACAAAACATAAAAGATTGGGAAATGGATGAGAGCGGAGTTGTGAATTTAATTAAGCAAAAATTAATGCTCACACATTTGCGTCATATCAAGCACCGTAAACAGGGCACCGGAATAGCTCAGGGGTTAGTGAACTGGACTCCTAAGGACAGGTGGTCGGGTTCAATCCTGATCGACGGCTTCCGGATTCACCCAGCCTTAAATGGGTACCGGATTTTTTTCTGAGAATGAAAAGCGGTACGGACGTAATACCGACCATGTAACCTCAAAAATCATGTGCCGAAGGTCTGTAAAAATTATGGTAACTAACACCACATCCCCTATACGCCACTTGGCGTGGCGGGGCTTTTTACTCTTTTTAAGCACCATAATTGGGCATTGATTTAGAAGATCAACAGTGATGGATACAGTTTCAGTAAAATGAAGAATTTGGCAGAGTGAAAGGAAATGAGACCAAGAGGATTGTGGGGGACAACACAGACTACATATATCAACAAACCCCAAAATTACGTGTTCTCATCCTGAAGTGATTTTAGACCAATAAGTTTGATGAAGCACATAATAAAGATCTTATTTAAATTAATACAAGAGATGCTCAAATTAAAATACTGAGCAGAAGAGCAACAATTTGTATTCAGGAAAAACAGCGGAACAGGGAAAAGCTATTTTCAGCATGAGGATGTAAACAGAAATGCACACAGATTTATGCATGCTTCATAAATTACACAACCATCTTTGACAGTGTACAATATAAAGAACTTACCAAATGTCTGAAAAATCTATCTTAATGATGCAGACACAAGATTATATATAACTTATACTTGAAACAAACAGCAGGGATAAAACAAAATAGAGAAACGTTAGCATCTATTCATATAAAGAGAGGAATCAAGAAGGTTTGGGATCTGTTTCAATGCTTGTTCAATCAACTGAGAAAATCTATAAAGACATGATAAATACACACAAGGTTCAAAGCTTAAATGAAAATAAACTATTATATGCCGTTGACACTAAATTACTGGTAAAAAGTTTAGAAGAATTACAACTATCATCATCATCATCAAGTACCGGGTCTGCTGACGTAAATGATCATGTCTCTCCACAACTTTCGATCTCGACAGTTATTTATCATTTCTGTTGTTGACCTTCTGCCAAGCCATTCTCTTAAGCTGTCTGGTATTTTTTCTCTTTGCTTCCCTCTATCTCTTCGTCCCTCAAATTTTTCCAGTTGTTATAATATATTCCAGTTGTTCTTTTATCATTACATGGTCAAAAAATGATGATTGTTTCTTCCTAATATTGGAAATTAGCTCTCTTTTTGCTTTGACCTCTTTCATAACATTTTCATTACTCTTCTTACGAGTACACTCACATCATAAAAAACAATTTCTAATAATAAAATGTTATATCTACTCAACACTCATGTATGGTGCAAAAACGTAGAAGCTAAATAGGAAAATAGGACCGAAAATTGAAGCCCTTGAAATATAGATTTATAGATGATTTGGAAGAATGGGTGGACAAAGATGAAACCAAAAAATGAATCTTTCAAACAAGGCACATGAATCTTTTACACATAAAAAGACACAATAACTTAATGAAAGGCATGTTGGCTGGGAAAATACAAGGGAAGTGATACACAGGCAGACAAAGATTAAAGTGGGCTGGTAATATCAAGAGAACGACAGGAGCACGTCTGAAAATGTGAGTCATCCATGCCAAAGAGACTGTTAAACGGCGGTTCACGGTAGCCAAACTTCAAGAGAGACTGAAACGGCAGTTCATGGTAGCCAAACTTGAAGAGAGACTGAAACGGCGGTTCATGGTAGCCCAAAGCTTCATGAGGAGACGGTACAAGATGATGATTTGTATTTCAGTATAACCTGCTCTCAAAGTAGCTAAGCTTGAGTATATAGTCAAGAGTTGAAAATGAGCACGTGAAAAAGAAAAACACTGACAGATGGTTATGATTATGATTATGGAAGGCCCCGGTATCACTGCAAACGAATTGAAATCCATAACTGCTCAACCGCTGGTGCCAGTGGAATAATCAGAATTAATATCTCATCGCCTAAGCAAAGAAAGGTAGCTGCAGTCCCTATCATAGCATTTTCAGAACACGCCAAAAGACATAAGGCGAAATCGCGCAGAAAGTGAACACTGCCATCTGTTCCCCGTCATACGATTTCATCATTCATCGTAAGCAATCGGAATATCCACACGCGATCAAAACGGATGAAACGCATAGCTGACAGTGTGCACAGAGCACTTAATTCAGTAGCTAGGGCAGTAAGCCGGACTTGGGATATGAAGAAACTGCAACACGGAACACTTTTCAGACACAGTCTTTAAAGGTTCCTGCCCCCTATCCTCCATATTGAACGGAAGTTCACGTCTTCCTGAAAATGTTGATCGTCATTCTCTTGAATCTAGATAACATCAATCCTGACCAAAATGAAACACCAGGAGTCACACTGGGTCTACAAAGTCATGAACAAAACTCCGTCATTTCACCCTTCATTATAAGCATACGGCAGGTTTAGGGATATACGATCAGCCAACATGATGACGTACCACACACAACAATGTATGCGCCCACAAACGATCGATCAATCTAGTGAATGCAGCCAACAACGCACGAAACACCGTAACAATGGTGCAAAATCCCTAAAGTGAAACCTTTGGTTGACTTGGTAGAGCAGTCCATATTAATGAGTTGTAGCTTGTAAATAATTGGCGTCAAACAATTCAAACAACGGCCATTGAACAGCACTCAATGTGTTGACGTAAACCGCATATCAACTCCAAGACAGCTGAAATTAATCAGTCCCCAAATGCAAATCGTGCATCGGTCGGAGAGAATATGAACTTCATTCCACCATCTTGGACCTGGAAGTAAAAAGACAATCAGAAAAAGCATGTTAATGTTATATTTCTATCTGGCCTGAAAAAAGACATAACAAATTTCCAAAGAGGCAAACTCCTACCATTTTTTAAATGTTAATAAGAAACTCTCTTAAATTATACTATGATCCCTCGCCAGTGCTGTGGAGTTTGTACACAATGCCTAGATCTTTCCCTCCTGCATGATCAAGAAATAAATATAATTACTAACAACACCTGTCCCAGTGATTGTCCTATATTGTATAATGAGATTTGGCCTTATATTGCCTTACAAAAATATGAAGTAGGTCCATATTCAGTTTAAACAAAACAAAGAATAATAAAAAGAATAATAATTTTTTGGCTTCTATTTTACCATTAATATTTATATTAATTCATTTATATTAATCTGTTTGCATTTCACAGAGAGTTTAAAGTGATTGAACCATGTTTACGTGCGTTTAGAAAGCTTGCTGCCGCGGAGTTCATGGTATCTATCGATTTAGTATTGGAGAAATTCCAATTCTTATGTAGTGACAATGGAAAAGCAGGTAACATTTATAACATTTGACGTTTTAGCCTACCATAAGTAGCAAAATTACATTTAAAGATACAATATGTACCAGCATAAATATGAAATTAGAAGTAGATCCAAGCATTCCACTGTAGCTTTCATTGGCTAACGGGATGTTATATGTATTTTCTGCAGCTTGAAAAACGTGATATTAATTAGGTGAAACTAAAAGATATATCTGCAATGATATAAACACGATATAAGGTTAGAATTTTCACCTCTCTGTGGTGCCATTAGACAACAGGCTACCCAGTACTGGCAAACGAGTATGGATCGAAGAGGAAAGGCATTCTGATACCAAAAAATGATGCGCTGAAGTCGCATGTATTGGGCCGAAAGACGCAAAATACCACGTCTTGTTTGTTAACCACAACACGAATCATTTACGCCCAATTTAGCGCCTATTGAAAGCGGCCGATGAATAGGTGCAGTCCGTGCGTGAAAGAAAGAAAGAAAGAAAGAAAGAAAGAAAGAAAGAAAGACAGAAAGAAAGAAAGAAAGAAAGAAAGAAAGAAAGAAAGAAAGAAAGAAAGAAAGAAAGAAAGAAAGAAAGAAAGAAAGAAAGAAAGAAAGAAAGAAAAAAGAAAGAAAGATCACCGTGTAATGATGTGTTATCCTGTTTATGGTGTGTGATGCATTTTAGGAACAACTTATGCGATTAATTTTTTAAAAATAATAGATGAAAAGAGCAAAGTTTATTTTCTTCAAAAGGTCTGAAAGAATATAACGATTCACCGTGTTCCAGCAACAATCGAACAGTTCAGGAGATAGAAGAGCGTGTGGCGACCTGCGTCAACACAACTACCGTGACAGAGGGTGTTGGGCTTGAAGCGAGATGCGTGTAAGATGTCTTTATTATTGGAGCAACGTATAAGTACCACTGGTTGAATCTAAATTGTGAGTGAGTGAGTGAGGGAGGGGGAGTGAGGGAGTGGGAGTGAGTGAGGGAGGGAGGGGGAGTGAGTGAGGGAGGGAGGGAGGGGGAGTGAGTGAGTGAGTGAGGGAATGAGGGAGGGAGGGGGGAGGGAGGGGAGGGAGTGAGTGAGGGAGGGAGTGAATGAGTGAGTGAATGAGTGAGTGAGTGAGTGAGTGAGTGAGGAAGGGAGTGAGTGAGTGAGTGAGTGAGTGAGTGAGTGAGTGAGTGAGTGAGTGAGTGAGTGAGTGAGTGAGTGAGTGAGTGAGTGAGGGAGTGAGTGAGTGAGTGCGTGCGTGAGTGAGTGAGGGGGAGGGAGTGAGTGAGTGAGTGAGTGAGTGAGTGAGTGAGTGAGTGAGTGAGTGAGTGAGTGAGTGAGTGAGTGAGTGAGTGAGTGAGTGAGGGGGAGGGAGTGAGTGATGGGGAGGGAGTGAGTGAGGGAGTGAGTGAGGAAGGGAAGGAGTGAGTGAGGGAGGGAGTGAGGAAGGGAAGGAGTGAGTGAGGGAGGGAGTGAGCAGGTGAGTGAGTGAGTGAGGGAGTGAGTGAGTGAGTGCGTGAGTGAGTGAGTGAGTGAGTGAGTGAGTGAGTGAGTGAGTGAGTGAGTGAGTGAGTGAGTGAGTGAGTGAGTGAGTGAGTGGGCAGTAAACCTGCTCATATTTCTTTTATTTTTAGAACGTTACATTCCGACAGAAAGCGACATTCAATTCTGTCTCTTGCTTTGATGGTGCAGGTTGTCGTAGACTGACTTGTCCATCTTGTGATGCTACTCGTCCATGTTAGTTTTGGTCTGCCTCTGCCTCTTTTACCTTGTATTTTCCTTCCAAGATTACTTTTAGTAGTCTGTTATGTCTTTTAAAGAGCCGCGATAGCTCAGTGGTTAGTGAGCTGGACTACAAAGGACAAGAGGATGGGTTCGATCCCAACCGACGGCTTCCGGGTTCACCCAGCCTTAAATGGGTGCCTGATTTTTATCGGATAGTGAAGCTGCACGGGCGTAATACCGACCATATTACCCCAAAAATCATGTGCTGAAGGTTTATAAAAATTATGGTCACTAACACCATATTCTCTATACGCCACTTGGCGTGACGGGGCACTTTACTTTACTTTTTATTATGTCTTTTAACATGCCCCAAAAATCTTATTTTTTGTCTTGTTTGAATATTTAGTAGTGCTCTATTCATTTTTGTTAGCTGCTTTAAGACTTCATCATTTGTTTTCTATTCTTTCCATCCAATTCTTTCTATTCTTCTATAAGTCCACATTTCAAGGGCTTCAGTTTTCTGTTCTGTTTTCTTGTCTAATGCTCATGTTTCTGTGCCATACAGGAATATTGAGAAAATAATACATTTGGTTATTATTATATTTAGCCCTGGTGTTATTTGTTTTTATGTTAATATAATTTTCATAGCATTAAAGTTACTTTTTGCCATTTCTATTCTTTTGTTTATTCCAGAGTTCATTTTCCATCAATGGTTATAGTATGTCCAAGGTAGTTGTAGCTCTGAACTGTCTCCAGGTCTATTCCTTTAACTTTGATATTTACTTGTGGGTTTTGAGTGTTAACTTTGTTTATGATCATAGTTTTAGTCTTAGTGGTATTCATATCTAATCCATATGTTTTGCTTGTCATGTTTATTTCATTAAGTAATTGTTGAAGATGTTTAGTATTTTCTGCTAGTAATAGAGTATCATCAGCATAACCCTTAGGTTATTGATTATCTTTCCATTAATCTGTATTGCCTGGCATCTCTGTGATATTATTAAATATTTGATCAGTGTATAGATTGAACAAGCTTGGTGATAGGATGCATCCCTGTCTTAATCCTCTTTTTATATCAATGGATGTAGAGTTCTCTTTGTCATATTTTAGTGTTGCTGTTTGCTCCCAGTATAAACTGCCAGTTCTTATAGAATAGATAACAATCGTAAAGCGTGTTCTGCAGTATCTTGAGCTGTTAGTTTTCAAGCCATAAGTTGGTTTTTTTCAATTAAACAATTATTAATCATTTCAAAGGAAACTTCATGTTTATCTTGCATTTATCCACTAATACATTTAGTCATCGTATTTTTATTTTCAGCGAAGCGAGAAAAATGGAGGAGTGCAGTTACAAAATGTACACTGAGATTTGCGGTTTGGCTGTGGGAGATTTTATGCGTGGGATGATCCTATCCATATATCGATCTTTACCCTTAGTTCAAGAGTGTTTTACAAAACATATATGTAAGTGCGCTCTGTATGTAGGTCTGAGTTCTTATATATCTTATTATTACGATGTGTGGGGTTGCTAATGCTGCTACCTACGACGTCGAGGCAAAGGTTGCATATCTAGGACTGGGATGGCCAATTTCTTACAAATGACGGGCCACTTTTTAATTATTTTTTTGTGTGTGGCGGGCCACACACATAACAACATCAATACAAATAAACTTGACATTTGTTTTAAGGTAATATTTTTGTTATTTATCGGCATTATTTGCTCACATAAATCATTTTGTTGCAACAGAGTTAAAAATGCCTTGTTGATTTATAAAACTGAATAAAAGTTGCTATTTATATTGTTTAACAAACATGTTTTAGTTAGGTCATTTTAAAGTTGACATGTAACAAACCTTAATGAAAACAATGTGGACGTTCATGTGCAGCAACAAGTTCATCAAAGTCAATATGTAAAGATGATGATGATAATCGTAATAAATCCTGAAGGTGGCCATCAGTGAGACGGTTTCTTTGTGACGATTTAATCGCCTTCATTGTTGAAAAGGCGCATTCACATATATATGTGCTTCCGAACATAGAAGTAATTTTCAAACTGAAATCACTCAATGCGGGACATTTTTCCTGTGGCACAAGTTTCCAAAAGTCAACTCCTATCTCCATCCTTGATTGGAAAAAGGGGTCACTTTGGAGTTTACATAACTCCAACTGAAAAAGTGTCATGTTGTTGGAAAATATCACACTTCATAGGGTTGTTAAACAATGCCAGCTCTGGTCGTACATCACTGAAGTCAGAAAATCGTTCATTGAATTGTTCCAATAGTTTGTCTAACAATAATACAAAAAATTTGAAATCAGTGTCACTGCGCTCCTCAATCAATTCTTTGCACGAAGGAAAATGAATGAAGTTTTCTTTGGCCAGGGTAAATCTAAAACTTTTAGTTGACTTATAAATCCATCTAGGTGTCCTACCAAATTTGAGACTATTTTGGAACGTCCCTGTAGCTTCACGTTGAGTTCATTCATGTGCTGGGTGATATCAGTTAAAAAGGCCAATACGCTGTTAAAATGTGGATCAGACATTTTTCTTATCAGTTCTTTGTTTGTATCATGTTTCTCTAAAAACTGCTAATCTCGTTTCTCAAAGCGAAAAATTGCCTCAAACAATTCCCTCTGCTTATCCAGCATACTTGTGTGCAGAGCACTAAATCGTCATATTCCGCCTCAACTTCTGATAGAAAATTTATAAACTGTCGGTGTGTCAAAGCCCGATTCCCGCCTTTTATTAAATTCACACACTTTATTAGTTTTCATAATATCCTCCACGTTTAGAATCTTGCCACACAGCGCCTCCTGGTGTATAATGCAATGTAATGCTGGGCAATGGATTCCAGCCTTCCTAAATAATCCAACTAAACCTGAGTACCACACATTGACTTAGCGTCATCTGTCACTATTGCTGAAAGTCTGTTTATGTCATCGATACCGTTAACAACTTTCATAAATGAGTCATAAATTTCTTGACCTTTGGTCGTATTATGCAATGAATCTAAAACTAGTAGTTCGTCATTGATAATAAAGTCTTTTGAAACAGTTCTTATGAAAATTAAAAGTTGTGCTGTGTCTGATATGTCAGTAGATTCATCCAAAGCCAGAGAAAAGTAAGCGGAATTTGTAACGACATTCTTTAATTTACTAGATATAAGAGAACTTATTTCCTCAACCCTTCTAGTGACTGTCTGTTTTGATAGTGGAACGCTTTCAAATTGATTGGCAATTTTTCCTTCCCCAAATGCACGCGCCATGTTAATAGAACAACGCTTTAGGAAGTCACCGTTACATAATGATTTTTTTTTTATTTCGCTATCTCTGCGCTTACAACAAACGATGCCATTAAGAAACTTGTTTGTTTTGTTGCTAATGTAGTAAAAACAGATTTCTGAGCAATAACCTTTTTTCTTGAAATCGCACACGAGTGTAGAACGTATTGTACCAATGTAGTATTTGTATTTAGCGGCGTGGTGCTGTGTGTAATGCCGTTTAAGATTATACGCGTTATTTACAGACATTTGCAAACACACAAGGCACTGCGGTTTGCTATCCTTATTGTTGATAAATAAAAAATCATGTTCCCATTTCTCATGAAAAAATCTGATTTTTTTTTCATTTAATTGACGTTTATTCCTCATAGTATACCACGACCGAAGCAACAGACAATGACAACACAGATTACAACAATAGCACTGTTTCCTGTTAAAAATGGAACTGTTCACTGTAACTCGACAAAATCAGAATGATCAGATCGGATATCGAATATATAATTTTTACTGATGAAAAGAGGATTGGAGAGAAAGAAACTGAAAGTAAAATAATTGTGGGGTGAATGTGTTCGGGAGGAGGAGGTGTGTGACTGACAGTATTTCTTGGCGGAAACTGTTTAAAACTCGCCGAACTGAGAGTCGGTTCTAGAACCATTCGTCGGCTTCCTCCTTTGTTTCAGTCGATCGCAGGATGATCAAACGGAAAAAAAAGGATGGGTCGGGAATAACGGGAAAGCGACGTTAAACTAACTACTAGAGTGTTCCGAGTGTTAAACATAGGTCTCTTTGCACTATTATTCTTCTTTGATTTACCTCGGATGTTTCCACCAATAATTATACTTTATTTTAAACAAATTACTAGGGAATATTTGAGTTAGCTTTCTCCACGGTAGAAGTTAATGTAACAAATTTAAAATCAATTTTACCCAGGACATTTTGCTCAATGCAACCTGATTTTATTTTTTATTCGCCGCGGGCCAATAAAAGGACGTCGCGGGCCACTTGTGGCCATTGATCTATTGGCCATCCCTGATCTAGGATATTGATGTGTCAGGTTAAAATGGCGTTTTTCATTTCCTGGGTTCTGTTGGAAAAGTCGGAGCTTGATCATCATAGTGGTAGTGTGATAAAGACTTTTATTTTTGGAAACAAAGGCTGTCGACATCTTACTGGTCAGTCTGCTTTAACGCACACTGTATCCGTAGAACTGATCTGAAAGGTGAAGTGAGGTCTAGGCAAGTATTAAGTCGTTGACTCTGCCACGGTGACTCCAGATTCTTATTTTAAAATAGCGTGATGAAACTACTCCTTTTCGTACATGTCTTTAGTGGGGCAGCCATCTTCACACTGCTACTTTTACGGCATGTTCCTTCCCATATGCAACCACCTGAAGAATGAATATTTGTATTGTCATTAGTAACGATTTTGTTGTTATGCAAGACAATGACGCAGTGATTCGAAATGTTATCGTCATAATACGGGTATGCTTCTATTTGCTGAAGTTAAACGTATAAATGAGCAGAACTAATTAAACTTGAATGTAAACTTAAAACAAGAAACAGGCAAATAACAACGGTACTGCGATAAAGCTGGTGTGCAGAGAACGAGATCAACATAGGGTAATGGTGACAACTTTGTATATGGGAACAATACAAAACTATTGACGTTTCAGTATACATACTGCCTTCTTCGGGAAAAAAATGACACCAAAAACAAACGGACACACAGTGAAATATAATCTAACTACATTATGAGAAGTAATTAAAACTAGTAAATATAAGGAAGAAAAAATATAATGGGTAAAAAAAAATAACTGTTTGTAATGTAATACAAGTCATATACTCCTAAGTTAGTCTAGTAAGACTGTGTTTTTTGTAACAAAATAATATAACTAAATTTTCAGAAAACTGCCGATTTGCATGAATACACGATGACAAAATAGGGAACATTGAAAGTTTTATGCAAATGCGTAATAAAATATATACAATAGATTGCAACCGCCCGTGCCAGTGGAATCATTCGAATTAACATATCGTCACATTGAAGGATCCAAACAAAGAAATGCAGCTGCAGTCCCCATAATAGCAACTACAGCACACGCGAAAAGACATAAGGCGTAACCGCACCAAAAGTGAACGCAGCTGAACTGTCCTTCGTTAAACGATATCATCATTCATATCAAGCATTCAGAATATCGAAACACGATCCGGATGAACAACACAGCTCATGGTGTGCACATGGCACTAAACTCAGCAGCTCCGTCAACAAGCCGAACTTTGAATATGAGTAAATTCAACAAGGAACACTTTTCAAACAGAGCCTCAACGTTGCATATCGCGTATCCGCCATTTGACTGGAAGCCCACACACATGTGAACCATAGAGCGAACCCTGATCTCAAAGAAATTATTATTATGTTCTGTACACAGTCCCACAGGACACGGGCAAAATAAAATTATTACATGTGAGTCTGTGATATGTATATATATATATAAACAAACATAACAGTAGCAGAGGTGAACAGAAGAGCAAAAGACCCCAAATTATATCTCCCATCGACGCTGAAAGGCAGATGAGGAAGGAAAGAAGAAAAAGCAGAAGACATTAAAGAAACAGAAACAGCATAAAACACAAATGACATTAAAGAAACAGAGCCAGCATTAAACACAAATGACATTATAGAAACAGAGCCAGCATTAAACACAAATGACATTATAGAAACAGAGCCAGCATTAAACACAAATGACATTATAGAAACAGAAACAGCATTAAACACAAATGACATTATAGAAACAGAACCAGCATTAAACACAAATGACATTATAGAAACAGAGCCAGCATCAAACACAAATGACATTATAGAAACAGAGCCAGCATTAAACACAAATGACATTATAGAAACAGAGCCAGCATTAAACACAAATGACATTAAAGAAACAGAACCAACATTAAACACAAATGGCATTACATAAACAGAGCCAGCAGCATTAAACACAAATGACATTATAGAAACAGAGCCAGCATTAAACACAAATGACATTATAGAAACAGAGCCAGCATTAAACACAAATGAAAATATAGAAACAAAGCCAGCATTAAACACAATTGACATTATAGAAACAGAGCCAGCATTAAACACAAATGACATTATAGAAACAGAGCCAGCATTAAACACAAATGACAATATAGAACCAGAGCCAGCATTTAGCACAAACGACATTATAGAAACAGAGCCAGCATTAAGCACAAATGGCATTATAGAAACAGAGCCAGCATTAAACACAAATGGCATTAAAGAAACAGAGCCAGCATTAAACAAAAATGACATTATAGAAACAGAGCCAGCATTAAACACAAATGACATTATAGAAACAGAGCCAGCATTAAACACAAATGTAGATAAATGACTGCATGGGTAGGACATACCTGAAGGCAGCACTCTGACATCAACAAAATGCAAAAATAGTATATAGAAAAAGAAAAATACCTCTGTAACGCCTCCAATGTCACGTTCTTTGGTGTCTCTGCCCATATCTCTTGGCCATCGTAATTTTTTTTCTACTAATTGGTCAACAAAACGCCAGTACCGTCTTTCTTTTCCAGAAAAAAAATAAATCAGTGGTACCATTTTTAAAGTCTGTTGACCCGCCAAACATAGAAATTGTCGACAGGGATCGATCGCAACGTCTTGTCCTCCCAGACCAGCTCCAAAAATACTGCCCAACTACAGCTTCATGGATTATCATCATCATAATCGTCAAGTACCGGGCCTGCTAGCGTAGGTGATCATGTCTCTCCACAACTTTCGATCTCGGCAGTTATTTATCATTTCTGTTGTCGATCTTCTGCCAAGCCATTCTGTTAAGATGTCTGGTATCTCTTCTCTTTGCTTCCCTCTATCTCTTCGTCCCTGAATTTTCCCAGTTGTCACAATATATTCCAGCAGTTACCTTCTCACTGGATGGCCAAAGAAATGCGGATTGTTTCTTCATAATTTTGGAAATTAACCCTCTTTTTGCTTTGGCTTCTTACAGAACGTTTTCATTACTCTTCTTAGCTGTCCATGGTATTCTCAACATTCTTCTGTAAAACCACATTTCTACAGTCCCCGTTGATTTTCTTGTCTGTTGTCCTATTGTCCATGATTCACATCCATATGTTAAGACTGGCTCTACATAACATTTAAGAACTCTTTTTCTTGTTTCTATTGTCAAAAATGGATTGCATAGTATCTTCCTCATTTTTGGAAAGCTGTTTTTGCCTGAACCATTCTACATCGCACGTGTGGTGTACATCTACCATCTGGGGTTTACATTGTTCCCAGATAATTAAATGCAATTACCTATTTTATATTGTTCCTCTTGTCTTTATTGTGCATTGCAATGATGTCTTTTTTCTTTGTTGCTATCATTACTTCTGTCTTTTTGCTGGTCTTCTCTACAACGTCTAACATTTCTTGTAACTCACAATTCTATGTTGTAAATAAAAGAGTAAAGTGCCCCATCACGCCAAGTGGCGTATAGGGAATATAATGTTAGTGACCATAATTTTTACAGACCTTCGGACATGATTTTTGGGGTAACGTGGTCAGTAATAAGCCAGTTTTCAATTTAAGGCTGAGTGAATCTGGAAGTCATCGATTGGGATCGAACCCGACCTTCTGTCGTTTGTAGTTTATTTCACTAACCACTGAGCTATTGCGGCTCACATTCTATGATATTGCACTTAATTAAATACTGACCAAAAGTTGTATGTGTTTTTTTTTTCATTTCAGTTGAACTAAACCACTCTCTTGTGTACAAGTCAATTAAGGAATAAATAGACACAACTTCGAATTGCAACTTAAGATACACAAAAGATGTAAGGAAATCAATGAAAGATTAGATCCAGTCAATTTAGCTGTTTCAAATGTTTTAATATAAATTGTGTATATTTCACATACTATTGGTGAACTACGGTGAGCAACAACAAAACTGATTGATTAAAATGAAAGATACATTAAATGAATGATAAATCTCATATTGTGCTTTAATTCTACCTTTGTAATGTGTCAGGAGATTTGTATGTGGCTGTGAAGTAAACACCGCATGTCAAATGCTGCCAACACGCAATTTGCAGGTCATCACTAAATCAATTTTAATACATTTTATTGTATCATCATCATCATCATGATATATAATATTTTATTGTATACCTTTAGTATAATAACAATAGAATGTTTTACGTCTTTTTGTCCCTGATCACAGAACAAAAATGGAATTAATGACCAAATTGTTATACTTTGTTCTGTCAACCACAATTCTGACTCACACTGTGTATCTTCACTTGTCTCCCTTAGGTTGATCCTAGCATGCCTCTCTGTAACCATCAACATCCCTCTATAATTCCCCACAAAGGCAACACTTCTGGCTGTTCCTGAACCTCTCCCAAGCAAATCGTTTATTCAGTTTCATCGATTGTCCCATTAAAACTGTTTGCTTTCCCTCACCATTGAAGCCCACAAGGTGCCAGGCAGCAGCGTAACACTTTAATCGTATGTTAGGTCATGCGTTTGAAACTCTGACCTTTCCAGTCAAATCTCTTGTACCATTTTCAAGTCGGGTGAACCTAGAAGATGAAGATAGGGATCGAACTCGATCTCTTATCATCGAACTCTTCATCAGACCAGTTCTCTAACCACTGCTCAACCACGGTTTCATAAAGAATAGTTTCTTCAGAACTTAAGTGTATTACAAATTTGTAAACAGCTTTAAGCTTTCGTGCCTGGTCAAATATGTTTCTAGTTATATGAATCCCAGGTCGTGCTACGGAGTTCGTGAGTAGTATAGCAGGAAGGGTCTGTAAGGATTTGGCCCGTAAATTAACAAAGATATATAGTAGGCGCATTTTGCGCCTAATGTACTTGAGGCGCAGAGGGAATTAACCATGACCGCTCGCGTCGGGGTGTTGACCTCTCGTATCGGTGACTCCGGAAGTGACCTGTTTATGTCTGGTATGTGCTGACTTTGGAGTTCTTGATGTACGTGTGCTGACCTCATTCTTATGGAAATATGATGTCGTGTGTTATTTAGTTATTTTTAAATGAATGAAAGCATCATTCGGTGCTTCTTTCCTCGGTATTATCTCTCCTCATTAGGTCTGGACCTTTCGTCCTCGGTGATATTTGTACTCTCTATCCATCTCTCCTCATCATTACACCTATCATCTCTTCTTCCCTCTCCTAGACTTCTTTCTCTCCTCTCTCTCTCTCTCTCTCTCTCCTAGACTTCCCTCCATTGTAACAGTTTACCCATTTTCACCTATTAAGCATATCATCACCAATGATAAACGAGGCCAAGCAATAACAAACAAAGCACAAATCTTAACGAGATGGAAAGAATATTTCGAAGAACTTTTGAATGTAGAAACAGCGAGTCCAAAAACACACAAAAAGCAACTAATAGTTGGCGATAAAGAACCAAATATACTAATGGAAGAAATAGAACAAACATTACGACTAGCACCAAGAAACAAAGCCCCCGGAATCGATAACATCCCAGTAGAAATGCTAGCAGCAGCGGGAGAGGCAGGATGTAAATGGCTACACAGAATATTCAACGCTGCATGGATACAACAGCAAGTCCCAGACGATTGGAAACAGTCCATTATATAACCAATATGGAAAAAGAAGGGCAGCAGAAGAGACTGCAACCAATATAGAGGAATATCGCTATTAAGCCACACAGGGAAGTTATATGCCAAGATTGTTGAAAAAAGATTGAGACCAATTATAGACCCACAACAAAGCAATGCTCAGATGGGCTTCAGGAGGAACAGAGGTTGCACAGATGCCCTATTTATCATAAAACAACTAGCGGAGAAAACTATTGAGCATAATAAAACACTATATACAGCATTTATTGACCAAGAAAAGGCGTTTGATAGGGTGGACAGAGAACAACTGTGGTCCGTATTGCCCTTGTACGGAGTGAGTCACCACCTAGTAGAGATATGCAAGAGCCTCTATGAAAGTAGTCGCACTACAGTAAGATCTTCAGCAGGCTACTCTGAACACTTCATCATTAACTCCGGAGGAAGACAAGGCTGCATGCTTTCCCCTTTACTTTTCATCACATATATGGACAATATATGTAATATATTATGTATATGTATATATAATAATGATATATATGCAAATTAGCATGCCCAACCCAATGAAATATACAAACACGGATGATAACAACTGATAACACAAAAGAGAACGAAGTATACGTACCAGAAAACAACAGAAGAGAGGAAGAAATAAATGAAATACTTTTTGCAGACGACCAAGTTCTGATACACGAAACAACTGAGGTACAAGAACATATCAACAGGCTAAACAACACTTGTAAACAATACAACATGAAGATCAACATAAGCAAAACCGAAGTAATGGCAATAGCGAGAAAGAAAGAAAAACTAAACATCATAATAGATAATACAACTTTGAAGCAAGTAGACAATTTTAAATATCTGGGTAGCACGTTAACACAAGACAATAACCAAGAGACAGAGATAGATGTAAGGTGTAACAAAGCATGCCAAGTTATAGGCCAAGTATCAACACTATTGAAAAACAAAGCAATAACTACGGAAGCAAAAAGGGCAATATACAAACCAATTTTTCTACCAACTCTGTGCTATCAGTGCCACAATTGGACGCTGAACTCTAGAACAATAAGAAAGATAACGACCACGAAATGAAATGTGTCAGAAGAATGACAGGAAACAGCTTAAGGGACAGAGTAAGAAACACTGACCTGAGGAAGAAACTCGAAATTGAACCAGCCATCGATTACATAAAGAAACAACAGATAAATTGGTTCGGCCACATAACAAGACAAAAAGAACTAACAATGATTCAAAGAGCCTTAAATAAACGCTACGAAAACGCCAGATTAAGAGGAAGACCGAGAAAGAGATGGATAAAGGGAATACTAGAGTCATTAGGAGGGATAACACCAGAAGAGGCCAACAGAAGAGCAAAGAATCGCAGATTGTTTCTCCCTCGTCGCCAACGGCAGCAGAGGAAGGATAGAAGAAGAAGAAGAAGAAGAAGAAGAAGAAGAAGAAGAAGAAGAAGAAGAAGAAGAAGAAGAAGAAGAAGAAGAAGCATATCATCTCTCCTTCCTTCTCCTAGATTTCTACCTCTCTCTCAGAGATTTCTCTCCTACCATTCCATCCTCCATCCTCTCTCATTTTTTTCTAACGTTCCGCTCTCCATCGTATATTTTTTAGCTTCCCTCATAGACTTCCCACCATTGTAACACTTACTCATTCTCTCTGATTAAGCCTATTATCTCTCCTTCCCTGCCCTAGACCTCTCTCTCTCTCATAGTCCCTCTTAGACGTCTCTCCTACCATTCCATCCTCCCTCCTCTCTCCTTCCCTCTCCTAGCGTTCCACCCTCCCTCAATTTGTAGCTTCCCTCTTTTGTAACATTCACTCATTCTCTCCATTTATGCCTATAATCTCGCCTTCCTTCTCCTAGACTTCTCTCTCCTCTCTCTCTGTCTCTCCCTCTCTCCTATTCTCTCCTAGACTTCTCGCCTACCATTTCCCCTCCATTCTCTCTCTTTCCCTCTTCTAGCGTTCCACCATCCCTCGAAATTTTAACTTCCCTCCAGTGTAACACTTTAGTATTGAATAGCAATCACAACTAGACTTAAAATAGATTAATTTGAAAAACTAAGGAATAATACACTCAACAAGGCTCAATACGTACTTTATACATATTAGCATTAATACAATTGAATCAGATTTTATCGATAAACCATATCACACGTACTGTAAGAGCAAAAGAGAAAAAAATATTCCAACTTACAGCATAAAATATACTTTCAGCAACCATCTGTAGAAGATCAAATAACCCTTTTACCACAATACATAACATACCTAGCTTAAATACATTAATAACATTGAATATCAATCACATCAGGACTAAAAATATCTACTTTCTAACCAATCAATAAGATCAACATATGAAAAACGAAGGAATAATACACTCAACAAGACTTAACATACATTCTTTATACACATTACCATTAATACAATTGAATAGCCTTTTATTGATAAACCTACCGCATCGTTATGAGATAAAAGAAAAACTGAAAAAATATTCAACTTACAGCGTAAAATATACCCACAACAGAGGCCGCTAGACTGAACAGTAGTATTAAAATAAGCTTCCGTGAATCAATCGCGCTTATAACACGAAGTCTCACATGCGACTAGTTTAAATATAATCTGGTAAATAAAAGTTGGACGACACTATTCCACCCTCGACTAACAACTAGGTTAACCAATCAGAGAAGAGGATTTCTATCGGACACCCACCAACGAAATGACTGACCTCTGGATTAACCAATCAGAGAAGAGGATTACTGTTATTGTGATAACTGATCTCATTTTCCACTTGAAGTGCTGCCGAGTCTGAGGCATGGGTTACTTTAACTCGATTCGGTCCCTGATAAAATCCACCTGTCGGGTCATCGGTTGGGAGGGGGGTGGATAATACGGGTGGTGCGTTACTTGAACACGCTTTGACTCCTGATGCGATACCAGAGGAGTTCCATGATATCGATTTAACCTCCGAAGGCTGCAATACCAAGGTTTACCACCTCAAAGAATGACATATAACATTAAAAGTGATTATTACAGGTCAGAAAATTTACTCCCAAACCCCACAATTTCACCTCATAGTCATAAAACTTGGACTCAGAACCCTAAAAGGCTGCTCCATAAATGATTATATTTAGACACAACATGCAGAAAGTTATATTCAAGACCCAAAAAGTTAGGCCAAATCGCGAAAATGTTACCCTCAAAACACAAAAATTTAGGCTCACAAACAAAAAATCGATCTCAAAACCCTAAAAATCTATTCCCATACTCATACCAGTTAGACACATCGAAAAGATAGTTATATTCAAGGTCCAAAAAGTTAACCCAAATCGCAAAATTTTAGCACCAGAACACAAATATTTAGGCTTATAATAAAAAACTCGACCTAAAAATCTACTCACATAGTCAAAATAATTAGACACAACGAGCAGAAAGTTATATTCAAGGTCCAAAAAGTTAGGCCAAATCGCAAAATTCTTGCATCAAAACACAAATATTTAGGCTTATAATCAAAAAGTTGAACTCGAACCCTAAAAATCTACACCCATAGTCATAATAGTTAAAACAAAAAGAAGGTCAAAAAGCACCCATATATAACCACAACCGCTCACACATCCTTTTACCCCCGGCCATTTTTTATTGATACGCCTATGAAACTGTTGAAAAAATACAATTTAAACTCTAGGCTTATCTGAAACTTTTTTTTAGACAACCCCGTAGCAAAAATTTACTTAAAAATCACTTTTATAATGTTTACCCCCCTGACCGTTTTTGGGGGATACGCCTATGAAACTAAAAAAAAAAATTGTAGTCTCTAGGCTTACCTCAAACTTTATTTTAGGCGTCCCCGTAGCAAAAATTTACTTAAAAATCACTTTTATGAATTTTACTTTCTGACCATTTTTTTAGGGATACGCCTATGAAACTGTTACAAAAATCAAATTTAACCTCTAGGCTAAATTGGCTAAATGGTTTCTCCCTTATTACAGGAGAGGTAAGACGCCTCCTTTCCTCCGGTAGTCTTCGGGACGCCATTGGGCAAGGTTTAGCTCCCGTTTAGAACATCAGGGTTACGTGAAGCCATTGGAGCAGGTGGTTGATGGTGTTTTGGGAGCAGCCGACAAGTAATGCCGATTACGGTCCCCTCTCTATTATGGCAAGCAGTGGATCTCATTTATAGAGATAATGGTGGCGATCTCCGACGAGTACCGTCACTGCCAGGAAGAAAAGGAATGGCAAACTATTTTCTTATATTTCCAAGTAAAATTGTGTTCAAATACAGCTTAATATCTACAGCTAATGACGTTAATGAGCTTATTATGCAGAGCAAAATCCACTTCATGTAGGTGAGGCTGCTCAGATTTTAGTCCCTACAGAAAAGGTATCATTTCCCCTGACTGAACCACACTCCGCAAGCCTTGTTTCCTGGAGGGCTGCAGTATGAACACGTAGTCTCTACAGCTCCATGTCGATGAGGTCTGTTTTCCTGATGTTTTCTACATTCGTGAGGTTGGTATTATTTAATCCAGGAACACATGGTCCTAACGTTCAACGTGCTGAGTATGAGAAATGGTGTTTTCCTTCTGCTGTGTCCTAACGAGGATGGAACTGACATTTATGTTTGATTTCTATGCCTGGACCAATAATATGGATATAATGCACTACCCCGCCCTCGGCTCCCCTTTGAAGCGTTGCAAAGGAGGAACGTGGTTCTTACTTTCATAAACAAAGTTGAGTTGCAGGGGATGCCAGAAGTTGTCTAATGCACCGCCCACTGCCTTAGGGTCCCTCCTTCCAGATGTTGTGCTTGGGTTTGGTCCCGTAGCCTTCGAATTCTCCCTAATCTTCTCACAAGGAAGTGAGCGAACTGGAAGAAAAAGCCGCTTTCAGAAATAGGCACATGCCGGTGCAACAGTGAAAACAATGACCTATCGTCGATAGGTTTATCCCAATTGAAAAGAAGACAGATACTCATTTAACAGCTAAAATTTCAGCGCCCACCAGCCTGTCGGGAGTTCAACAACCACAACAGGCATGAACCGAATACTAAATCCAAGCTGCACATCTCGGGGTTCAAACTAAGACATATAAAACAATTTTTAATATATAATATAGAATTTTATATATATAATTTGTTTTAATGTTTCGTTATTAGTTTTGTGTGTGTGTGTTTCTTGTTTGTTCCTGCTGAAGGCCTATTGGGCCGAAACGTCGTTTAGTCTGTGTTGTCCACTTATCACGTAAAGCTTCTAACATACCATTTTTTTATTTTTTTATTTTTCCTCATATTCAGCTTTACTGCAGCTTCGCATTTTTATGCATTCATTTGCATTTCTTTGCCTTAACCCCTTACTAGTACTAGTAGCTGTTACTTAATGTTTGTATTTCGTCCTAAGGAGTTTACTTTAGTATTTATATCTTAGGTTAGTCCTTTTACTAGATTTTGTTTTAATGTTTCGTTATTAGTTTTGTGTGTGTTTTTCTTGTTTGTTCCTGCTGAAGGCCTATTGGGCCGAAACGTCGTTTAGTCTGTGTCGTCCACTTATCACGTAAAGCTTCTAACATACCATTTTTTTGTATTTTTTAATTTTTCCTCATATAAAACAAGTTTGTTGCCACGTTTTGCACTTTTTGGAACAATAAAATATAAATATAATGAAACATGAATTATTTATACCTGCTTCTTCTCCATGCTAATATGTACTGTTTTGTGTTGTTAGAATGTAATTTACGAGTTTAGAGTCCAAAATTATTTCTGCTCGGAGTAACGTTCCCATTCACTTTATTCAGTAGCTCGCGAATCTGTGTCAAACACCCCCCCCCCCTTTTTTTTCTAACCCCCCCCCCCCCCAAAAAAAAAAAAATTCGAAGACCCCTGGGTTAGGTTCCGTTCTTGGAATAGACTACAGCTAACCCTAAACCTTGTTGACAAAATACAGTTAAATGCAAAAACAACTAGAAACGTTTCATGATTCAAGTGTGTCCGGTCAGTGTGGGGAGATCAGTTGTTTAGCATGAATAATTTTGGACACTATATCCGTAAATTACCGAATGGAGCTCCAAAATTTTAGTTTACCCTATTGAACCAGATGTAAATTTTCTCTGGTTGAAGCCTTGAAGCAATCATCTTCTCCCCCCCCCCCCCTTTTTTTTTTGTTGAGAGAATGAAAGAGAGAGAGAAGTCTTATCTTGTATTCTAGTATTTGAAAAAGAGCATACATCATAATCAACATGACATTTAATTAATCAAAATCTATCTATCTATTGACCTTTCGAGCCGTAACCGGCCCATAGGGCGTAGACCAAGATACACCTTCTCCTATATGGATTTTTTGTTCTAGCAGTTTTCTTTTAAAGATATTTTATCAAATCTCGCCATCTGTCTCTGTTCTGTGCAAGCAGTTCTATCTCATTGAGGGAGCCGACTCCTGCTGCTCTTGCCTCTCTCATCAATGTTCTTCTCAGTGTCTCCCTGGTCTTCCTCTTTTTCTTTTACCTGTTGTTTCCCATATGAGGGCTTGCTTTGCTATTCGGTTATTATCTCTTCTCATCACATGTCCAACGTATGACCATCGTCTTTTCTTTATTACTGAAGATATTAGTGGTTGATTGGCGATTTCTCTAATTTCCTCGTTTGTTTTCAATTCGTTCCATGCTATACCAAGTATTTTCCTTAGACATTTATTTTCGAATGCGTTCAAATAATTAATCAAAATACTCTCATCGTAAACATTTGTATGTCTGCTTCATATATTCATATATAACAATTTATCAATGTATGATCTAATAGATGGTAAAAAGAAAGAAATATGTTGGCTTCAATTACGTATTTTAGCAAAAATTAAATAATGGGTGACCAAACATCACTGTATTTTTGTATATTTATAAAGTGTATTTGTTTTGTTTGTTTCAGTGCTAGCTGAATATATATATATTTTTATTTATTTGTTTGTTTTGATATCCCACAATTCTTTTGTTATTATTCATTCAAAATGGCGTTGAAAGAAGCTGTTCATGAAAGTAACGATAAATGTTTTAATTCAGCTTTAAGTTGTTCGAGAATTAGGTTTCTAATAGCTGGCATATCGTACTAGGTGTTTGTTGTGTTTTGTCACTTGTGTCGCCAACGTTCACTATTTATTTTGTTGCTGCAGGAATTCTGTTTACGGTTTAGTTTATATTTCATTATTTGCTCCCTCGTTTAGAGTCGACAGTCGTTTCATTACTATGATTACTACTCGTCACTGGCTGGAGTCAGCTCACTCTGACTCTCACTCTGTAGCAAAAGTCAGTAGTGACTAGTGGGTAGCGCTATATCCAGTCCGCTGTAGCTAATATATCTTCTAATAACTTTTTTTAAAAAACGCTATTGCACAAATTTTACTTTATTTAAGTGTATTTTAATTTACTAACGGCCACACTCAATTTACTTTTTACAAATGAAAAATAAAAAAGTGATTTCTAATTACTTAAGTCTTAAGTCTAAGTCATGTTGAACAGTAACAAGTAACACTAGTAACAGCACTAGGTAGTATGTATTAGTATAGTATAGTAACACTTTTTGCATTAAAAGGGATAAGAGGAAATATATAGATGAATTAGCTAAAGAGGCAGAAGAAGCAGCAAATAAAGGGAATATGAAAGAACTGTACAACAGCACAAAGAAATTAGGTGGAAAATACAAACAGATCAACGCCTTTATCAAAGATAAGAAAGGAAATCTGCTTAGTAATATAAAGGAACAAATGGAGAGATGGAAGGAGCACTTTGAAGAACTTTTGAACAGACCTGGCTCAAATAATCCTCCAGATATACTACCAGCAGAAGAAGAATTACACGTTAACTGCGGAAAACCAAGCAAAGAAGAAATAATGAAAGCCATCAAACTGTTAAAAGATGGTAAAGCCACAGGACCAGATGAAATTCCTTCGGAAGCCATCAAAGCAGATATTATCACCTCTACCAAGATGTTACATAATCTATTGGATAAAATTTGGGAGAGGGAAGAAATACCTAAAGACTGGAGAGAAGGTTATATGATCAAACTACCAAAGAAAGGAAGTTTACAGGAGTGCACAAATTATAGGGGAATTATGCTACTATCAGTGCCAGGAAAAATATTAGGCAGAATCATTCTGGAGAGACTAAAAGAGGCTATAGAGAAACACTTGAGAGATGAACAAGCAGGTTTTAGGAAGAACAGATCATGTGCTGATCAAATAACTACTCTACGTATAATAGTTGAACAAAGTTTAGAACTAAAATCCCCACTTTATATTGGATTCATAGATTACGAAAAGGCATTTGATAGTTTAGACAGAAGAATGCTTTGGAAGTTGCTGAGTCATTATGGAATCCCCATAAAGTTTATTAACCTGATAAAAACAATGTATGAAGGAACAAAATGTAGTGTGGTGCATGAAGGACAGCTTACAGAAGCATTTGAAATAAGAACAGGAGTAAGGCAAGGATGCCTTCTGTCTCCATTTCTCTTTCTACTGGCCATAGATTGGATTATGAAAATAACTCAAAACAACAGAAATGGGATCCAGTGGTCACTGACCAAACAACTTGATGATTTAGACTTTGCTGATGACATAGCTCTCCTATCACACAGCCACCAACAGATGCAAGATAAAATGAGTATATTAGATGAGAGATCACAACAGCTAGGACTAAAGATTAATAGAGATAAGACCAACATTATGAGAATTAATGCAGTTGGCAATAACCAAATAAAACTAGGAGAAATACCTCTACTAGACGTACAATCTTATATATATCTGGGCAGTAATATAGATAAAGAGGGAGGAACAGAAAACGATACCAAAATAAGGATATCAAAAGCAAGAGGAGCTTTCATTGCACTGGGAAACATATGGAAATCCAAAGAAATTAGGCTAAATACAAAAATACAAATTTTCAACTCCAATGTTAAGTCGGTTCTATTATATGGCTGTGAAACATGGAGAATAACAAAATTGACAATCACGAAGGTACAGACTTTCATTAATGGATGCTTGCGCAGAATAAAGGGATGGAAATGGCAGGACAAAGTCACAAACATGGAATTATGGAAATGTACCGGTCAAATACCAGTGGATAAAGAAATACAGCGAAGACGATGGCGATGGATAGGACACACACTACGGAAACCAACTGAGAGTATTACACAACAGGCCCTTTTTTGGAATCCCCAGGGGAAAAGACAAAGAGGAAGACCAAGGAATTCTTGGAGAAGACAGATTGAAGCAGAGATGAAGATGATGGGGAAGACATGGAATGATCTTAAAAGAATTGCAAAAAACAGAACGACTTGGAAAGTGTTTGTTGAAGACCTATGCTCCACTGGGAGCTAAAAGGTAGAAGATAGTAACACTTTTAGTGTTTGTTGTAATTAACTTACTAAGTAATGGCAGTGAGTGAATGGTGTTCTTTGTTGTTATGAATTGAGGTGTTAATTAAGTTATTAGTTAATGAGTACTAATTTTAAAAAAATAAAACAGGGTGTTAGGCAAGGTTGTATGCTGTCACCAGATTTGTTTAATATGTCTAGTGAGATTATTTTAAGATCCACAGTGGCATGTCTGGAATAACAATCAGAGGGGTCATAATATAGGGTGTCTCTTTAATGACTGTGCATTTTTTGTTGTTGAAATAATTACGCACCTAAATTTTATCTATGTATGACGTAATAGTTCAAGCACCATTTACGTGTTCATTTAAACATCACTGCTACATGATAGATCTGGCTTACAATGGTGTTAACGATTGAAGAAAGAGTATTTATAGTGGAGCATGTGTTCCGTAATGGCGAGTATTCGAATGGGGTTGTTGAACAATTTGTGAATAGATTTCCTGATACACCAGTGCCTCATCGAAATACTGTGAGTAATTTAATAATCAAATTTCAAAACACCGGTAGTGTACATGATGTTAGCCGTCCTGGTAGACCATCTGTTCTTGAAGTAACATCTCTCAACATCCAGGACAGCATTCTAATGAGTCCTGGCAAATCAATAAGAAAGCTGGCTCAACAAGTACACAAATCAAGCAGTACTGTTCATAGAGTTCTGAAAAAAAAATTAAAGTTACATCCCTACAAATTTTCCGTCGTTCCTCAATTAAAAGAATTAGATCACCAATCCAGAATTAATTATTGTATGTGGTTTGAGAATTTTCTAGCCCAAGAAGGTGAGGAAATCCTTGATTTCACTTTCTTCACAGATGAAGCATGGTTCCATTTGTCTGGGTACGTGAATAGGCAGAATGATCGTCTTTGGAGTGATGAAAATCCACATGCATTGCACCCAGTGCCTCTCGACGATCAGAAAGTAGGAGTGTGGTGTGCAATGAGTCGTCAGCGGATAATCGGCCCAATTTTCTTCTATGACACAATAAATTCAGAAAGATACAGGATTAACATACTGGAGCGATTCGTAACCCAACTTTCTGAGCCAGAAACTGAAAAAGCTTGGTTTCAACAAGATGGCGCAACTGCTCACACTGCTGTAAAATCACTGGAATTTTTATATGAAATTTTTGCTAATCGTATAATCTCTCGCGAAATTTGGCCTGCACGGTCTCCTGATCTTACTCCCATGGACTACTATCTCTGGGGTGAACTGAAAGGAAAAGTGTACGAAAACAATCCCCACACACTCGATGAGCTGCAGGTTTCAATCGCCAACAACATTAATAATGTTACACAGCCCATACTGCGTAAGGTTTTTGACAATATGAAAAAACGTATCAACATTTGCCAACTAAAACGTGGTGGATATTTCGAATACCTTTTGTGAATAGTGATGTAAAAAATTTTAATGAAAACAATAAATGCAGAACGTTATCGTACTTTAATTCTGGAACCGTTCATAGCACACCTTACAGAACGGGAAATTATGGAATCCTGGTTTCAGCAGGATGGGGCAACAGCACACACAGCCACAACAACACTCAATTATTTAGAAAGCATATTTGCAAATCGCATTATTTCACGTGGAATCTGGCCTGCTCGTTCACCAGATCTAACACCCCCAGATTATTATCTGTGGGGGGCATTGAAGGGGAAAGTTTATGAAAATAATCCGCAGACAATTAATGACCTAAAGACTGAAATAGTAGACAAGATTAAACAAATATCACCAGACATTATTCTGAAGGTTTTCGCAAATATGGAAAGACGAATCACGACATGTCTTGAAGCCCGTGGTGAACATTTTCAACATATGCTTTAGGCACTTTATTGTGTTAATACCAACATTACCCATTATAAGCTCGCCGATAGCAGTCAAGTATATTTGAATATTTTACAATTTGTGTGACGCATTAGTTAACCGCATTTCTGGTGACGTTTTTCTTCCGAGAGGAGAAATTCACTGCACTGCGACTTTAAAAACACCCTGTATAAATAATCTAAAGTATGCTGATGATACAGTCTTAAATCGCTAAGAGTGAAAATGAGTTACAAGAAATGTTACACATTATAGTGAAAGTGAAGGAAAGCAAAAAAAAGGACTCAGCCTTAACTTAATTTAACCAACTGGTTAAATTGAGGGATGAAGAGATAGAGGGAAGCAAAGAAAAAAGATACCAGACAGCTCAAGAGAATGGCTTGGCAGAAGGTCAACAACAGAAATGATAAATAACTGTCGAGAACGAAAGTTGTGGAGAGACATGATCACCTGAGTCAGTAGGCCTGGTACTTGAGGATGATGAATTTGTAAAAACAAAAAAATATGAACTAGTTTTACAGAGTAACAGACTTCCTTCCTACATTTTTCATTTGATTTTAAAAGTGCTCATACGTTTGTTATTAAAAACAAATGTGCTCATTAAAATATGTTTCAACGGTTCAGATCCAACTTAATTTTCTCCCTTTAAAATACACTATGGGGCCAACCATCTCTACTCCTTTAAAGTTTTACAGGCACTATGGCTTTTGAAAAGAGGAAAGTGGAATACTTGGTTACAACTGGCAAAATAAAAGGAAAGAGAGATCGCGGATGACAAAGAGAGAAAATACTGGATAGCTTGGTGTCATGGCATGGAAAACAGTCAACAACAGAACTGATATGATGCACTGTGGATAGAAGATTGTGGAAAGACATGATTGCCTATGCCAACCGGTATGGCACATGATGATGATAGCTTTTGACATCTTGTTATTTAGTTAGTAGTGTTGTGCAGCAGATGTAGATACAAATAATAAATATATATATATTAATTCAATCTCACCTGCCTACAATAATTGCTGATAGTTGAGAAGTTCACAAAATGTCAACAAAATTAGTGAAAGTAAAATTTGTGCAGAAAATTATCTTTCTTTTGTGTGACCAGGTATAGGTTATAGGAAAACAAGGAGAATATGTGATATCCAGGCTAACTAAAACAGAATTTCATAAACTATCTACTTTATCCAAACTTTAGAAGTCATTCAGATCCTGAATTTGAGGTTGAAAGCCACATACAATTTCTTTATTCCTATTTTTTATAAGGTCATTTAAGTTTAGCTGAGACTTCTATTTTTAAAAAAATACTTTCTTTGCGGCATTTTCCCATTACTTGGGTCTGCCTGTCAGGGGGAACCTATAGGACTGGAGAATAAACGCTGCATGTCCAGAGTAGTCACCCTCGAGGTGTTCTGATCTTAGTTTTCATTTTACCCCCAATAGAAAAAACTTTTGACCCTACGGGAATTCAAACCTGTGGTTTCCTTGTTTGGAGCCCGACAAGTTATTAATTCGACTGTATGGTGTACTATTAAAGATTATTTGTTTGCGTTTGCCCAATGACTAAAGGAATACACGTTCTCATCATCCGCCCTTAAGAGGACATTAAGTGGGTGTGTCTGCATTGTGTTGTGGTTTGCAGTAAAATTGTGATATTTGCGCCTTTTGGCCCAACACATCTAACTTCAGCATGTTATTTTTGAGTGCCGGGTTGTCTTCCCTCTATAATTCTTTCATATACTATAATTCTAATCATCATCATCATATGCCATACCGGTTGGCATAGGTGATCATGTCCCTCCACAATCTTCTATCTACAGTGCATCGTATCAGTTCTGTTGTTGACTGTTTTTCATGCCATGACATCAAGCTATCCAGTATTTTCTCTCTTTTGTCGTCCCGCGATCTCTCTTTCCTTTTATTTTGCCAGTTATAACCAAGTATTCCAACTTTCCTCTTCTCATGGTGTGCCCGGAAAATGTTGATTGCTTCTTTCTGATGTTTTTTTAAGAGCTCCCTTTTTGTGTTGGCCTCTTTGAGAACTTCCTCATTGGTCTTTTTAGCTGTCCAGGGAACTTTCAACATTCTTCTGAGAAATCCCATCTCTGTGACCTCTAATCGTCTTTTCATTTGTTTGTCTACTGTCCATGATTCGCTTCCATAGGTTAGAATTGGTTCTGTATAGCACCGATGAACTCTCTTTCTTATTTCTATTGACATAGATCTGTTGCATAATATATATTTCATTTTTTGAAATGCTATTTTGGCCTGACCTATTCTGCTTTTTATTTCTGTGGTGCATCTTCCATCTGATGTTATTATTGTGCCCAAGTATTTGAAACGTTGCACTTGTTTCAGATTTGTCTCGTTTATTTTTATGTTGCAGGATGGTGATGATTGTTTCTTCGATATTACCATTACTTCTGTTTTCTTACTATTCAGACTGAGACCTTTCTTGTTGCTTTCTTTTACTATTATGTCCATCATAGTAAAAGAGAGCAACAAGAAAGGTTACATAATTCAAAAACATAATTCAAATAATATTCTATAATTCTAATAATATTCTTTCATATAATAATCTCTGTAGCAGATTTGTTAGTGCATTTGCTTCCTGATCAGAAGGGTTCAGGTTCAATTCCTTAAAGTAGCAGATTTTTTTTTCAGGCTGACAAGGCTTCAGGGTTCATCCAGTCTCTAAAAATTGGTACCAGAGATTTTTTTCTGTGAAGTAAAGGCAGCCTGGCATGATACCAACCATATCACCCAAAATTATGCCATGGTCATGGAAAATATGGTCATTAGCAAGGCATTTCCTTTACTTACTTTTATAATGTAACCTACATTTTCTTTTTTAAAGCAACTAAAAATGAAGAAAGAACTACTAAACACAATTAGAGCAAGACAAATGAAATTTTTTGGTCATGTTAAAAGACACAACAGTCTAATAAAAGTAATATTAGAAGGGAAAATACAAGGTAAAAGAGGCAGAGGCAGACCAAGACTAACATGGACGAGTAACATCAAAAGATGAACAAGTCAGCCTATGGCAATCTGCACCATCAAAGCAAGAGACAGAGTGGAATGGTGGAATGGCGCTCCATGGTAGCCAACCTTCGATACGGAGATGGCACTCAATGATGATGATGACATTTTCTTAGCTTTTTTTCCACTTGACTTTATATCCATATAACTTTATGCACATTTTGTCCTCCAATAACATCTGAACAGTGATCATTATTATTATTATGTCATTTTACTAATAGTATGCAATATCTACGCTAGTTCTGTTGTAACACACAAGGTTATTAGTAACATCATCATCTTGTACCATCTTTGATTCAAAGGTTGACTGTTTTTATTTAAGTATTTTATTTTGTCTCTTTCGTCATCGAGTGCCTTCTCCGCAACGAAGGTTGGCTACCATGGATCGCCATTCTGTTTCTTGCTTTGATGGTGCAGGCTGTCATAGATTGACTTGTCCATCTTTTGATGTTACTCGTCCATGTTAGTCTTGGTCTGCCTCTGCCTCTTTTACCTTGTATTTTCCCTTCCAATATTACTTTTAGTAGGCTGTTGTGTCTTTTAACATGCCCCAAAAATTTCATTTGTCTTGTCTTAATTGTATTTAGTAGTTCTCTTTTTATTTTCAGTTGTTTTAAAACTTCATCATTTGTTATCTTTTGTTTCCATCCAATGCTACCTATTCTTCTATAAATCCACATTTCAAAGGCTTCAATTTTCTGTTCTGTTTTCTTGTCTAATGTCCATGTTTCTGCACCATACAGGAATACTGAGAAGATGTAACATTTTGCCATTCTTAGTTTCAGCCCTACTGATATTTGTTTTGTTGTTAATATATTTTTCATGGCATTAAAATTACTTTTTGCCTTACCTATTCTTTTGTTTATTTCAATTTTACATTTTCCAGCATTGGTTATAGTATGTCCCAGGTAGTTGTAGCTCTGGACTGTCTCCAGATGTGTTCCCTCAACTGTAATATTTATTGTAGGTCTTGAGAATTTTCTTTGTTTATGATCATAGTTTTAGTCTTTTTGATATTCATATTTTTTGCTTGTCATGTTTATCACATTAAGCAATTGTTGTAGGTCTTTAGGATTTTCTGCTAGTAGAACAGTATCATCAGCATATCTTAGGTTATTGATTATCTTTCCATTAATGTTTAGGCATGGCATCTCTGAGATGTTTTTAAAGATTTGCTCAGTGTATAGATTGAACAAGCTTGGTGATAGGATGCATCCTTGTCTTACTCCTCTTTTTATGTCCATGGGTGTAGAGTTCTCCTTGTTATATTTTATTATTGCTGTTTGCTCCCAGTACAAATTACATATTAGTCGTATGTCTGTGTCGTCTAGATTTATGTCCTTTTGGCAGTCTAAGTTGGTTATGGTGTATTCTATCGAAAGCTTTGGTGTAGTCTATGAAGCAGGCATATATTGGTTTGTTTACTTCTATGTACTTTTCAATCAATGTTCTCATTACATGACCTTTGTCTCTTTACATGACCATTTTTATTAATCTGTCTTGCTCAAATTGTATTAAATATTTATATCTTTATTTCCAACTGTTTCAAAACTTCACTGTGTGTTTTCCTTTCTGTCCACCCCGTTCTATTTCTTCTTTAAATCCACATTTCAAGAACTTAAATTTTCTTTTCTGTTTTCATATGTTCTGAAGCAAAATTTTTCTGTCACTTGAAATCAATACTACAGTGTTATAGAAACATCTTTAAGGAGTCCTTTATTCTTTTTTTCATGTTTATCATTTAAGGCCTGCCCTTTTACTGTTCACCTTTAAAAGATGTGGTTACTTGTAATTAAATGCTGTCTTTAAAAAAAAATATATTTTTTTCAGAGATCATCAATGATATAATCAGGCAACAGAAGAAGCCAGGAGAATGGAAAGTCCTAGTTGTGGACAACCTCAGCAAAAGAATGATATCTGCATGCTGCAAAATGCATGAGATCATGTCTGAAGGCATCACATGTAAGAATAAGAAATATAATTGTTATATAATAACCTTCTGTTCTTTTCTTATTTGTGATTCCACTTGGCTATCTTATCTATTAACTTTTTGCCTTCCTAGTAACACTCACACAGGTGCAGTTCTTTTGCCTTTCACCTCCCAACAAAACTCTCTTCGGCTCTTGTGAAATGTCTCAATAATTCTTCCATTATCTCTTTTTCCAAGTCTTACAGTAGTTCATTGTAGAAGAGTCGTTTTCCCAGTCACAAATCTATTTCCGAAAGCTTTGATTTACCACATGTTAGAAATACATTCAATTTATAAATTATAGCTTGTTTTGTACTTGTTTTTGTGTATTTTATGTCATGTTCTTGTGACTTTCTATGGAAAATGGATGAAAGCCTATTTCTGTGTGGGTTATTTAAAAGACTACAACAGTCTTAAAAAGTTAGTATCCTAAATTTAGATAAGAAATAGTGTGTTTATATTATTATTATTATTATTATTATATTTTACTGAATTATAATTAACTTTTTCAACTTTTATTTTCCTCTTTGTTCACATTTTAAATACTTACACCAATGATTTTATGTCATACGAATATTTTTATGTTGTGCAATAATCCTTCTTTAATTTGATATATGATATGATATGCTTTATTTAAAAATAAAATCCTTTCAGAATGTTTACGTTGGTGACATCAGGTTTTCCACAAAACAAAGTTGGTTAATTCAGATCCTACCAGCAAAATAATCAGGAAGGAAAACAGTTAATGCTGTGGTTTTTAATAGTGTGGAAGCCAGAAAGGCTCAGTGGTTTGTGAACTGGACTAGACTACAAGAAGTTGGGTTTGATCCTGATCAAAAACTTCCATATACACTTGGCCTTGAATGTATGCTCAATTTTTTTTATTTTGGGAAAGAAAAGTGGCATGGGTGTAATACTAACTACATTATTTCAAAAATAATGTGCTAAAGGTTTATAAAAAATAATGAGCACTAACACCCATGTGGCTTGGCGGTGCCCTTTTTTTCTACTCTTTTAATACTGTGATGTCTGAATTATTTCATATTTCTACAGCTTTGTATACAATGGAATACATTTTTAAGGGGTTAATATACCCACCAGTAACTGAGTTGTGAGTGATTAACAAGCGAAGCTAAATGCTTGCATCCCTCTAGCTCCCTACTCCACCTCCCCAGCAATGCTCATTGAAACAAACTAACCAATCTGGCCAAGCCAGTGGGAAGGTGACTTTGTACTTAAAAAATTGTGTATTGAAGTCGAATGTTTGGGCTGATGGTTACAAATACCACATTTATGCTGCAAACTACAACACAAGACAGGGAGCCGCGATAGCTCAGTGGTTAGAGAACTGGACTACAAAGGACAAGGGATAGGGTTCGATCCCAACCGACGGCTTCCGGGTTCACCCAGCCTTAAATGGGTACCGGATTTTTTTTCTGGGAAAGTGAAGCGGCATGGGCGTAATACCGACCATATTACCCCAAAAAGCATGTGCCGAAGGTTTGTAAAATTTATGGTCACTAACACCATATTCCCTATACGCCGCCACTTGGCGTGACGGGGATACTTTACTTTTTTTTTTTCCACACAAGACATACAATGCCCACTGATTATAAGAAAGAAGAAAGAAAATACTTTTTTTAAGAAGTTCCTTCTGTAGTAATATTTTATTTTACTTTATAATCTCCAGTCATTCAATGATATGTATTTTGTCCCAGTTGCAGTAAACTGTCTTGAGCTCATTGCCACAGCCAGCAAATGATTTTCTAACATTTTGTATCCTCTTTTTTTGTATCATTTGGTAACATCTGACTTATCTCATTTTGGGTATTGTCTCAAACAAATAATTAAACAATTATAAAGCCACATTTAATTATGACTTTATCACTGCACTTATCTTTGTTCATAAGTGATTTAATTGTCTTCTTCTGCTGCACTCATGACTCATTTACACAGGAATTGGGGTTTCTCTTATGAAGTCTGTTGTCTATTTCAGGGTTCCAGTTATCCTACTTATTTTCTCTTTGAGGTAGTGAGTGTGCACCACATTTATTTTATACATGCCTCATATCGCTGTGTGCGTATCAGTGTTAGTCACTTCTCATATCTTTGTGTGTGCATGTCTGTGTTAGTCACCTCTAGTGACTCGGGCAGATGGTGCTCGTAAACCTCAGGCTGACCATCTAAGGGCAGAATCCCCCAACAGAAAAGACAATTTGCTGCCTTGCAGGAAGATCGAGGACAGTCAAAGGAAAGCAAACCTGAATAAAATGCTGACTGAAATCCACTGGGCCACTGGTGCAGAACACAGCGCAACGTTTTAACAGGTATTCAATCAGAGTGGATTTAATTCTCTTAAATATGCAGCTGTCTTCATGTGAGAGTCTGGAATCCTACTCTGATTGAGTCTTGATTGCAGAGAGAGAGAGAGATTTCAAGTTTTGTAGGAAATGTTTTGCTGTCATGTCTACTATATAGTACAGTGGTGCTATGGGAAAAGTAAAAGAAAATACAGCAACATAATGTAGAGTCAAATCACCTGATATATTTATCATCTCTTGGACCCCCCTCTCCTCCCAAACAAAATTTGTTAAGGAAACCTTTTCACATATTCCAACCCAAGCCTGAAAGAAATTACTCTGTTCTAAAACCAGGGCCCAATAATTTAGAAAACTAGTTTTGTTGGTTGATTTCTTTTTTTATTTATTGATTTATTTATTGATTATTTTTTCAGTGGTGGAAGATATTAACAAACGGAGAGAGCCTCTACCGTTATTGGAAGCAATTTATTTAATCACTCCAATTGATAAAGTAAGGTGTTGTCTCTCTCTCTCTCTCTCTCTCTCTCTCTCTCTCTCTCTCTCTCTCTTTCTTTCTCTCTCTCTCATTTCTTTCTTTCTTCTTTGTTTTCTGTATTTTTCTCACAAACATACTTTCCTTTACTCACACACTCTCTTTTACTTACACATACTCTATTTTTCTTCACAAACTCTCTTTTATCTTTCATGCACACATTTGCTGTATCTCATACACACACACACTCTGTACCTCTCTCTCTCTCTCTTTCTCTTTTTGTTTTGTGCTTTTATCATACTCTGACTCAAACATTTCTTTGACACAGGATTTCATTGCATACTCTTATTTCTCCCTCACTCTCTCACTTTAATCTCTCTCACTTAATCTCTCTCACTTACACACACTAACTTATATAACAGGGCTGTCTTTGTTTTATTCCAGCAAACAAATAATTCTTGCTTCTACATCAGAAGAGCAAGAGTGTAATCAAAACCTCACATGTAATACAACTTGTACACTATTGTCCTTATTTGTCTCTGTCCACTTTAGTTTTCTTTATCTCCTGCATTTGACTTGTTCATGTCAGTAAAGATTTATAAAGTAAAAAATTTATTTTAGCACAATAGGGTATCCAGTTCCATGTCAAGCCCTCTTACATGCCTTCTAAGGTGCAGCAAAGCACTTTGAGAAATACCTCTGTATATTGTTATACAGTGTGGTCCAACCTTTTGTTACTCGAGGGCCAAACACAACAACCTGCTAGGAGTCGCTGGCCATCACATATTTTATTTATAAATTTTATATATATATATATATATATATATATAAAGTAAAGTGTCCCATCATGCCAAGTGGCGTATAGGGAATATGGTGTTAGTGACCATAAATTTTACAGACCTTCAGCACATGATTTTTGGTGTAATGTGGTCGGTATTACGCCTGTGCCACTTTACTTTCCCAGAAAAAAATCTGGTACCCATTTAAGGCTGGGTGAACCTGGAAGCCGTCGGTTGGGATCAAACCCTACCTCTTGTCCTTTGTAGTCCAGTTCACTGGGCTATCGCGGCTCCCAAGTAGGTTAATTGCACAAATAAAAATGTTCAATTTCACTGTTAAATCAGATTGTGAAGCATGGAGAACAACAGAAGTGATAGTCACTGTGATACAGACTTTCATTATTGGATGAATGACCCAAAATAAAAAGATGGAAAAAAAAATTGTTGCGGGACTGTGGGGAAAGTACCAGGCAAACACCAGTGGACAATTAGATGCAACAAAGAGGATGGTTTAGGATAGGCCACCCACTAACTGAGAGAATTATATAACAGACAGTTTTGTTTTTTAATCTCCAATAAAGGAGATGGCCAAAATATGCTTGAAGGAGGGAACAGGGAAATAATTGCAGTGCTGTGGTAAAGCTGGTAGCAAGGTGCATGTGGTGCACATTTTACCCCGCCATTTGCTCCTATACTTGAAATGGCATGTGGAGGCAGAGATATAATTAATGGGGAAGACATAGAACAATCTTAAGAGATTGGCACCAACCAGGGTGGCTTGGACAATGTACAAGATCTCCACAGAGTTGAAATGTAGAAGTAGATTTAGTTTTGCAGTTTTATTCTGTTTTTTGTCTTAGATAAGTATTTTATTTTCTTATACATGAATTATGAGTGAGATGCAGAATTGCTCAGGCAAAAGCAGCTTTAAAAAAAATTAGGAAGATGCTATGCAATAAATTTTTGACAATCGCAACAAGAAAAAGAGTTCTTAAATGTTATGTAGAGCAGGTCTTAATATTTGGATGTGAATCATGGACAATAGGACAACAAACAAGAAAATCACTGGAGTCTGTAGAAGTGTGGTTTTACAGAAGAATGTTGTTGAGAATACCATGGACAGCTAAGAAGAGTAATGAAAATGTTCTGAAAGAGGTAAAAGCAAAAAGACAGCTAATTTCCAATATTAGAAAGAAACAATCATCATTTTTTGGCCATGTAAAAAAATGAAGAGAACAACTGGAATATATTGTAACAACTGGGAAAATTGAGGGACGAAGAGATAGAGGGAAGCAAAGGGAAAAAATACCAGACAGCTTAAGAGAATGGCTTGGCAGAAGGTCAACAACAGAAATGATAAATAACTGTTAAGAGACATGATCACCTACGCCGGCAGGCCCAGTACTGATGATGATGATGAGTATTTTATTTTGTTTAGTTATATGTAGATAATGGATATTTTATTTTGTTAGAATTATTCTTCCATGTCTGTTCACAGTCTATCAAGGCCATGATAGCAGACTTTCAGAACCCAAACAGTACCCAGTATAAAGCAGCACATGCCTACTTCACTGAAGGTCAGTAAGTATGGATATCATCAGAGTTATTTTCCCCAAATACAATCTTTTTCTAATTGTGATCCGTTTGGAATATGAGTCAATGATATATGCTGTCAATGATCAATCCTACATTATTATTGTCATTGATTCCTCCTTGTTCTCTTTTGAATGGTTGTTATTGTTGTTGTCTTGTTTTCCACAAGTTTATTATGTCTGGCTATATGATACATTATGTATGATAGATATATCTGTTGTCTTCTGTTTTTAATTGCCTTCTTTGATACACCTTGTGAGATTGATATACCTTGTTGTTTTCCACAAGTTTATTATGTCTGGCTATATGATACATTATGTATGATAGATATATCTGTTGTCTTCTGTTTTTAATTGCCTTCTTTGATACACCTTGTGAGATTGATATACCTTGTTGTTTTCCACAAGTTTATTATGTCTGGCTATATGATACATTATGTATGATAGATATATCTGTTGTCTTTTATTTTTAACAGTTTTTTTTACCTTCTTTGGTACACCTTGTGAGATATAGTGCACCTTTTATTTTCTTCATTCTACAACATTAGTGATGGATTTTTAAAATATACTTATTTTATTGACATGGACAATAAGTGAACAAATATATGTTGTTTATCCTGGCAATTTGTACACTGTAACATCTATCCTGAAAATGGTGTGAAATGAACATGATTTACATTATGCTGTGATTTACAGTTCTTCTTCATCCATCTTCCATTTGCCTTTCATCAATGAGTGGGGAGATAGTTTGATATCTTTTGCTCTTCTGTTAATCTCTGTTTCCAACTTTTTCTAGTATTTCATTCTTTTTTAGAGAGCGCGCTCTCTGTCTGTAGTTTTATAGCGGTGTGGATTGTCTGTAATTGTTTTTGTCTTGTTGTAATGCCAAACTATTTCATTTGTTACTTATAGTGAACTGCTATAAAAAAATGTTTCAAAAAGTCCTAGTATACACTCCTCCATCCACTGCAAATTTTAGGAAACACGGTAAGATATATATATTTTTTTCAGAAGATGTTTATTGTTAAACAATAGGTTAGTGGAATTATTAGACAACTGAGGAACTTTAATAAGCTATTTAAATTGCTTTTGCTTCCATTATGTCAGAAGGGTTATGGAAGTTTTAACATCACAATCATCATCATCATCAAGTACTGGGCCTGCTGGCGTAGGTGATCATGTCTCTCCACAACTTTCGATCATGACAGTTATTTATCATTTCTGTTGTTGACCTTCTGCCAAGCCATTCTCTTAAGCTGTCTGGTATTTTCTCTCTTTGCTTCCCTCTATCTCTTCGTCCCTCAATTTTTCCAGTTGTTAGAATATATTCCAGTTATTCTCTTCTCATTACATGGCCAAAAAATGATTATTGTTTCTTCCTAATATTGGAAATTAGCTCTCTTTTTGCTTTGGCCTCTTTAAGAACATTTCATTACTCTTCTTAGCTGTCCATGGTACTCTCAAAATTTTTCTGTAAAACCACATTTCTACAGACTCCAGTGATTTTCTTGTTTGTTGTCCTATTGTCTATGATTCTTATCCATATGTTAAGACTGGCTCTACATAACATTTAAGAACTCTTTCTTGTTTCTATTGTCAAAAATGGATTGCATAGTATCTTCCTCAGCCTGAGCCATTCTGCATCTCACCTCTTTTGTACATCTTCCGTCTGAGCTTAACAAAGTTCCCAAATATTTAAATTAATAACATCACAACAGAAGGCGAATAATACTGTGCCTTGAAAAATATGGTGGATACATAGATTCCATTAAAGAATTGGCTCCTGCCTAATTAACTTGTTTCATCATACTTCAGACACTTGCTGTTGAAATAATATTTTACAGGTTTTTCGAATTTTTTCCTGGCAGCCATGTGCACAGGGGTCCCTCACCGCACAAGCAGATAACTCTGACTTCAGAGGTGTTCATATTTTTTCCGTCGATGAGTAATTGACATTTCAAGCTGGGCCTCGCTGCTGAGACCAGGGGTGGTTGCCGCAGAGAGAAATCATAAATAAAAATCCCAACTGGTGTAGCTGGGATTTGAGCCCACAGCCTCTCTGTCTCGAGGTCGGCATCTTGCTTCGAGACTAACCAGTCCCCCATTCTACTGTTTCATGTGGGTGTTCACAGAGTGGATATGCTGGAGTTTGGTTCATTGTATTTTATTGAAGTTCTGCTAGTTCTTTGAACCTGATATTAATATTCTATTATGAATTGCTGACTGCCTTACTTCACTTACTGCACACATCTTCAGCTCACCTCCCTTATCCCCCCTCTAAATAAACAATATCTTAAAATGAGGTAAAGTTACAATGTAAGATTACACCTTTTCACGTCCCTTCTATATGATACGGTTTACTCATATTTATTATGCTTTTATGTTTTTTTTAATAAAAAGAATTACTCTCAATTAATATGGGAAAAATACCAGTTAATTTTGTGAAATTCTCAATTTTTTTTCCCATCTTAAAATTTATCTACATATACATTTTTTGAAAACTATATCAGCTAATTCCGGTTGTGGTGAAAGCCAAAACCAATTTTTTTCTACAGTCAGCAAGTTACCAAGAATGGCCATAATGACTCGCATTTTAATGCATTTAACCAGAGATATAACATAATTAGTTACATAGTAGCCTCTGTCAAACGTAGTTGACTATGTATTTTTCAGCGCCCCTAGAAATGTTATTTTTTACTTTTTATTCACCATGATTAGTTATTTAATTAAAATTTAATCTAATTAGTTATATAATATATCATCATCAAGTACCATGCCTGCTGACATAGGTGATTGTGTCTCTCCACAACTTTCGATCTCGACAGTTATTTATCATTTCTGATGTTGACCTTCTGCCAAGCCATTCTTTTAAGCTGTCTGGTAATATATCATCATCATGTGCTGTACCGGTTGGCGTTGGCGATCATGTCCTTCCACAATCATCTATCCACAATGCATCCTATGAGTTCTGTTGTTGACTGTTTTCCATGCCATGACACCAAGCTATCCAGTATTTTCTCTCTTTGTTGTCCTCAATCTCTTTCCTTTTATTTTGCCAGTTGTAACCAAGTATTCCAACTTTCCTCTTCTCATGATGTGCCTAAAAAATGTTGATTGGTAATATATAATATATACATATATTACATCAGGTGAATGTTAAAAAAAAATTATTTTGCAATACAATCTGCTGTCTATGCACAAGGGCTCTAGCCCAAGTAGTTTTCTTTCATTTCTGAATGGCAATTGCGATCTAATGTACTCTATATAAGATTTGATCTAAGATTGAGCGAATCATATCTCACCAAGAAGTCGGCAAAACCCCCTAGACAGATAAAAGATATATTCCTCAGTACCCCATTGTGCTCCCATGGGGTGAAAATATTTTATTGATTTTCTGCGTAATTGTAATCACTGTTCTGTGGTACTTTCAAACTTCTAGATATTGGATTCATGATTGAATGCAGTAGTTGTGCTTTTTTCTTTTATTATTTTTTTATTTGTGCAGAGTTAAAAAGAAATAATTTTTTAATTCAGCATCTATTTAAAGAGAGCTGCCCGAAACAATTTTGCATTTATTTTTACAAAATGTGAGTAAATCTGACCTATTAATTTGTGTTGTAATAATAATAATTTTTAAGGATGGATAGCTTCTCCGCTAAGAAGGTAGAAAGCGAAGCACCAGCTATTATCCATGCTTATTGTTAATCAAACCGCTCACTTCTGTCAGTAGCTCTGACATTTTTTAATGTTTAATAATTAATATACTGGAATAATATTTTTTTAAAAGAAAGGGATTTTTTAATTTAGCACTAATTTGAAGTTAAACAACATAAATGCAAAATTTTGAATGAAATCTGACGATTACGGTGACAATGTCATGTCCTGTCAAAACTTCTTACTGAGCCATTAATTATTATTATTTATATTTAATATTTTATTATATTAATATATATTTTATAATAAATATTATTATTATTATTATAAATTAACACTTTAAAATTATATGTATTTTTCTCATTTGTACATATTCTTTTGGTCTGGTTTTACAGGTTTGTCTAAAAAAATATATATGGAATGTATGTTTTCAGTTAATGACTTTTTCGGGGATGACAAACGTCACAAATTAAAACACATTTAAAATATAGTTACAAAAGACATAGACAATTTGACCAGATGATATTATATGTTAATGGAAGTCGAAATTAAAACGTGCTATTCTTATTTCGATTACAGCTTGTCCAGATGAGTCATTCAACGAGCTGTGCAAGTCATCAAGTGCAAAGTTTATTAAAACCTTAAAGGAGATTAATATTGCTTTTCTACCCTATGAATCTCAGGTTTGTCTATATTATTAGATATTTTTATTTATTGCCCTATTAACACATTGTATACCACCAAGGGCTAAAACACAGCTCTAGTAACTGATGCAAGAAAGCCGGGGGCAACGTTTTGCAGCTTTTCATTTATTGACCTTTCCACAATTATTTCCACTAAAACCTTGTAATTCTCTTATTTAACCTCTTTTCCAACTTCCTGAGCAAATTGTCCTAACAAATTATGTGTTTTTAGATCAGCTTTCATTTATTTTCTCGATGTTATTTCACATTTTTTTCTTTTCCTACTTCCTGAGCAAATTGTCTTAACAAACCATGTGTTTTTAGATCAGCTTTCATCTATTTTTTCAATGTTATTTCACATTTTTTTATAATTAGGGAAAACAACCTGGTCATGACGTGTTAAACCTTGGTGGCTGATATGTTAATTAATTGTTTTCCTTATATTAAAATATTAGTAAATTTAGTATATTTATATTAAAAAGCAATTAAACCAAACAATTCATCTATTTTTGCTCATTTGGGTTTGCATACCTCTCAATCTATAAGGATTTGTTGTAGAACTGTATTGTTTATGCTATTTGAAGAGTATTTTTCTAGTTTTTTGTTTTTAAAATAAAGTTTTGCTACTTGCTTGTCACCCGATGACTAAAGGAGTACACCTCTTCATTGATATAGTGTCACCACACTTCAAGATGTTCTCTCCCGTACTTATCTGAGTGGAACAATAACAGTCATAAAAACAATAATGAGTTTATTCACAATCGAACTGGTGCTGAACAATATCAATAATATCTTCAAAATGATCTTGACATCGTGTCACCATATTTCATGAAAATCTGTCTTTCATACTTTGCTGCGTGGAACAATAACAGTCGTCATAAAAACAGCAATGAAATTATTCATCATCACAGTTCATTTGAACATTATCAATAATATCTTTAAAATGATCTTGACATCGTGTCACCACACTTCATGAAAATCTGTCTCTCATACTTAGCTGCATGGAACAAAAATAGTCGTCATAAAAACAGCAATGAAATTATTCATCACACTTCATTTGAACATTATCAATAATATCTTTAAAATGATCTTGACGTCGTGTCACCACACTTCACTGAAATCTGTCTCTCGTCTTAGCTGAGTTACTGAGCTTTACTAAGCTTTTACTAACCAGCGAGAGAGAGAGATTTCTCTGCGTCTTAGCTTTTTATTTTTCCCCCTAATTGCAATCGCAAACTCCTTCGCGCATCCAATCAAATTTCACCCCTCTAAATTACTTTGTCTCCTTTTTGCCAAAACAATACATCACAGCCTTTTTTCCTCCTGAGAACCTTGCAGATTCTCTCTCCTTGAACTTTCGACCTTGGACACATTCATGGATTTTTTTTTAAATGATCTATTTCTGTCCTCATGCCCTGCACAATTTCTTCGATCCCCTTGCCCATAGACACTCTAGCCGGTATACTATTACATTCATCATCCGCCCTTAAAAGAACGTTAAGTGGGCTTGTCTACTTTGTGTTGTGGTTTGCAATATATCTGTGATATTTGCACCTTTTAGCCTAACACATCCAACTTCAGTATGACATTTTTGAGTACGGGGATGTCATCCCTCTTCGATCCCTGCTCGCTTGGTCAGACTAGGTAGGTTAATCTGTTACTGAAGGCACCATGGAGAGGTAGAGTAAGGTCTGGATGATTCTGGTTCACTGATCCTGGCGCAAGCCATTAGCTGTGGGCCGCATACAACTTCTAGCTCTGCTGCTGTCAGGCGCTTTTGCCTCCTAAAATAGTTTTAATTTAGAAATAGTTTTCTAATTACCATCTTGTCCTTTAAAATTATAAACTAAGCATGGCTTGGTTGTTGTGATGTTAAAGCTCATTATAAACTCACTTTTGTTGCAGGTTTATTCTCTTGACTCTCAAGAAACATTTCAATTCTATTACACGCCGAATAGACCAGGGCGTACAATCAATCTTGAGCGCTGTGCTGAGCAGATTGCAACTCTATGTGCCACACTAGGCGAGTACCCGGCTGTGAGATACCGGTCGTAAGTACTTTCCCATAAAGTTTTTGTATGTGCATTATATTGAGCACTAGACTCATCACACGGTTCACTTTTTTTACATATTTAAGTCATAGTTTTAATTATTATTTTAGTTTTGTTTTTATTTGAATGAATAACAGACTTAGATGGTAATTGTATTTTGAAAAGGCTTTTAAAAAGAGTATCTATATATTATGTAGACCCAGTCTTAACATATGGATGTGAATCATGGACAATAGGACAACAAATAAGAAAATCGCTGCAGGCTGTAGAAATATGGTTTTACAGAAGAATGTTGAATACCATGGACAGCTAAGAAGAGTAATGAAAACGTTCTGAAAGAGGCCAAAGCAAAAAAGAGAGCAAATTTCCAATATTAGAAAGAAACAATCATTTTTTGGCCATGTAATAAGAAGGGAACAGCTGGAATATATTGTGTCAACTGGGAAAGTTGTGGGATGAAGAGATAGAGGGAAGCAAAGAGAAAAGATACCAGACAGCTTAAGAGAATAGCTTGGCAGAAGGTCAACAACAGAAATGATAAATAACTGTCTAGTTCGAAAGTTATGGAGAGACGTGACCACCCATGCCAGCAGGCATGGTACTTGTTGATGGTGATGATATGTTTGTAGGTTTTTTTTTTTTACATGCATTCTTTTTGTGTTTCATTATTGTGTTCTATTTATATTTTAGTTCTTTTTAAAATATCTGTGGCAGTGGCGTATTCTCTATGTTACTGCAGCTACCGCCGGTAACCTGAACATATTAACGAAATACAAAAGGAAATGATAATTTATTTTATTTTTTTTTATAATTATATTACAAATTTTCTAATATTCTATTACACATTTTGTAGGCCAATGTGATTTATTTGCTTTGGTTTGCATTTATTAAAGCAACGTTTTCCTCTGGCCACTATAACGTTTGTGAATTAAACAGACTCTACTCTAATATAGTACATTAATACCGCTAGTAACTAGCGGTACATTTTTCATCTGTCGCCACTAGTAAATAAACGACCTTGACGTTAAAAAAAGTGAGTAAAAATAATACAAGAGCGAGCTACCTCTACATTAATGCCGTTTCATGGGTTATTTTTAGCTCTAGCCAACTAGAAGCGTTATAAAGTGATAGTGAAACTATGTCTGATTACCGGAACTTCCTTAACTATTTATAACTACGCTATGTGCCATTTTTTTTTAAAATTAGGTACCGAGGCATTTCAACTGTCAAGAAACAGTAGTGCTACTAACTATCGGTTTATAAAAAAAAAATTGAGAATTTTTTTATTTTTACTGTACACGAATGTAGTGTATTATCAAATAGTTTTATATTAAATTCCTTTGGGCATATATAATTTTGTTGAACTTCAAGTTTTAAATTACGTTGATTTAAATATATCTATATATATAGCTTATTCATTTATAGCTTCATAACAAACTTTTATTATTTCTTGTTCATTACTGCCGACGATATGATGGCAGAGTAAGCATCTACACATAACACAGAGATCTCAATATACTCAATTGATAATCTCTGTGTGATTGAACATTTAATAAAAGTGCCTTTTAATCGTCGTTCATATAATGAAAAACTCAAGGTCGTAAAAATGAAAAGACCCACCCCTGAGTTAAAATTGTTTTTGGAAGTGAAAGAAAAACACAGTGAGTATGTGCGTCATTTTACATCATCTTCATATGATAAATGAAAATGGTTGTGTGGTAGTTCTAAGCTGTCCAAACTATTTTGTTGTCCATGTTTGTTATTTAGCCTTGAAGCTAATGTATGGTCAAATGAAGGTTTTACTAACATGAACTCTTTCCGCACGGCAGTCCAAAGGCACGACAAATCAAAGTCTCATATTTGTAGTAGCATAAGCTTTGCGGCCTTCGGAAAGGCAAGAGTTGATCTACAATTAGATAAGCAACAAGCTCAAGATATTGAGAAGCACAATATTCTTGTGAAAGAAAATAGAACAATTTTATTACGTCTTATTAACGCTGCCTGTTTCCTCAGAAAGCAAGAGTTAGCTTTTCAGGGTCATGATGAGAGTATGAGATCTGACAATAGAGGAAATGACATTGAATATTTAAGTTCCTTGAGTGAATTTGACAAATTATTGACCAATCATCTTCAGAGTTCTACAGTGTTTTGTGGTATGTCCCCTGCGATTCAAAATGATTTAATATTTGCAAAAAATACAGAAATGATCATTAACATTAAGTCTGAAATAGAACGAGCATTGTTCGTTGCCATTGTTATTGATGAAACAAGGCAATGTTCCAATCAGAACCAATTGTCCACTGTTTTTAGATATGTCGACAATTCTGGCAATGTTCAGGAAAGGTTTATAGGATCCTACAATATGAGTGCAGACAAAACTGCCGCAGCTTTGTTTCATCATGTGGACAGTGTTGTAACTGAGTACAATGTCGACAATAGGTTAATAGCGCAGACATATGATGGTGCTTCAGTTATGGCTGGAAGTTGTTGTAACTGAGTACAATGTCGGCAATAAGTTAATAGCGCAGACATATGATGGTGCTTCAGTTATGGCTGGAAGTTGTTGTAACTGAGTACAATGTCGACAATAGGTTAATAGCGCAGACATATGATGGTGCTTCAGTTATGGCTGGAAGTTGTTGTAACTGAGTACAATGTCAACAATAGGTTAATAGCGCAGACATATGATGGTGCTTCAGTTATGGCTGGAAGTTGTTGTAACTGAGTACAATGTCGACAATAAGTTAATAGCGCAGACATATGATGGTGCTTCAGTTATGGCTGGAAGTTGTTGTAACTGAGTACAATGTCGGCAATAAGTTAATAGCGCGGACATATGATGGTGCTTCAGTTATGGCTGGAAGTTGTTGTAACTGAGTACAATGTCGGCAATAAGTTAATAGCGCAGACATATGATGGTGCTTCAGTTATGGCTGGAAGTTGTTGTAACTGAGTACAATGTCGGCAATAAGTTAATAGCGCAGACATATGATGGTGCTTCAGTTATGGCTGGAAGTTGTTGTAACTGAGTACAATGTCGGCAATAAGTTAATAGCGCGGACATATGATGGTGCTTCAGTTATGGCTGGAAGTTGTTGTAACTGAGTACAATGTCGGCAATAAGTTAATAGCGCAGACATATGATGGTGCTTCAGTTATGGCTGGAAGTTGTTGTAACTGAGTACAATGTCGGCAATAAGTTAATAGCGCAGACATATGATGGTGCTTCAGTTATGGCTGGAAGTTGTTGTAACTGAGTACAATGTCGGCAATAAGTTAATAGCGCGGACATATGATGGTGCTTCAGTTATGGCTGGAAGTTGTTGTAACTGAGTACAATGTCGGCAATAAGTTAATAGCACAGACATATGATGGTGCTTCAGTTATGGCTGGAAGTTGTTGTAACTGAGTACAATGTCGGCAATAAGTTAATAGCGCGGACATATGATGGTGCTTCAGTTATGGCTGGAAGTTGTTGTAACTGAGTACAATGTCGGCAATAAGTTAATAGCGCAGACATATGATGGTGCTTCAGTTATGGCTGGAAGTTGTTGTAACTGAGTACAATGTCGGCAATAAGTTAATAGCGCGGACATATGATGGTGCTTCAGTTATGGCTGGAAGTTGTTGTAACTGAGTACAATGTCGGCAATAAGTTAATAGCGCGGACATATGATGGTGCTTCAGTTATGGCTGGAAGTACCAATGAATTGAAAACTAAAGTCCAAGAAAAGTATCCTCAAGCACTGTTTGTCCATTGCTACAGCCATGTACATAATTTAGTTTTGCAACAAACTACTTGTTCCATTTCACAATGTCACATTTTTTTCAAAACACTGTCGGGTTTAGCTACATTTTTCTCATCATCTCCTAAGAGATCAGAGAAACTAAAACAATTTATGACCAAGAAACTCACAAAAGTAGCAACAACAAGATGGAATTTTACATCTCAACTTGTAAATACAGTAAAGGAATACAAAGAACAAATTATTGGCTTTTTTGAAGATGTCATACGTGATGACTCCAAAGACAACTGGAATGCTGATACAGTTGTGCAGGCTCAAGGATATTTGTATTTCTTTAGACAGTTTCTGAACATCTTTTTGCGGAAAGTTTATTCTAGACTATTTACACATACAGATGTTCTGTACAATATTCTTCAAACCTAAATACTTGATATAGCATAACGGCTTACAAGAGATAAATAAATTAAAAAACACTGCATTAAAGTTCAGACGTCATGGATTATCTTCAATATGGAACAATATAGAAACGGATCATTCTTCAGACAATGTAACAGAACCGCCATTAAAACGAAGAAAAGGAGATGATGAGTTGACATATAGGCATTCATTTTACAGTATATTAGATATAATGTTCATGGAAATAAATGACAGATTTTCTGATTATGGAAAGCTTAATTTCACTCATCTTTTAGACTCAAAAAAACTTTTTAATATACAAAGATAATTTCCCTAATGAGACACTGCACAAATTACTTCAATCATATAACAATCACTTTGATCAAGTGCGGTTAATAAATGAACTAAGTGCCATTCAGCAGAAATCTGTGATTTCTCAAACAAACCAATTCATGAAATTCTCACTACCATATATCAAACCCAATTATGTGAAATAATTCCAGAGGTTTTCAAATTGGCGACATTAATAGTGACAATACCAGCTACATCAGCATCTGTAGAAAGAACTTTTTCTGCTCTCAAGAGAATCAAATCTTATTGTCGCTCAACTCAAACACAAACACGCTTATCTGGTTTGGCATTAATGTCCATTGAGAAATCATTCCTTCAGAAACTTAGAAACCAACCCAACAGTACTTCCAATGACAAAGTCATCGAGGCATTTTCATCCCAAACAAGACGGATATAATTAACATAAATAAGTAAGTAATTTAAAATGTAGTGATGTCATTAGAAAATATTACTTTATGTTAGCCTACTGAATATAATGTATGTGTTTGTTTATTATGTCAGCGGTAGTCCAGACCACAAAACCAGTATACGCCACTGATCTGTGGGTATTTTATTTGGACATATTTACTTTCAGAGACTTTGATCGCAATGCAGAATTTGCACAACTAGTTCAGCAGAAGCTGGATGCATACAGGGCTGATGATCATACAATGGGAGAGGTTAGTTCAAGACCTATTTTTTTAATAGCTGTTTTACTGTTTCATGTAGTTACCTTTATAAAAGTTGTGTAACCAGGGTTTTGGGTCAAAACAGAAACAATCAAAGACATGTGAAACATTTAGAGCTTTTGTTTGCTTCTATCTATCTATTGTCCTTTCGAGCCGAAGACGGCACATAGGGCAGAACTACAATTTCAAAAACAGAAACAATCAAAGACATGTGAAACATTTAGAGCTTTTGTTTGCTTCTATCTATCTATTGTCCTTTCGAGCCGAAGACGGCACATAGGGCAGAACTACAATTTCAAAAACAGAAACAATCAAAGACATGTGAAACATTTATAGCTTTTGTTTGCTTGCACCAACTTTATATTTCTAGCAAAGTCCAGAGGGACTGAAATTCTGCATGAATATAACTTTTTTCAAATTGTTCACACAGGTAACTGTATACTCAGGTGTCTGTCACTGTACAGGCAGATATTCTCTTACTTCTGATGTACTGTCATTGTTCTTTTTATTACCAAAAGTTTTGACATGTTTATGTGGATTTTTCTTAATACTTTTGCCTGGGCTGTCCATTTTTTGGCCTGCATTTTTCAGTTTCCAACTGCCGAGTGTTCTTTAACATGAGCAGAATACATATGGACTCCTGTTTTTTGTCGTTATATTAGAGGGCTAGACATCGGATCTCACTACCCAGAGACTGGAGAGGGTAAAGCCACAAAGAAACCACAAATTCAAAGAGAAATATTCCTGTAGCAGGATTCAAACCCAGGACCTTCTTATCCAGAGACCAACTTCTTACCTCTAGACCTCCCCAGCCCCATTAGTTAGATTAAACCAAGTGCCTAGTCCTATTGGAAACAAATGATAAAATATATATCTAGTTATCAGATTATGTACTTGAAAAAACACTTAGGAGCTTATCAGTGATGTCTGCTTTATTTTTTCCAGGCAAAAATACAAAAACAGTAACAATTTCTAGTCAAATAAAGTTATAGTAACCAGCTTTTTAAAATTACTCCCTGGCCTGCCTTAAATGTTACTATTTGTGTATCACTTTACTGAAATCTTCCTGTGAAATTAGATAACAGATTAGCGTTTTAATGTACACTATCCAAATATGAAATAACTGTCAAGATCGAAAGTTGTGGAGAGACATGATCACCTACGCCAGTAGGCCCGATACTTGATGATGATGATGATCCAAATATGTTTTTAATGGTCACTTTCCAAGTATGTTTTTAATGGACACTATCCAAAATATGGTTTTAATGGTCACTATCCAAATATATTTTTAATGGACGCTATCCAAATATAAATAGAGAAAATACTGGATAGCTTGGTGTCATGGCATGAAAAACAGTTAACAACAGAACTGATGCGATGTACTGTAGATCGAAGATTGTGGAAGGACATGATCTTTCTGGTATGGCACATGATGATCCAAATATGGTTTCAATGGACACTATCCAAATATGGTTTTAATGGACACAATACAAATATGGTTTTAATGGACATTATCCAAATATGGTTTTAATGGGCACTGTCCAAATATGGTTTTAGTGGACACTGACCAAATATGGTTTTAAAGGACATTATTTAAATATGGTTTTAATGGACACTGTTCAAGTACATTGGTGATACACAAAAACAATAATTTTTGTAGTAACTAATAAAGTGTTCTTATTTTATCATTCATTCCAGGGTCCTCAGAAAGCCCGCTCAATGTTGTTGATCTTGGACAGAGGTTTTGATCCTATCTCTCCTCTTCTGCATGAGCTGACTTTTCAGGCAATGGCCTATGACCTGCTGCCAATTGAAAATGATGTTTATAAGTGAGTAGTGTTAGTGGTCAGACCGTCCTCATGACACATTGAACAATAGTCCGTAAGTGCTCAGGTCACCTCCCTAGCAAGACCAGTAGTGTTAGTGGTCAGACTGTCCTCATGACACATTGAACAATAGTCCGTAAGTGCTCATTGAACAATAGTCCGTAAGTGCTCAGTGAACAATAGTCCGTAAGTGCTCAGTGAACAATAGTCCGTAAGTGCTCAGTGAACAATAGTCCGTAAGTGCTCAGTGAACAATAGTCCGTAAGTGCTCAGTGAACAATAGTCCGTAAGTGCTCAGTGAACAATAGTCCGTAAGTGCTCAGTGAACAGTAATCTGTAAGTGCTCAGGTCGCCTCCCTAGCAAGACCCGTAGTGTTAGTGGTCAGACTGTCCTCATGACACATTGAACAATAGTCCGTAAGTGCTCAGGTCGCCTCCCTAGCAAGACCCGTAGTGTTAGTGGTCAGACTGTCCTCATGACACATTGAACAATAGTCCGTAAGTGCTCAGGTCGCCTCCCTAGCAAGACCCGTAGTGTTAGTGGTCAGACTGTCCTCATGACACATTGAACAATAGTCCGTAAGTGCTCAGGTCGCCTCCCTAGCAAGACCCGTAGTGTTAGTGGTCAGACTGTCCTCATGACACATTGAACAATAGTCCGTAAGTGCTCAGGTCGCCTCCCTAGCAAGACCCGTAGTGTTAGTGGTCAGACTGTCCTCATGACACATTGAACAATAGTCCGTAAGTGCTCAGTGAACAGTAATCTGTAAGTGCTCAGGTCGCCTCTCTAGCAAGACCCGCAGTGTTAGTGGTCAGACTGTCCTCATCACACATTGAACAATAGTCCGTAAGTGCTCAGTGAACAATAGTCCGTAAGTGCTCAGGTCGCCTCCCTAGCAAGACCCGTAGTGTTAGTGGTCAGACTGTCCTCATCACACATTGAACAATAGCCCGTAAGTGCTCAGTGAACAATAGTTTGTAAGTGCTCAGTAAACAATAGTCCGTAAGTGCTCAGTGAACAATAGTCTGTAAGTGCTCAGTGAACAATAGTCCGTAAGTGCTCAGTGAACAATAGTCCGTAAGTGCTCAGGTCGCCTCTCCCTAGCAAGACCCATAGTGTTAGTGGTCAGACTGTCCTCGTCACACATTGAACAATAGTCTGTAAGTGCTCAGTGAACAATAGTCCGTAAGTGCTCAGGTTGCCTCCCTAGCAAGACCCTTAGTGTTAGTGGTCAGACTGTCCTCATCACACATTGAACAATAGTCCGTAAGTGCTCAGGTCGCCACCCTAGCAAGACCCGTAGTGTTAGTGGTCAGACTGTCCTCGTCACACATTGAACAATAGTCCGTAAGTGCTCAGGTCGCCTCCCTAGCAAGACCCGTAGTGTTAGTGGTCAGACTGTCCTCATCACACATTGAACAATAGTCTGTAAGTGCTCAGGTTGCCTCCCTAGCAAGACCCGTAGTGTTAGTGGTCAGACTGTCCTCGTCACACATTGAACAATAGTCCATAAGTGCTCAGGTCACCTCCCTAGCAAGACCCGCAGTGTGAAATGATAAACTAGTTCACAAGTCTACCCCTGATCTTTTCATAGCTGTCCTGAATCTAGGCAACATCCCTCCTAACATGAAAGTCTGGGAGTCACACCAGGGCTTCAATTCACAAATAAAATTATCCTTTTGCCCTTCTTTACGAATGTATGGTCAGTTTAGAGATATACGATCATCCATCAAGATGACATAGCACATATAACAAACGATGCACCAACAACGTCACTCATTCACTGCAAAGAATGCAGCCAAAATGCATGAAACACCACAGCAATGGCACAGAATCACCAAAGTGGAACCTTGAGTAGTGTCTTATTAAGAGCTAAAGCAATGAACTGGTGACTGGTGATTAAGTGAACATAAGTTTTAACAGCTAAAGCAATGAACTGGTGACTGGTGATTAAGTAAACATGTGATTAAGTGAACATAAGTTCAAATGCAGCTCTCCAGTTTATAATGGAATGATTACTTGATTCGCTGAGTTTGGGGAAAAGTAATGAGAGAGAAAGAGAGCTAGCCACTTCACCACCAGATGACATGACTTAGTACAGTGAAATATTATTTCATCGAATTTTATTTTTTATATATTCTATAAATTATTATTTTGTTTACTTTATTCCCCTCTATATATGTCATGGGACATTATTTTATTGCTGTACATGTAATGAGTTATAATTATAATTTTTTAGTCTTTCATTTTCACTGTAATTGTGTAGGTGAAGAGAAAACAGATGTGGTTATATGTAGGAGTTAATCAGATTGTGTGCTAGACTGTTAAATCTGCTAGGAATCAGATCTCACTACCCAGAGACCAGGAAAGGGTAAAGCCACTAGGAAATGCACTGGTTAGATTTTTAAACAATTCTCACCACCTGTGGTAGGATCATCAATCTATCATCATCATCTTCAAGTACCATGACTGCTGCCGTAGGTGATTATGTCTCTCCACAACTCTCGATCTCAAAAGTTATTTATCATTTCTGTTGTTGACCTTATGCCAAGATATTCTCTTAAGCTGCCTGGTATAATTTCTCTTTGCTTCCCTCCATCTGTCCGTCCCTCAATTTTCCCAGTTGTTACAATATATTCCAGCTTTTCCCTTCTCGTTACATGACCAAAAAAACATTTACATGGCCAAAAAATGATGATTGTTTCTTCCTAATATTGGAATTTAGCTCTCTTTTTGCTTTGACCTCTCTCAGAACATCTTAATTACTCTTCTTAGCTATTCCTGGTGTTCTCAACAATATTCTGTACAACCATATTTATACAGCCTCTAGTGATTTTCTGGTCTGTTGTCCTATTGTCCATGATTCTCATCCATATGTTAAGACTGGCTCTACATAACATTTATGAACTCTTTTTCTTGATTCTATTGTCACAAATGGATTGCACAGTATGTTCCTCATTTTTTGGAAAGCTGCTTTTGCTTGTGCCATTTTGCATCTCACCTCTGTTGTACATCTACCATCTGAGGTTAACAAAGTTCCCAAATATTTAAATTCATTTATCTGTTTTAATATTGTTCCACTTGTCTTTATTGTGCATTGCATGTCCCTTTCTTTGTTGCTACCATTACTTCTGTCTTTTTGCTAATGAGGTGAAGTCCTGTATTTTTGCTTTCTTTCACTATAATGTCTGACATTAATTGTGGTGACCCATGACTTTACAAACAAGTTGCGACTGGTTTTTTTTGCCTTCCGTCAGTTTCTTTACAGTTGATTCTGCTAGCCTTTGACTAAAAAATCTTACTCACAAGGCTATGACATAGTTTTATTTTAGGTTACCCTTCATTAGCCTTTTACTCTCCCGAACATACCTGCAGAGCAGCAACCTGTACCAGTGGAAAATACAAGTTCTGATGTGATCGCTCCAGAACTTGCTTATTTTTTGTGTATCAAACAACAGAAGGTTTTCAGGCTTTATATTTAGGCAGGGGAAGTCACAAAATAATTTGTGCATATCAATAAAACATTGACTTATGTTTGTTTCATTTCTCGAATCACGTGATTTATGTTTGTTTGAACAACCTCCCAATAAAGTAACTTTTTCTTTAAAGAAATAACTTATTAGTGTTCTTTAGCACACTTACATGTGGAGGTGAGATGATAAACATAAGCATATTGCTATGATCCTGATTTTGACTGCCTATTGTTGTCTGTACTTTCCTTTGCTGTTGTAAAATTTCCTAAGTGCTGTTACAATTACTCATGTTTCTGTATCATTTATGTTTGTCTCTTACCTTGGATTTCCCTGAAGTTAAATGTATGTATTATAATCATCATCAAGTGCCATCTCCGCATTCAAGGTTGGCTACCATGGAGCACCATTCTGCTCCATCTCTTGCTTTGATGGTACAGGTTGTCATAGGATGGTTTGTCCATCTTTTAATGTTTCTCGTCCATGTTAGTCTTGGTCTGCCTCTGCCTCTTTTACCTTGTATTTTCTCCTCCAGGATTACTTTTAGTAGGCTGTTGTGTCTTAACATGGCCCAAAAATCACATTTGTCTTGTTTGAATTGTGTTTAGTAGTTCTCTTTTCATTTTTAGCTATTTTAAGACATCATCGTTTGTTTTCTTTTCGTTCCATCCAATTCTACCTATTCTTCTATATATCCATACTTCAAAGGCTTTAATTCTCTGTTCTGTTTTCTTGTCTAATGTCCATGTTTCTACACCATATAGGAATGTTGAGAAGACATAACATTTTGCTATTCTTAGTTTTAGCCCTGGTGTTATTTGTTTTGATGTTAGTATGTTCTTCATGACATTAAAATTTATGTTTATTTGTTTTTAATTATCTTCATTTTTCAACCAGTGGACCTTTCTATAACAAATTACATCAAATAATATTTCAGAATATTTCATAATTACATTTTTTAACCACAAAGAAAGATCTTATACAGAGTATATTTAATCCCACCTTGTGCTATCAGTGCCAAACATGGTCACTCATGAATAAACATAAAAGGAAGCTAATCAACTCTAGAGATGAGACAGACATTAAATATTGGTTACATCCAAAAAAAATAATTTCACTTTTAATTTTGAATGGCAATTGCAGTACATAACCTGAAAGACTTGGTCTTCAGAGATTGAATGGACCGTGCCTCACCAAGAACTAGGCAAAACCTGCAAAACAATGACAACATAGAGATGAGATGTTTGAGAAAAGCACTTGAAGTGACCAGAAGAGACATGATTAGAAATGATGTCATAAGAGAGAGATTGGTCATTGAATTATTTCTAAATTATAGAGACAACGAATGAAATGGTTTTCTCATCTGAAAAGAATGCCAAAAGATTATGTACCATACAAAATATATATTAAAAGATGAGATTGAAATAGAGCTTGTGGTAGACGAATAATATTTTGTATACAATAGAGTGAATTTAAGACTACTTCAGAAATATATATGGCTATGCAACCAGCAGTGTCACCAATAATCATGAAGAAAAAGTTGGTATATACAGGCCATGCCTGAAAAGAAATAACAAGAAAGTCACAAAGAAAGCCCTGAAATGGCAAGCAGCAGGAAAAAGGCCAACCTCACAAGACAGTGAGAAGAGCACTGAGAAGGACAAAACTAGCAAGCATTGACTCTCTTGCTAGAGACTTATGGGCAAGGTACACAGCAAGCTCAATGTGACTTTTCAGGCATTGGTAGGATGTTAGTAATATGATTAGTCATAATGAGATGATAGTTTATAAAATAATATAATTGTTTTCATTTTACTTCTAGGTATGAAAACACAAGTGGTAATGAGGTGACAGAGAAGGAATGCTTGCTTGATGAGAATGATGAATTGTGGGTAGAGCTGCGACACCAGCATATGGCCATTGTGTCACAGTATGTACATTTTTTTATTCTTCCTGTATAATTTTTACCTTTGCCATTGCCAAATAATTTGCTGCATTTTAAAGTATAATTTATTTTCTGTTAGATTTAAATTAATATCTGAAGCCTTCATTTTGCTAATCTGATATTGTTTAAAATAAAAGTTTCATACATTGCTTTTTCTAACCATTTCCTGTTCCAATTCCTTCTACAAGGTAGCAGGTAGTTTGAACCAGTAATTTGTATATTGATGCAAACTAATTTATAAATTACCACAATGCACAATAAAGACAAGTGGAACAATATTAAAACAGGTAGATGAATTTTAATATTTGGGAATTTTGCTAACCTTAGATGGAAAATGTACAACAGAGGTGAGATGCAGAATGGCTCAGGCAAAAGCAGCTTTCCAAAAAATGAGGAAGATACAATGCAATCCATTTTTGTCTATAGAAAAAAGAAAAAGATTTCTTAAATGTTATGTAGACCGAGTCTTAGCTTATGGGTGTGAATCACGGACAACAGATAAGAAAATAACTGGAGTCTGTAGAAATGTGGTTTTACAGAAGAATGTTGAGAATGCCATGGACAGCTAAGAAGAGTATTGAAAACGTTCTGAAAGAGGCCAAAGCAGAGAGAGAGTTAGTTTCCAATATAAGGAAGAAACAATCATCATATTTTTTTACCATGTAATGAGAAAGGAACAGCTAGAAAATATAGTAACACCTAGGAAAGTTAAGAGACGAAGAGATAGAGGAAAGCAAAAAGGATAGATACCAGACAGTTTAAGAGAATAGCTTGGCATAAGGTCAATAACAGAAATGATAAATAACTGTCAAGATTTAAAGTTGTAGAGAGATCACCTATGCTAGCAGGCGTGGTACTTGATGATGATGATTTTATAAAGCTAATAAATTTAGTACTCTTCTCTCAATCTGGCTCCCATGACAACAAGTTTCTATCTTACTAAAGCTGATCTCTTTCTTTAGCCTCCTGACTTTAGAGTCTTGTGTTGCACACTACTGCCTGGGCATTTCTATTATGCTTGCCTTTCTCAATCTGGCTCCCATCTTATTAAGTCCGATCCCTTTTTTTTTTACCTGTAGGACTTACCAGGCTCTTATGGTTGCATTGCTACTGCCTTAGGCAGCTATAGGCTTAGGAAAGTTCCTCTGAAATACTTAAGAAAATGTAAGTTTAATGCATTTTAATTTTGTTTAAAGCTTGAATACTTTCTTTCTCTTTCTGGCATTCACCCGATGAATAATAAAGGAATTTATAGTTCACTTCATCTTCCTGTATTAAAAGGACATTAAGTGGTTGTAGATGTGTGGTTTTGTTGTTTATTTGTGCCTTTCAGCCCAACCCAACTTACTGCAGCAGGGCATTTTTGAGTAGCAGGTTGTCCTTCTCTCTTTAATCCTTACTCACTTGGCCAGACTAGACAGTTAGTCTGATTCTAGATGCTGGGGCCTTGGTAGCCTAGTTGGGAAAACCATCCGACTGGACTACTGATGTTTGGACGACAACCCGTGTTCAATTTGCGCTGGATACAGTGGAAATTGTACTCGTGGTTAGAAAAAAAATATCCCAGCGGCCAACTCAGCTGCTGGCAGAAATGGGTACCAGGGTATTGCTCTGGGAAGATGAGGAATGCTCCCTCGTATCATGAATTTCAATGCTTAAAGTGACACTATACAGAAGTCTCCGAACATTTCTGGATAGGTGGCCGAGCACATATGGGTGAGAACCCATGTGCTAAGATGCCGATTCAAGTCTCGTACTTTACCTTGACCGTACTTTCTAGAGGCACTGCAGAGAGGTAGAGCTGGGTCTGGATAGTTCTGGTTCATCGATCCTGGTGCAGGTCTTCAACTATGTCACTGACAACTTCCAACTCTCATTGTTAGATGCCTTGCCTCCAAGCTTGGATTGATTTGCTCAGTTAGAGATACTATGTATAACAGCCTCAGAGTAAGCTTGCTCTGATATGTATAATGTCTGCTTGTTGTGAAGTTTGCTGTCTGACAGATCAGGTTACCGACTGCATTGAATCAACAAACATTTCTGTCTCACGTTATTGAAATATATTCTGATAATGGTATACACGCAAATGTTCATTTCCATGTTGTAACATATAGAAATGCAAAATAAGCATAACACATTAAATTCTCATTTTCAATTTGACCATTATTTGCTTAGATGTTAAAATTTTCCTATTTTAAAAGTAATTTTTAACCTCTTCAATTACCATTTTGATTTCTTTGTCACTTCTGCCATCATCTGTTGTTTTGTCAACAGACAAGTGACAAAAAAACTGAAGCATTTTGCAGAATCCAAACGCATGACCACATCTGATAAGACCAACATCCGAGATCTAGGCCAGATGCTGAAAAAGGCACCTCAATACCAGAAAGAACTAAGCAAATACTCTGCACATTTCCACCTAGCTGAGGACTGCATGAGACAATACCAGAAACATGTGGACAGGCTGTGTAAAGTAGAACAGGTATGATGCTCTCCTAGTGTGATTAATCAAATTAAAATATAGTTGCATTCATTCTCAAATACATTTTTTTAAATCTATTGCAAAATCACTGAAACCAGTGATGGAAAATGTAAAACTGAAATGAACAAAAGAATAGCAATGGCAAAAAGTAATTTTAATGCCATTAAAATATACTAACATCAAAAGAAATAACACCAGGGCTAAAACTAAGAATTGCAAACTGTTATATCTTCTCAACATTTCTGTATGGTGCAGAAACATAGACATTAGAGAAGGAAACAGAACAGAAAATTGAAGCCTTTGAAATGTGGATTTATAGAAGAATAGGTAGAATTGGATGGAAAGAAAAGAAAACAAATGATGAAGTCTTAAAACAACTAAAAATGAAAAGAGAACTACTAAATACAATTCAAGCAAGACAAATTAGATTTTTGGGGCTTGTTAAAAGACACAACAGCCTACTAAAAGTAATCTTGGAAGGGAAAATACAAGGTAAAAGAGGCATAGGCAGACCAAGACTAACATGGACGAGTAACAGCAAAAGATGGACAAGTCAGCCTATGACAATCTGCACCATCAAAGCAAGAGATAATGAAATAGCGCTCCATGGTAGCCAACCTTCAATGCGGAGATGGCACTCGATGGTGATGATGATGATGATGATTGCAAAATATAAATTATCCATGGCTATCCTTGATTGACTTAAAAAGGAAAACAAAAAAATACTGTTTGCTGAAATGAAAAATCAATTGCTAACATACAACATATGTTATAAGCAACAGTAAATGTTTTAAAGTTGTCATTAATGTTATCAGAATTCATATGCTCTTGAGCTTTAAATATTTTACAGTACTTTTTAATTATTTAGTCGTTATTGTGAAATTTCAAATATGTAATTGTAATTTTTAATTGCCTTACTTCTAGAAGTAGGCATGTTTTATTTGTGTCCTTGTGTTATTTTATTTTTTTAAAGCAGCAAAACAAATAGATCGGGCCATTTTTGTTTTCCTATAGTTATTATGGACAGTAGACAAACAAATGAAAAGACGAATAGAGGCCACAGAGATGGAATTTCTCAGAAGAATGTTGAAAGTTTCCTGGACAAGCTGTCCAGAAAAGAACAATGAGGAAATATTCAAAGAAGCCAACACAAAAAGGGAACACCTAAAAAAACATCAGAAAGAAACAATCAACATTTTTCGGGCACATCATGAGAAGAGGAAAGTTAGAATACTTAGTTACAACAGGTAAAATAAAAGGAAAGAGAGATCGCGGACGACAAAGAGAGAAAATATTGGATAGCTTGGTGTTATGGCATGGAAAACAGTCAACAACAGAACTGATACGATGCACTGTAGATAGAAGATTGTGGAAGGACATGATCGCCTACGCCAATCAGTATGGCACATGATGATTATGATAGTTATTATGTGATGGGCAATTTTAATGTAAAAATAGTCATTTTATTTCTCTAACATGCTCTGTATCTTTTTGTGTGTGACCCAAATGAAAAAGGGGAGAAAAAAAATGACAATTCTATCATGTGAATGGAAAATGAACAAATCCAATTGATCCGATTGAACTAAACTTATAGTTCATGAGAAATTGATCAAATGAAAAGCTTGAAATGATGTGGTGGACCTGGTGGTCTAGAGATAAGTCTTCAGCTTCTGGATAAGGTTCGAATCCCATCACAATCAGTGGGAATTTTTCACTTTGAATCCATGATTTCTTGAACCCTTGGCAGTTAAAAGTCTACAATAGACCACTCCTGGGAAAAAATTGTTAAGCTAATCTACCCATGCTGATAACGAACATATTAAGCCTAAGGGTGCAAATAATATGGCTTTCCCTTAACTAGCAACATACTGCATCCATGCCCACTTAACTGGTGATCACTAAGATTTAAGAATAAAATAAAGACGGGTGGCACATGGCGTATATATAATGTCACAGTTTGTGTGGGGAAAAGAATTAATTTCTTGTATAGGGAGACTTTATATTTACTCAATTGATTTGTACAATTTTACAGTGTCAGTCATCTTAGTTGAGAAAGGAAGAGGCAAATAATTACAGTGCTTCTGTAAAGCTGGTAGCAAGGAGTAAGTGGTGGGGTTTACACTCCTATAAGGTATGGTGACAGCTATACAAAAATGGAACACAACAAAATACCAATGTTTTGGCCTACATGAGACCTTCTTCAGAAAATAAGAACAACACAAATGGACAATGGAATAAAGATAAATGATACTACTTCTAGAATGTGTGGGACAGGTAAATCAAGGAGAAATAAAAAGAGGGATAAGAGATGAAATGATAAAATGAAAGGAGGATGTTAAAAAAGTGAAAATTTATATGTTAAAATTAGTAAGTTAAAACATATTTAATAATCAAACCAAGACTGAGGTACGATCCAAAAGCATCCAGCAAGTCTGTGAGTCAAATTGGATAATATGAGACATGAGAGGGGGATGGAAAAAACCCAGTCACATAGGACGAGAAGTCAGATGAGATTGGGGGGTGATAGTATGAGGTGTAAAAAATTGTCAAGAATGAGACGGGTACCAGCCAAATAGATAGAGAAGTGTGTACTAAGGTGGAACATGGGCAAACAAAGCCAGACGTGATTCTGCAAACAAGGGGGTGAATGAGGCTTAATAAGGGGATAGTGGAGGAGCTGGTGTAAACACAGGGTGCGATATAAAAGAGGTGATAGAATGATAGTGTGTCTGACAGAAGTAGTAAATAGCAGCTATATGGAAATGGAATAAAAAATAGAATAAGGTAGAACTAGAATATAAAGTGAAGGAGGAGAATCAGGCAGAATACAGATTGATTATGATAATAAATATAAGGAGAGAACAGACAAATAATGGCAGTGCTTCTGTAATTATAAACATAAGTTGGTAAATAGGGATCATGACTCCTGTAGAAGGGTGCCAACGTACTTACAAATATGTAATATAGAGCCTGAGTATCACCTGGGAAAATCACGTCAGGATTTGTAGGTGGCCAAAATAGGAGCAGGGGAGGGAATTGAAGGGAGAGGGAAATGAAAGAAGAAAAGGTGAGGCGGGGGTAATAGAATACCCATGAGAAAGGGATACATTGATTCCGCGTGGAGTGAGGCAACCACATGGCTGTCAAAAGAACATGACACCAGGCCAATGACTTGGACATCCACCTTACCCTGATGGCCCTTAGAGTTGAAGTGGGATGCTGCGTAGGTACCTGCGTCTTGAGAGATGTTATACAGATGTTCACGACATCTGGGGTGGCATCCTGATTCACCTATATAGGTAACCTTACATTGGTTACATACAATAGCATACATAATGTTACGCGTTGTACAAGTGAATCCTTCTCATATCTCAAAAGGACCATTAGGGAAAAGAACCGTATCTGACCGGAGGACGTGGTTGCAAGTCTTACATTGATTGCGATTGTAATGGATAGTACCCCGATGACTTTGGAGGGAGGCGGCTCCTGGCAAGCATATCATGAAAGTTGCGAGCACGCATAAAGGCAAATAATGAAGGGTCATGGAAGAGTGGTGGAATTGAATTGAGAATCATCTGTTTGCCCATATGGGTAGCCTCACCCTACATGGGATCAGTGTATCCCTTTCTCATGGGTGTTCTATTACCCCTCTCTCTCATTCCCCTTCACCTTTTCTTCTTTCATTCACATATTACTTGCTATCCTCTCTTCCTCTCCATTTTTCCCTCCTCTGCTCCTGTTTTGGCTACCTACAAATCCTGATGTGATTTCCCCAGGTGATACTCAGGCTCTACATTACATATTTGTAAGTACCTTGGCAACCTTCTTCAGGAGTCATGATCCCTATTTACCAACTTATATTTATAATTACAGCAATACTGTTATTATTTGCCTGTTCTCTATTTATATTTATTATCATAATCATTCTGTATTCTGCCAGATTCTCCTCCTTCACTTTATATTCCAGTTCTACCTTATTCTATTTTTTTCTTTTTATTCCATTTCCATATAATTGCTATTATACTACTTTACCTACATCCTATCACTCGTATATGACACTCTATGTTTACTCGGGTACTCCATAATCCCCTTATTATGCCACATTTATCCCCTTGTTTTCCGAGTCACGTCTACTTTGTTTGCTCATATTCTCACTCCTTTAGTACACACTTCTCTATCATCTTCTGGTACCAATTTTATTCTTGACTGTTTTTGACTTACCTCCCCCTCTCACGTCTCATAATATCCACATTTGACTCACAGACATCTACTCGCTGGAAGCTTTTGGATTGTGCCTCATTTAAGTCTCGGTTTAATTATTAAATATGTTTTAACTTACTAATTTTTACATATTATCAGTTTTCATGCTCCTACATCTCCATCTCATTTTATCATTTCATCTTTTATCCCTCTTTTTTTTCCCTTGATTTTCCTGTTCCCGCACACTCTAGATGTAGTAGAATTTATCTTTATTTCCTTGTCCGTTTGTGTTGTTCTCATTCTCTGAAGTAGGCCGCATGTAAGTTAAAATGTCAGTATTTTGTTGTGTTCCTTTTTTGTAAAGCTGTTTCCATTTCTTGTAGGAGTATACGTTACACCCCTCCACTTGCATCTTTTGTTTAGCATTAGGGATTATTTTTTGCCTGAAAAAAATGCCATTCCTTTATTTTGTCTTGTCTATTTTCTTTTATACATAATTTCTAGGAGATTTATTTTCCTTAATTTGCATTACCTTGTACAGTTCGTTCACAAATATTTGCCATGGTTTAAAAATGTATGTCTCAGTCTACATTTGTGAAGGCAACAATTGTTGAATATTTATATTATCGTCAACCCTATGTCACAATTTTTTGCCACCTGTCAAGTAATTAGGAAAGATTTGTTCTTTTTCATGATTTAGAAATATATTGTAATCCTCGCTTGGTTACTGTTTATGAGTTTTACAAACTGTATTGTGGTAGCAACCAGACAGCTGTTCAAAATGTGCATGTAAGTTTTATTTTAATAGTGAGCCTGCACATAATGAATGGAAATATTTTTATGTTTCTTTGCTTACTTTGCATTGCCTTGTAGCTAGCCAACAATTTATAAGTTAAAGACTCTCTTCCTCTCTAGGACTTAGCAATGGGAACAGATGCAGATGGGGAGAAGATCAGAGACCATATGAGAAACATTGTTCCAATCCTGCTGGACCAGAATGTTACAGCCTATGACAAAATACGCATAATTCTTCTATACATAATTCACAAAGCAGGTACGGACTGATTTTGTTCTGTTAGTTATTGTCATTTAGTTAATTGACAGATCATCTACTTTGCACGTCAGACAACTTCATAATGCTCAGATTCCCTCACTAGCGTTTCCATCATGCAGCTGCTAATCAACATTATCTGTAATTGCCAACACAGTAATTTTCACACTCATATAATATTTAATGTTCAGGAAAATAGCTAACTGAACAAAAAGTGGTGATGTATAGGAAAGTTTGTTACAAATAATATAGCCTGTTACGTACTTGACTTATAAGCCTTTGATGAAAGAAAAGCATTGATAGGCCAGAGAAAAGGTCAAGAATAACAATTGAAGTCTCAATGAATAAAAGAAAAAGTAAAATAGAAGTTGTGGGAACACAAAGTAATTAATGAAATTAATCAAAATTTAAATAATCTACTTATTTACTGATTTGCTCTTAAAGAATACGGTAGCTTTTGATGAGGTGAAATTCTTTATAAAAATACTGTAGATAGAAGTGGAAAGTCTCTCATCCAAATTATCATAGTCATGACATCACCTACAACCTTCTCAGAAAAGATCAACTGGTAACATTCAGATTAAGATCTTGATATAGTAAACATGGGCACACACGTTTCAAAAATTCTGACAAAAACAAAGATCCTGGAACAAAGATGTGATCAAAATCTAGAAAATGCAAAACACACTCTTTTGTGTTGTTATTCATTGTTGGTAGAGTTGTAATCACAGCACTTCAGGCAAACCCATAGGTGCTTGTTTAATTTCATTAGTGTGTACATACTAACAGTCCTAGTGGTTTGTTAACCCTTATGATAATAATCTGTGAGTCATGTTTTTATAATACATTCATCAAAATGTTGAACCCCGTTTGTAGAATTAATATTTTTCTTTGAACTTTTGCTACAAAGCTTTTCATTTACCTAAGAAGGGCCGTGGTAATCATTTGCAGTCTTAGGCTTGATTTATGGCTCAGAATTCAAACAAGTAGCGCTATTGGACGGTGCTTTGTTTATTGACATACTGGCCATCAGTCCAACTTTTATCTTAGCATGGTTCATGCCTATTCCGTGTTTACAAAGGTTAGTTTGATGTCAACAGCCAAAGAAATCTTCACAGTCAGAAGTAAAAGAAATATTTATTGCAATTATGGCCAAATTTTTTTTTTTTTTTAAAAGCCTCACATTTACATTACATTAGCAGTTTTTAGTAAGTGTTTTTTTTTTAATCCACTGGCAATGACTTGACAGGGGTCACCGACAGGAATAAGTAGAAAAGGTATACAGAGGGAAACAATTTAAGCGCACTGCAAACTGTTGAATTGCAAGAATGTTTATTTTGCCTTCATCATTTTGATGAAGGTGTCACAATCTAGGGTTAAACATGCAATGATGTCTGTGGGTAATTATTCTTATCGAAACTATTACATTCACAGGACTGTGTCCTTACCTTAGACTAATGACACTACAGTGAAGAAAACTATGGAGTACTGCACTAGTTCACTGAAACTCATATGAAGAGGAGAACAAAAAGATCACAGAAACTTTGAAGATGCGTGGTAAAAGAGGAAGTAAAAGCAACTGTAGACTCACAAGTATAAGTGAACTGAGAAAGTCAAGTTCATTCCACTTAAACATTGATTGCATGAACCTGCAAACGTTTGTTTCTTTACTTAGTGGTACATTATAACAGACTTATTTGTCCGCCTCTTGGTTTGTTTAATTCTATCTCTGATGGTATTTATATATGGCTACATTACTTTCAAAATTTCCTTTTATCTTTGTCAACTTATTATCACCCTAAAAATTGTATTTGTCTTATGTTCATTGTACAGCATTTCTCATTTTATTCTAAATGCTTTCTCACACAAATTTGTCATTCTATTTTAAGGGTCTTAGTTTTTTTCTTATAATTGATTATTTAATGAAGGTTTTTCTGTACATATAAATAAAAATATTCAGTATAACTCTAAGCATTACTCATTTTGAATTTATTTGTTCTTTTTTGCCCAGATCTTAGAATCTTTCTAAATGATATCTTTGTTTACTTCTCATGGTGATTAGTCTTGACTCTATCTTCCAGTGACTTCAGACTTTACACCACCGAAGATAAAACCGAACACAATTGTCCACCTTATGATTTACAGGAGAGATGATTTCTGGAATTTATCATATTCTTATGTTAGAATCTTGTTATTTCAGGTATTTCAGAGGAGAATCTGGCCAAGCTGGTTCAACATGCTCAGATTCCTGCGGAAGAAAAATGCATCATCACCAACACACAAAATCTGGGAGTGCCTATCATTCAAGATGTGAGTCTCATTTTTTTTTTCTTGTGGTTGTTCATTTCTTGATGTTGTAGCTAAAACTAGCTCAGGATAGATGTCATTATGATGTTAATCACATAGCATGGCATGTTTCACTAGCCGGCGTATGTGAATATTGTAATAAAAGTAATTTTAATAAGCACTTGTAAATTACCTAAACTGAAACAAAAATGCTTTATGTCTTTTCGTAATGATTAATTTTTCTCTACTAAATCTTGGTACAATTTTTCGGCATGTTCAGTTATAATTATCATCCTTTCAAATTAGACTTACATAATTTCATGAAATTTTAACTAGACAAATGTTACTAACAAGATACAGCTCCAGAACAAGAACTATTATTTTCTAATGGTGATTTAAAAGGAGTATAGAAAATATAACAGGGTATGTTGCAGGAATAACAACAATCATAGAAGTAGGACATCATGATGATCTAAAGCTGCTAATTTATAAATGATGAATAATTGAAGAAAAATAAACAAAATCACCTGTCAAATTATTGTTATTGACTCCTTGATAAAGGTAAAGTTCGAGACTTGAATCTGTGTCTTAGCATATGAGTTTTCACCCTTATGTGCTCGGCCACCTATCCAAAAGTGTTTTGAGACTTCTGGATAGTGTCACCTTTCAGCATTGAAACTCACGATGTGAGGCGGCATTCCTCACCTTCCCAGACTGCTACCCTGGTACCTAATTCTGCCAGTGCTGCTGTGTCAACCGCGGGGGTATTTTTTTTTCCCAACCACGAGTACAACTCACACTGCTTCCAGCAGGAATCGAACATGGGTTGCCCAAACCTCGGTAGCCCATTCGGGTAGTTTTCCCAACTAGGCTACCTAGGCCCTCAATGATAATGTATTGTAATCCATGTGTTATTTATATCAAAGCTTATCTATAAATGTCTCTCTCGTATTTTTAGTGTGTTGAATATAAAAATTGTGCAGATATGAAAGGGAGTAAAAAAGGTAATCTTAATACTGCAATACAAATTTGAAACACAACATCCTTGTCCTGCAAGTTGGCAGTATTGTTACCAGTTACATAAAGAATGAATATTCTACAGGTGGAAGCACTGTGCTGATCAGCAACCTGCTTTCACAGTTTGAGTTTGGTCGTCCAATTATTTATTTCTTTTAAAAAAGGGAAATAATGAAATCTTTTTTCAAGTCTTTGGCAAATGGTGACTATTTTATTCACTGTCATTAGGCATCAATTTTATTTGCCGTCATATGGTATCAGTTTTATTCGCTGTCATTTGGCATGATTGAGCCTTCAGCTGCTGCAAAAGTCTGGCTTACAAATTCGTGTCTGTCCCAGTTTTTTTAGCTTCCTACTGCACTTTTTCACTTTTGTAGTGACAGATAAAAAGGGCAATCTTAGAGATTGTAACAATTGGAGAGGCGTGACACTTTTGTCAGTTGCCTCAAAATTATTCTGTAAAATCATCCTAAATAGAATAAAGGATTCAATAGATACAGTAATGCGTGAAGAACAGGCTGGGTTTAGAAAAGGGAGAAGCTGTCTTGACCACATTTTCACTCTACGACTTATATTGGAGGAACACATTGAAAAGCAAAAACCTTTTGTACTTAACTTCATCGACTTCAAAAAAGCATTTGATAGTATTCATAGAGATTCTTTGTGGAAAATTCTGAAGCAATATGGCTTACCATCAAAAATCATAAATATTATCAAAGACATGTATGATGGTTACACATGTGCAGTTCGAACAGAGGAAGGACTGAGCGAATGTTTCCCAATAGAAACTGGGGTTAAACAAGGATGTATTTTATCGCCCTTGTTATTTGGAATTGTTATGGACTTCATAATGAAGAAATGCTGCACTGGTAATAAAGGCATCGAATGGATACAAGGAGACCATTTGGAGGACCTGGACTTTGCTGATGACATAGTTCTCATCAGCAATCAGATAAAAACGATGCAGGAAAACACAAATGAACTATCATCAATAGCCAGCAAAATTGGGCTTGAGGTCAATCATGAAAAGACTAAAGTCATGAAAAGTTTAATTCCAACAAGTGACAAAATATACATGGAAAACAAACCAGTAGAAGAGATCGATCACTTCATCTATCTTGGAAGTCACATTGATCGAGAAGGGGATACGAGCAAAGAAATTAGAATCAGACTGGCTAAAGCAGCAATGTCTTTCAGAAGCCTTGAAAAGTTGTGGAAATCAAAACTCATTAGCACAAACACAAAACTTAGGCTATTCAAATCAAATGTACTATCAACCCTTACGTATGCGTGTGAAAGCTGGAAAACAACAAGAGATATAGAAACAAAGTTGAACGCATTCGAAAATAAATGTCTAAGGAAAATACTTGGTATAGAATGGAATGAATTCAAAACAAACGAGGAAATTAGAGAAATCGCCAATCAACCACTAATATCTTCAGTAATAAAGAAAAGACGATGGTCATACGTTGGACATGTGATGAGAAGAGATAATAATCGAATAGCAAAGCAAGCCCTCATATGGGAAACAACAGGTAAAAGAAAAAGAGGAAGACCCAGGGAGACACTGAGAAGAACATTGATGAGAGAGGCAAGAGCAGCAGGAATCGGCTCCCTCAATGAGATAGAACTGCTTGCACAGAACAGAGACAGATGGCGAGATTTGATAAAATATCTTTAAAAGAAAACTGCTAGAACAAAAATTCATATAGGAGAAGGTGTATCTTGGTCTACGCCCTATGGGCCGGTTACGGCTCGAAAGGTCAATAGATAGTGACAGATATGTGTCACTATATTTTCTTCTTCTTATTTGCATCACCTGATGACTAAGGAAAATGTAGATCTCTTCGTCAACTGCCCTTAAAAGGACAGTAGATGAGTGTAAAAGCATTGTGTTAAGGTTTGAAATGGAATTGTGATATTTGCCTCTTTCGGCCAAACACATCCAACTTCAACATGGCAATTTTGAGTACTTCATTGCAATCCCTCTTGATCCCTGCTAAGAAGTGGAGTAGGATCTAGATATTTCTGGTTCACCAATCCCGGTGTGAGTCATCAGCTATGAGCCGCTGACAGCTTTCAGCTCTGTTGCTGTCACATGTCTTGCTCTTGCATTACTATATGATATTTGTTGATGAATTTCATAGCTTTAGCTACTTAATTAATCAAAGTCTGGTGACTGAGTGGTCTAGAGGTCGTATGTCTGCCTCTAAACAAGAAGGTCGCAAATTGAAATCTCACAAGGTGGTGAGAATTTTTCAATTTGTGCTGTCTTCATTGTTTTAACCTCCACTGATATCTGGGTAGTGAGATTCAATATCTAGCCCTTTCAGAGAGCGGAAAGAAACAGGAGGTCTTGTGCGCACTCCCACATGTTAAAGAACCCTTATTAATGAAACATTTTAAAGAGTAGGCCATTATGGTCACTGCCTCAGTGAAATTATTAAACAAATTTACCCATGCCAAAGGCGGATGTGTTGAGCTGAGAGGCACAGATATTGTGGCTCTGCCTTATAATGAGATACAACACATCCAGGCCCACTTAACAGGTGTATGCTAAGAAGAAGAAATAACTACTAAAAAACTAATGATGAAACCCTGATTCTCTTGTGTGTAAGTCCCTAGTTGGACTGTCACCTTTACACAGCTACTCTAATGGCATGTTTCTTTCTTTGTATAATAAATAATGGTTAACAATACTACCAACTTACAGGACAAGGGTCTTAGTATCAAACTATTATTGTCATATAAGGTCAGTTTATGACTCACCTTTGTATTTTATTATGTCTCACATTGAGTATTCTTTATGTAGAAAACAAAATATTCCCACACTAAAACTAACACATTTCTCTACGTTTTATTCAACTTGCACATGTTTTTAACATTTTGTATGGAAGTTTGTCATTAAGAATTGGGAGGAATCTTCTTTATTTCTCTCTGGCATTTACCTGATGCCTACTGAAGGAATTGAGTGACCTCTTCGTCATCCCTCCTTAAAAGAACATTAAGTGGACATAGATGTGTTTTGTTGGGTTTGCTGTAGAACTGTGATATCTGTGTCTTTCTGCCAAACACATCCAACTTCAGCTTTGCATTTTTGAGTATCTGGTTGCTTTCCATCTTTGATCCCTACTCTCTTGGCCAGACTAGACTGGTTAGTCTGTTTCTAGGGGCACTGCAAAGAGGTGGAGTAGGGTCTTGATGGTTTTGGTTCACCGATTCTGCTGCAAGCCATCATCTATGAGTCACTGACGGCTTCCAGCTCTGTTGCAATCAGGTGCCTTGCCTCTAGTAGGTGATTATATTTTTGGATGTTCAGATCCCTACGACTCCATAAATAATGTCCTTGATCTGATCATATTCTGACCTGAATTTTAATCTTCAATAATATTATAAGCTACATATTGGAGTTAAACTGGAAGAGTAGTAGAATGAGATTACAAAGTGACATATTACACCTTGTCTGCTCAACAACTCTTGTGATTTCTCAAGAACTTCTTAATCAACTCTACCTTTGTCTTTGAACTAAGTTTTCAATAAAATTGTATAGTCTGTGGTTAACTTTGGGAGTAAATGAAAGTGATAGGAAATAGCATGTTTTATCTTTTTAAAACAGTTGCTGCACAGAGGTTATCATGATGCTGAGGATATTTTTATTTTATTCATCAATTTTGAAAATTCTATTTCATTTTCTTCCACCAAACCTCACTGAAGTATAAGTGACCACTGTGACAATATCTAATTTTTGCTGAACATTTTGTAGACATTGTGTTCTTCTGTTCCTACATTTGTTTATAAATTGATTGTGTTGCACCTTGTGATCAAGTGCATCTATCTTCAGTATGCATTTGTTCTAGACTGTTTTCAAAGCCTTTTACTTGTTTGACATCCCTTCAAGGTGGCATAGATGGTCTCTCCTAGAGATGCAGTTTAATCAAATAAGACTTTCCAACTCTGGTTTGTATTAAGTTTTCCTTCTCTGGGTGGATTTCTGTCAATGTATTCCTCCTGTATGGTGCAGAAACATGGACATTAATTAAATAACAAAACAGAGCTGAACATTGAAGCCTTTGAAATGTGAATTTATAGAAAACAGAGGAGAATTGGATGGAAGGAAAAAGACAAACAAGGAAGTTCAGAATCAGCTGAAAATTAACAAATTAAAACTACTTATCATAATTTAAAAAGGGCAACTGAAATTTTTGGAACATGTGAAGAGACACAATACTAATGCTTCTTATGTGTGGGAGGCAAGACATTAAAGAAAACAACAAATATTGGTATCAAAAAGTCCAATACAATTTGATTTAATCAGAGATAAGACGTAGAAAGCTTCTATGTATGCAAGTTTATTTCTAACCAAGATGAATTTTTTTTTAAAATAAAGGCAGTTATACTTAGCAACCAAATTTTACTATTTTTGTCTTACATTATATCAGCAGTTGTAGCGAAAGTCATTACTAGTCAAATCTGTGAACTATTGTTAGTGTTTCTTTTGTACATAATGGACATCAGTATCTCTGCATTATTTTGTAAAGTGACCCATTTCCTACTTGCTATAGATTGTGATCATTATGATTAAGGTGCATATTTTTGCAGCAAGGAAAAAGACTCACTTTAAACATCTACTATAGCTGGCGTTAAAGGTCATCATTTTATATTTCGTTTGTTACTTTATAATTTGGTAGTGAAAATGAGTACCTAGTTCTCCTAGGGTAGACAATAAAAAGAAGGTTCAGTGTTTAATTTGTGCATGTGAACAAATCCTTGACAGGAGTAGATCCAGGTCGTATGCTGTTGTCCGAGTCAAATTAAAAAAAAAATGTAAAATTTCTACATTCTTCACATTAATTAATCTGATTTCTTAAATCGCCCTAGCTCGTGTTACAGGGGTCATGATTTGTGCTGAAGTCTTCTTATGTTATTAGGAAAGATATTGTAGTACTAATGGATATTGTCCTAGTAGTGATGGGTGTCCATAGATTTGTAAAGAATGTCTGTTCTAATTTGATTTGTGAAGAGTTTATTGTTTCCACAAATAATCTGCTATGCTTTCTACTTCTGCAAATAATATTCGGCTATGATTGCTACTGCTGCTGTTGACTACATTTATATTCACATGAGCAGGGTTGCATTACATTTGCTTTGAACACTCTTCTGCAATCTCTCATATTCATGTCCAGTTAGTAGGACACACAGTTCTTTGTTGTTTCACCTGACAAACTGCTGCTGTCCTTTGAACACCTTTAAAATGGCATGAGTGGGTGAAATTGCATTGTGTAGCTTACAGCGAGGTTGCGATATTTGGTGCCTTTAAGCCAAAAAAAAGTCTGACTTTGCCATTGTTATCTTTTGTAGTTCTTGCTAAGACCAATATAGCTGCTTGTAGTGTTGTATATAATAGCCAGTGGGTGATCTACAAAAAAAAAAGCAAACAATAAAATTTAAGCAAAAAAATGACATTGTAGATATAAATATAAACACTTCAGATAAACAAAAGGTAAATAGATATTGTCTTTTGTTAATAGTTTTAGCTTCTTTATTCAATCCCTACTTGCCTTGCAAAACTAGTCTGTCTATTTCCAATCCCTTGTCAGCAAGATGGGCTAGGGTCTTATTCAGTTCTAGTTCACTGCTTCTGATGTCTATATTCACCAATGACTTACAGTCAAGCTCATTTACTGCAAACTTCTCATGAACCTCTTTTCTTGATACTGGTTCTCATCTTATATCAGTACTGATACTACATGCAATCTGACAGCGGTAGTGATCATCTCTTTATTAGCCAATCTGCAGGGACACAAATTAGCACTAGGTATTTCAACATTGATATGATGTATGGGTTCTCATTGCATTGATATGAAATAAGGGTTCTCATTGCATTGATATGATGCATGGGTTCTCATTGCATTTATATGAAATAAGGGTTCTCATTGCATTGATATGAAATAAGGGTTCTCATTGCATTGATATGAAATAAGGGTTTTCATTGCATTGATATGATAGTAAGGGTTCTCATTGCATTGATATGATGCATGGGTTCTCATTGCATTGATATGAAATAAGGGTTCTCATTGCATTGATATGGAATAAGGGTTCTCAATGTATTGATATGAAATAAGGGTTCTCATTGCATTGATATGAAATAAGGGTTCTCATTGCATTGATATGAAATAAGGGTTCTCATTGCATTTATATGAAATAAGGGTTCTCATTGCATTGATATGAGAGTAAGGGTTCTCATTGCATTGATATGAGAGTAAGTGTTTTCATTGCATTGATATGAGAGTAAGGGTTCTCATTGCATTGATATGAGAGTAAGGGTTCTCATTGCATTGATATGAGAGTAAGGGTTCTCATTGCATTGATATGAAGTAAGAGTTCTTATTACATTGATATGAAGTAAGAGTTCTCATTACATTGATATGAGAGTAAGGGTTCTCATTACATTGATATGAGAGTAAGGGTTCTCATTACATTGATATGAAGTAAGAGTTCTCATTACATTGATATGAAGTAAGAGTTCTCATTACATTGATATGAGAGTAAGGGTTCTCATTACATTGATATGAAGTAAGAGTTCTCATTACATTGATATAAAGTAACAGTTCTCATTACATTGATATGAAGTAAGGGTTCTCCTTATATTGATATGAGAGTAAGGGTTCTCATTGCATTGATATAAAGTAACTGTTCTCATTACATTGATATGAAGTAAGAGATCTCATTACATTGATATGAAGTAAGAGATCTCATTACATTGATATGAAGTAAGAGATCTCATTACATTGATATGAAGTAAGAGTTCTCATTACATTGATATGAAGTAAGAGATCTCATTACATTGATATGAAGTAAGAGTTCTCATTACATTGATATGAAGTAAGAGATCTCATTACATTGATATGAAGTAAGAGATCTCATTACATTGATATGAAGTAAGAGATCTCATTACATTGATATGAAGTAAGAGATCTCATTACATTGATATGAAGTAAGAGTTCTCATTACATTGATATGAAGTAAGAGATCTCATTACATTGATATGAAGTAAGAGTTCTCATTACATTGATATGAAGTAAGAGTTCTCACTACACTTAGTGTTGCTTATGGAAACTATAGTGTTAGTGCCAATATTTTGCAATGAACATCACCATGTTTATAGTGTGGTGACATCACACAAGTCGCGCTATTTTCCCTGAGAAAATCTCTGGTACCTATTTTCAAGAGATGAGTAAATCCCTGTTATTGATATGAGAGAATCTTTGAAAATCTCTGGCTTATTGTTTTTGCATGCCTGATGTTTTAATGGATCCAGTGGCCTGTGAACCGACACCCTTCTGCCCAATACCACATAATGATAACTGGAGGTATTTCTGAGTTACCTTGTAGTTCTACACAAGGTATTCCATTTATCAGGTTTTCTGCTTGCCTACCTCAGATTCAATTCAATCACTGATATTTGCAGATGTACAAAGTTAGTATTTGGCTCAACAAAAAAAAAAAAAAAAAAAAAGTTAAGTAGGGACATTTTATTACATTCATTTGTCATCCTCAAAATAAAGATCTAATGTGATTGTTCATCAAGTTATTGCTGTAATATTAAATTTAAAGTATATTAGAAATGTAAGTTATATTGCCTGTATTCAGCAAATCTGTTAAATAAAAGCATATGAAGGTATCATCAGTATTACATAGACAAAACACACAAAATTGAGGTTCTTGTTCAAAGGCATATAGCAGTCCAGCAAAATAGAACACAAGAAAGTATATATATCTATAAATATATATATAAATATATTATATATGTATAATGAATATATTTATAATGATTATATTTATATGTGTATATATATATATATAGCCAGATAGATAGCTAGCCAGATAGATAGTTACCCAGCTATTCATTATACACTTGTAAAGTAAGACATGTACTTGTTAATTAAGTAAGGGTTCGTATCATGGCATATGAGAAATATGGTGTTAGTTTGTGTCAATGACAAACTGCACATTTTATGTGTGATTATGGTCAGTACTACATCAGGACATCCTTCTTTCACTGAAAAAAAATATGTGGTACCCATTTACAGAGGCTGGGTGAATCCTGAAGCTGTGTCAGACTGAAAATAAAATAAATTTGGTCTTGTCTGGGAATTAAACCCAGACCCATCTTGTCAGTAATGAGCATACTGCTCGGCCACTGTGGCCTTGTATGTTTTTGTGGAGGTCCATAGAGCAAATTTTGAATCAAATTACAAAGACAACCAATAAAATGGTTTGCTGGTCTGAGAGAATGTTTGGTTATGTCATATGAAACAAATCATACTCAAAAATAAGAGTTGGACAATCTTGAGGCTGACCCACACAATGGGGGAGTGACATCAGACGAACACCCTACAACATCATCAAGTGTCAATTACTGAGACTGCAAGAAGAGGAAGAACCAGAATTCTATTTCTCTCTTAACACTTCAGGTGGTAAAAGTGGAAGAAAAAGAAGTGGAGGTTTATTAAAAGAGCCCTCATCAAGGCCAGCTCCTTGTCGTGGGGATGGGGCTTAACAGTCACCAGGGACTGAAAACTAAGACTGGCCAGGCCTTCCTACAACCGAGCAAGACCACAGTCTGCTCTAGCAAGTTCAAGTGCTGAAGTCGGAGGCAACCAGCCAAAAGGCGCACAACAATCAGGATGCCACGCACTCAACGCATATGGAAGTATGTCTATAACCGCAAATCGATATGGCACTCGCCCTGTGATGGGCACTCAGGCAGGTGCAGCGCCGGGCCCTCAGCCTCGAAAGGGCCCAACCTCTATTACTGGATGTCCTTCTCAACCGCCCTGTGGAGTCAGGGGGCGAGAGAATAGAGCTACTGGCCAATCCAAAATAAGACCACTAAAAATAATGCACTGGAATGCTGAAGGCATCAACAGCAAAAGAGATGGGTACAGTAAAAAGATAGAATTAGAAAATATCCTGCATGAAGAACAAATAAGCATATGCTGTTTGCAGGAAACCCATCTAAACAACGACATAGCCTTGAAGATTAGGGGATACCAGTGCTACCGATCTGACAGAATAAATAGACAAAAGGGTGGAATACTGACTCTTGTAAGGAACAACATTAATGCATGTCAGATTGAAGTGTATATGGATGGGGCGGAATATCAAATACTGCGCCTCAGGACAGGAAATACAGACTTCCATCTACTTAACTACTACTGTCCGAGTGACCGCCCACTAGCACTAGACACAATTACATTAAAAGAAAGAATAATTGTATGTGGAGACTTTAACAGCCACTCACAGAGCTGGGGCTATGAACATATGGACAAGAGAGGTGAAGAGCTTGAAAATTGGCAGGATGACAATGGGCTTATACTATTAAACCAGGCAACAGATCCACCAACATTCTACTCCAGATCATGGCATACCACATCTACACCAGACCTTGCTTTCCATTCACCAGACCTGGATTGGAATATCACACGAATTGTTGGGAAACAACTTGGAGGCAGCGACCACCGACCAGTCTTTTTAGTGGTGCAAAATGAGGCCATCAGGGAGAGCAGCACTCTCTCCAGATGGAATTACAAAAAGGCAGACTGGAAAATGTATCAACACTACACCAGTGTACTGACTAAAGATATAAATACAGATAGAGACATCAACAAAATAGTTGATGAATTCAGTAGACTAATAATACAAGCTGCCAGTGAAACAATACCTAGAGGGGCACGGAAACACTACAAACCATACTGGAGTAGTGAACTAGAGGAACTGCACAATGACATGGAAACATCTCGAAAGCAAGCAGAAAATAACCCTTGCCAAGAACACCACAACAACTACCAGCATGCTAAAGCCAAATTTCAACAGGCTAAACTACAAGCCAGACGGAGAAGCTGGAAAGAGAAAACAGAGTCCTTGAATCTTGAACGAGACACAAGAAAAGTGTGGAAGCTTGTAAAACAGCTGAATGATGAGGGTACAGAAAGGAACACCAAAATTACACTGAAGAAGGATGGAAACATTCTAACAGGTAAACATGCAGCAAATTACTTTGCAGACTCCTTTGCAAATGACAATAATATTGAAATTAGCCTAGAAAAACGACAAGAGACCCGTCTAAAACAACAAAATGCAAGACAAGAAGAGACCACACATGAAGTCATGGAAACACCCATTACACAAAGAGAGCTAGAGCTGGCAATATCCAAATTAAAAATGAAAAAGTCACCAGGCAATGATGGAGTGTCCAATGAAATGATTAAGAACTTGGGAACTGCAGCTAAAGCAAAACTACTGCAGATCTACAACATTTGCTGGATCACAGGTAGAGTGCCACAGGCATGGAGAGAAGCAATTATGATACCATTACTAAAGCCAGGAAAAGATAGTTCAATGACATCCAGCTATAGACCAATCAGCCTTACAAGCTGTTTGTGTAAAACAATGGAACGTATAATCAATCTCAGACTGCAGTGGTACCTGGAAAGTGAAAATCTCCTTGTCCCACAACAAGCAGGCTTTAGACAGTGTTACTCTACCGAAGATCAAGCAACCTATCTTTCCCAGGAAATCGAAGATGCGTTTCAAGAAAAGAAACTGGTACTAGCAGCATGGATAGACCTAAAGAAAGCATTTGATAAGGTATGGAAGGAAGGGCTTCTGAAGAAACTGAGAAATTATGGAGTAAATGGCAGGATGTACAAATGGGTCAAAGCATACCTGCATAACAGGAGAGCCAGAGTGCAACTGGATGGTCTTAAGAGTAAGAAGGTCTTATTGCGCCAGGGCGTTCCACAAGGAGGGGTACTATCTCCAACACTTTTTCTGATCTACATCAATGACCTAGTTACTGAACTACCACATGGCATCAAAGTGGCAATGTATGCAGATGACTTGGTAATGTGGTGCACAGAGGAGTATGCAACAGTGGCCTCCAAATTGCTACAAAGAGCTATGAATGCACTGAATTCATGGACAAATAGATGGTGTATCAGCATCAATACAGACAAATGCAGTACTACACTTTTCACACTCTCCCCAAAACAAAAAGCAGGAGCCATCTACATAAACAATGAGCCTGTGAAAGAAGACATACAAGCTACATATCTCGGAGTTACATTTGATAACAAACTATCTTGGAAACAGCAGATAAATAAGGCAACCCAAAAAGCAAGGAGAAAATTGGCTATTCTAAGAAAGTTGTGTGGAACCACATGGGGTGCGAGTGGGAAAATACTCAGTAAAGTTTACCAACAGAGTATACGCCCACATTTAGAATATGGATCATCCGCATGGTGCTCAGCATCAAACACCACATTGCAAGAACTGGATAAAGTACAAAACCAGGCACTTAGGGTCATCACAGGAGCAATGAAATCAACACCAATATTGGAGATGGAGAAATTGTGGAGGATACCAGCACTGAGAGAACGGAGGGACACAAAGGTGCTGATACAGGCAGAAAAATGTGTATGCATGCCGAGACATCCAATGAAGGACAGATTCCAAAATCTTGCATTGGGACGACTTAAGAGAAGCAGCTTTATCCACCAAGCCAAGCGTATTAGTAGACAAACACCAGACATGCCAAGAGTTGTTAAACCCCTTCTGCCCATACCAGAACAGACTCCCTGGACAGATGAATCAGGATTATCAGTTCAAATACGGACAGAAGTGAAAGGAATAGTTGACAAAGAGGAACAAAATAGTCTACAGCGAAAAACAATAGCTCTCAGTTTCCTGGATGAAGAATACCCACAAGACCTATGGATTCGTGTGTACACAGATGGATCAGCACAGAATGCAGTAAAGAATGGGGGAGCAGGTGCATATATAGAGTACCCAAATAACACTAGGGATATGGATAAAATAGCAACAGGGAAATATTGTCACAATTATGATGCAGAAATACAAGCAATAAAGTTGGCAATAGAAAAACTGCTGAACAGTAATCTTAGCCCACAGCCTGTAGTGTTTTTGACAGATGCAAGATCAGTACTCCAGGCACTACAATCCAGAAAATTACCCCATCTGCAGACCTTATTGACTGAACTCTGCAAGCACCACAGGGTTGCCCTGCAGTGGATCCCGTCTCACTGTGGAATACCAGGAAATGAGAAAGCAGATCAGTTGGCAAAGGAAGGTTCAACAGGCACACAACTAGATACACCAGTTACATACCATCATAAGAAACAGATAATCAAATCAATCAGAGGACCACAAGCCCCAAATCAGGATGCCTTTCATAATATGAATAGATATGAACAAGTTATCATTATACGCCTAAGAACAGGACACAATCGACTCCATAGTCACATGTATACAAAATTCAAGATCGGCACATCAACTACTTGTACATGTGGACAGGCACCCCAGACTGCTGAACACATACTTCAAGACTGCACTGAATATAGTAGACTGAAGAAAATCCATTGGCCCATAGATACAACACTACAGACAAAACTATATGGGCCACTGCAAGAATTACAAAAGACAGTAAAATTTATACAGGAAACGACATTGCAGATATAGACAATACTTCAGGCGAACGAAAGATAGATAGATAGATTAAAAGAGCAGAGCCTCTCCTCCAGACAGAAGGAGCAGTTTGAAGGTGTTAATGTCCCTTAAACCTACCCTGATGCAAAGTTATTTGACAGTAATTGAAGTTTTTAGAGTAGACAGATGCTGACTTTCTGGTAAAACATTTGTGTTTATTTTTAAGAAGTTCTCTCAAAATGCTGGAGTGTAAAGGAAAAGTCTTCATGTCTTCATAATATGAAATCAATCAGGAAAAATCCTAACTAGATTCCTTTGTGAATAGGAAACACACCAAGTTTGGCAAGGCAGCTCTGGAGACTACATATACTTAAAAATTGATTAGAGAAATCTTCAGTCAGTCAAAGAGGAGTAAACATTTGCCCTGAGGGTCAATAATGATTGTTCTATACTGTGTCACTATAGAAAGAATAGTGACCTTCCAGGCATATCGTAAGAGGCAACTAAAGAGGTTGATCGATGGCTTGACAAGCTGTCATTGTAAAAAGTATTGTTATGGAAACAGCGCCATATATTTTAGAGCAGTGATCTCTGCAATATGTGCCACTTTGGCAAGCAAGGTTTCTGTTTTTGAGATTGTGGTTCTGCCCTATGTGCCATCTTCGGCTCAAAAGGACAATAGATAGAGATAGATACTGTGTTTATGATTATATTGTGTGGATGTAGATGGTACAGTGAAATTACCACATCATTTTCTCAAGAAAGTGCCAAAAGTATGTCACAATCCTCAGCTGTGGAAAATCATAATTAGACCACCAGCTGGACTACAGGCTTCGTAACATGTTGAGCACACACTTAAGCAGTTTAAAGATTTAAGAGCTAAAATTGTGGCCTCAACTTTGAACAATTACCAGAGAAATTGTGTGACATTTATAATGACCTCCTGCTGAAGACTTGATTCATGATGGCAGACCGTGTCTTTGTAGAATACACTTAACCTAGAAAACTATAAGAAAAGAGCTGTCAGAATTCAGACAGATTAATTAGATTACAAGGATAAACATTCAGAAGAATATGAGAACTAAAAATAATAAGGAAAATTAATTAACAAAAGTTGTGTTGTTCTGATGCAATAAAATATTTTTTTTTTATTAGAATGTTTCAGTTAAGACAAGACTAAATAATCCTGTGCTGTGGCCATAAAAGGTCTTCATTTGGGGACAGACATAAACGAATCAAACAAGCCTCATAAAACCCATGTAGTTTGGCCAAATCTTGATAATTTATTAAAATAATATTTTTAAAAAAATTAAATTAATACTCTTTTATAAACTTCTGTAGATTATATTTATTTGTCATTCACTGATTTTAGATTTATTGCTATACAACTGTATTCTACACACAAAAAAAGGCTGTTCAAAATGTAGATTTTGTGCATGCACTCTGTATGTAACTGCTAAGTGTATCATTTATTTTTATTAGTTGTCACATTATGTAGCCAAAGCTCTTTCGTGTTGAACATATAAACAACTTTCTTCATTTTTTTTTATTTATTTATATTTTTTTTTTATTTTGTCCTGGCCCTTAGCCCACAACGGGTAAAGTGGGCATTATCAATGAGAGTTATGGAACTTTCCCAGAGCAGGTAACATTTGCAGACAACCCTTCTTGATGATTCTCTTTACCACCATGGGTTGCCTTCAAGACATAGAAAAGACACATTCAGAGTTTGAAAATGTTTAAAGACTAGATTTTTACAAACTTGTATTAAATTGGAGAACAAAACATTTCTCTCTCTCTCTCTCTCTCTATATATATATATATATTGGCAGAAGAGATACAAACTAAATTTACTTAATTATATATATTATAATTTTAATCAAAGCTACTTAATTATATACTTTGCAATTTAAGCTAAAGCTACCTAATTATAAACTTTACAATTTCAGTAACAGGTACTTTTATATTGTTAAAAATCCCTTCCATTATTACTTTACCATCTTAATTTAATGACTGGATCTGTAATTGAAGAACATAAGTAATAAATAAATACATCTTCCTTATCATTTCTATTTTTGGTATCCAGTTTTCCTAATGCTAACCCAACACAAGGGTCTATTTGTTATTTAATTTGTATATACCCTCAATTATTTCTGTTATTTATTTACTATTACGGTAGAGTACCATTGCAAACATTAGTTTTTACTGTCCAAAATTTAAACTCTTTAACTGTTTATCTTCCAAAAAACAAAGAAAATAAATGTTACATATTTATGCCAAGGATCTTGTTAGAAAATAATTCTACTTCTTTGTCAAAACAAAAAAAAATGTATTGAGTCCTATATACTTACAATTTGTTAATTGTAACCACTGCATTTTATACATTTTAATTTAAGTTATGTCTTACATAGAATATTCAGGATAAATTATTCCATTATTCATATTTATAGCAGTTTTGTTATAAACAACTTCCTGGTTTGGGTTTTTATACATTCCTTCCTCCAGCTTGATTCAGATACAGCAGTTTTATGGTTTATGATTTTTTTTTCTCATAATCTTTTAACTGTCATTAATTTACCAAAAATATGCATGATGGGATATGGAGCTTATTTTGTTACATTTATAATAGAGTGGCTAAAAACATTGTGTGTGCATGAGGAATGAGTATGAATTAACATGGAAGTGGAATGTGTTAAGGACTAGTGCAGAAATAAGAGAAATGACAAAGCATCCAAAAATAGAATCTGTAATCAGGAGAAGAATGTCAACATAAGCTGGTCATGTGATGAGAAGAGACAACAAGAGATTCTCAAAGCAAGTTTTCACATGGGAACCAGAGGGTAAAGAAAAAGAAAGTGGCCTAGAGAAACACTTAAAAAGATCACTGAGGTGAGAACCAACAACAGCAGGCATCAGCTCCCTTGCCAAGGTTGAGAGGCTCACCCAGAACTGGGATGAATGGCAAAATACAATACAGATCATGTGCAAAGTCTGACACTTAATAGCAAGATTGACAGACATAGAAAGTCTAGTATATTTTTCCCATATGTCATCTTTATTTCAAAACAACAATAAATAGAATCAGAAGTGCCACCATTATTGTGGACATTTTTATTTTGAATAGCTTCTTCTCACTTGTCTTTTTTTTCCCTTCTGTGACTTACAGCTTTTTCTTATAGAAATGCCTCTCTCAGATAGCTTTTTTGATGCATTCAATCCACAAACCCATTAACTTTATTATTTCCAAACCACTTAGAAATGTTTAACATTACCAGCACACATTTGGTGGTGGAGAATGAGCACATTGAATTCTGCCTTAGCCACAGTATCTTGCAGTAGAGTATAGTTGGTGATTATGTCTTATGTACGAGATAGTCCCTTTTCTTGCATTAGACCTGTGTGGTCAGAAATCCATAGAATCCTCAATATAAAAATTACCATACTATATGGTTTTTTTGGTCAGAATGTTTTGAAACAAGTTATAAATGTAGTTTTGACAGGATTTTCAAAAGGCAGAAAATCAGAAAGAATTTAATTGAATAACACAAGCCAGGGAACACCTGATGAGGATGAATGCACCACTGTTACTTAGAAAAGGAGAAAAAAATACAAAACTTTTGTTCAAAATGCCTTGCATTTAGCATCTTGAAAGCCTTTTTGTGTTTTCAACACAATGAATAGTTCATAATCTGTCTTCATTTTTACTTTCAGACTATATTTGACTTTGTTTAGATATTTTCCTTACCCACCCTTTGATATTTCTTCCTTTGTCTCCATCAATCCTCAACCCCTATAAGATTGTCTTTACCAAGCCATCAGATTTTGGATCTGCTCATACCACAAATCTCTCCTGTACTGATGTAAAATGCTCTTCTTGTGGGTCTATGTTATTGATGATAATTTTGCAATTTTGGCCAAATATGACAGATTTTTTTAAAAAATAGGATGGATGTTTCAGCTTTGTTGGCAAAATTAAATAAACCAACATTTCCGCTTGAAAAGGTAGGTCTTTAGTGGAGGGACAAAGACAAAACAGAATAAGGAATAAAAATGCCAAATTGGTATTTAAAATACAATGTCTGCATAGCGGGTGTGATGCTGAATATTTAAACACAAAGAACAAGATGCCATACTGCAACCTATAGCATAAGGAGAAACATAGTTTTCATGTCTGTTGTCACTGTATATGATATAGGGACTGGGTGGTCTAGAAGTAAGATGTCAGCTGTGAACAAATTTATTGAGTTATTTGCAGGTCATCATCAGTGCACTCTGAACATGTCCATAGGTGCTCAGATCCCCTCCTCAGCAAGTCCTGCAGTGTCCACTGACTGACGACCCCAGTTCTGGGTTGGTTGATAAGTCTTTTTATACGCCCACTAAGTTTCTTGTTTCAAGCTGTGCCCATCTTAACTCCCATATTTTTCATTCGAAGGAGTGACGTGGATTCATGGTTGTTAAAGTCCTGTGCCCTTCTTACATTTCTGAGGGCATTGATGACATCCGCCTGACCCATTGGTTGACCATCTTCAACGACAGCACAGCTGGCCAACTTGTCCGCTCTTTCATTTCCCCGTACTCCCCCATGTCCAGCCTGGGAAGAAATAGCTGCAGACCGCAATCTTTGGAAACATACTCTAAAGCTCCAATTCAAACAAGAAGCAGACAGATTCATAGAAAAAGAGAGTGCACAGCGAAAGAACAGAAAAAAAACATTTCTAGGAGTACTGAAAAATTCATAGTCAACTATGACTGACAGAGGCTACTACTTTTCACTGTCCAACTGCTGAGGGTTTTTTAACATAAGCAGAACACACTGTCTAAGTTACATCTTTAATGAAACTATTTCATTAGAATATCATTATTCATTTATTAATACATTAAGGCTTTGAAGTCCTGTTTATTTGTAACTTGTAGTATGGTTCCTGCTAAAACTAACACTGCTGTTAATTGAGGTTTTCAGGGCACATAGTTGCTTTTTAACGCCCACCTCTATTAACATGTGATATTTTGCCCATACATTTTCAATAACACACAAGCTTGTTTGATTTATGAATTGATTGCAGTGTTTCTGGCTGTATGGGTCACCAGTATATTTCATGCATTTATTTACAACTGCTTCAGGTTTTGTTCATATATGATTTATCTTATGACTGATGTGATGTTTATGTTTACAAATTACTCTGTAGAATTAATTATATTACTCAAGTAAACTGTAACATTATGTAATTGATATTTATATTTGTTCATGTGTAAATGGGATAAAGTGTATATGTAATCAAAGTGCACATTTCATTTATCAGTAAAAAGGAGTTTTATGCCAATTTTTTTATAATTTTTCAATATGTTTTGACATATGATTACATGTGTCATTTTCTTAAACAATGAAATATCTGCAATTATAGTTCGTTTCAAATCATGTGCCCAACTTCAATACGCTATTACGCAGTAAACATTTGTTAAAAACATTTGAAATTTTCCAAATGTTATTAGAATGCAAAAGACCCTTTAAATGTATATTTAACAAATATCTTGCAGCTGCAGTTTTCTTAAAGCGGCGAATTTCTTTGATGTTTGTCACAATTGTAAATTGTGAAGCCCTAAAGAATAGAAATTACCGTAGTTGCTGGTCTATGATTAATTTTCACTAGGTAAAGGCGTGGCCGTAATGGGGAAATAACTGTATAAGACAAAACACCAGGAGAATTATTGTCTGCTCAGTTCGAGGACGGACGATAATATCAAGGTATACCTGTATGTCCAATTTTCATAGTTGTGTGGTCCTGAAAAGGACCGTTGAACTAATTTAAGGTAATATAGGGGCCAACATTGTGGGGGCTATATACTTTCATTCTGAATCAGACGAGTCTAAAAGATTAATAACTGTTTGGGGTTGAACATTCCACAAACCATCATTTTTCCAATATTCCTCTTCCTGTTTTAAGACGTGGTCTTCACATTTAGCCCAATAATCTTTGTCTATATTTAATAAAGCGAGATTAGCAAGAGTCTTTACATCGCATATTTTGAATGTTGTATTTTCATCTGCCACTTGTCCTTTTAATTTTGCCCAGATTAGTTCTGTTGGATTTAAATGAGCATGGTAAGGTGGCAGCCTCAAACTTATATGACAGTGCTCTTGGATAATCTTATCTATTTGAAAAATCTTTGTCCTCTGTTTTTGCTTTACTAGAGATAGTAATTCAGGTTTTAAGTACATGTTATTAAGTTGTATGTGCTCCTTTGTGAGCCATATCTTAATAGCATCTTTTGTACTGGATGACGTCAGGACTTTATCTTCAAGTGCAACAATGTTGTGGTACGCTGCATTGTCCATTATTAGGCAAGATGGTCGATCTAGTGATGGGAGAACAGAATTTTCAATCCAATGTCTAAATATGTGACCATTCATCTCAGAGTGATAATCCCAATTGTCTATGGATTTTGAAAGAAAAATGAGCTCTGCATTCTGTATTAGTCCATGTTGTCGACTACCTGCATGAGCAATTATTAAGCGCTGTCCTTTGCTGCTAGGTATTAATCTCTTAATCTTTCCATCTGATGACTGCCATTCCCTTTGGTTAGTGTGGTGAGCATTGATCCATGTTTCATCCAAGTACACAATATCATAACCTTGCTTGCGCACCTCTTTTACTTCACGTAAGTACTTGCTTCTCATGACTACTATATGTGGCTTCTCACAGATGATGTTTCGTCCATTGGAATACTTTCTGAATGTAAAGCCTGCAGCTCTCACATTCCTCCATAATGTAGACTTTGATATTTCAATACTGTTGTTCTTTTTCAGCGATACTTTTAATTTTCTTATTGTAACAGTTTCATTCATACCCAACATTTTGCGAATTTCACTTCTAATAAGTTCACTGTCGAAATTATCCAACATTTTTGCTCTTCCTTGTGATTTTGTATATTTTGAACATTTACGGTCACGTGCTTGAATCCAGCGATTAAATGACCGTTTAGATAAATCCAAAATGTGTCTTGTCCTATTCTCAGGGTTTTCTAAAGAATGAAATAATCTTCCTCGTTTAGCCTCTTTGCAAAAATAGTCATACATTTTTATTGCGATGTTTTGTAAACTGCAGAATTTCATTTTAAGACTCATGATAATGTTATTGTTTCACGTCTCCACCTATGAATGAACGGAAATGGAACACACAATGCCTCGTGTTTTCTACAAGTGTCTAATTGTGTCAGACAACTCACGTTGAAAGCGCGCAAAAACGTCAATTGTACCGTGTATGGATTTTTACTCGCTATTTTTAAATTAAAATACTGTAAACACTAAGTTTTGACTACATCAATGGGTCGTTATAAATTTATATAAATCAAATAAGCAATAATAATAACCAAATGTTTTTTTAAATGAAATTAATTCCCTGTTGGGTTCTAATCATTATAACTTTACATGCAAATTTTGAAAAAATTCTTTGAAAGATATCGATTTTAAAAGTTGGGCAAGAGATATGAAACGGACTATAAATAAATTTTGCTAGGAGTATATACAACTTTAGTTTATTATTTCTTATATATCATTGCATGATAGAAAAATCTTTAACCACTAGTTATAGGGATGGACATTTAAAAATGGGACTTTAGTTAAATCACTGATTAGGAAAGTATAAAATATAATAATTTTTTTATTGATTTTGTTTAAAATTTTTTGATTTCCCTATCCGCCAGTTTTACTTCAACTCCATGTTTGATATCTATCTTCATTTGATTGATTTATTTATGTATATACCTCCTTTAAGCATTGTAAAAAAAAGAAAAAGAGTTCTTAAATGTTATGTAGAGCCAGTCTTAACATACGGATGCGAATCATAGTCAATAGGACAACAGACAAGAAAATCACTGGAGTCTGTAGAAATGTGGTTTTACAGAAGAATGTTGAGAGTACCATGGACAGCTAAGAAGAGTTATGAAGATGTTCTGAGAGAGGTAAAAGCAAAAAGAGAGCTAATTTCCAATATTAGGAAGAAACAACATCATTTATTGGCCATGTAATGAGAAGAGAACTACTGGAATATATTGTAACAACTGGAAAAATTGAGGGACGAAGAGATAGAGGGAAGCAAAGAGAGAAAATAACAGACAGCTTAAGAGAATGGCTTGGCAGAAGGCCAACAACGGAAATGAGAAACAGCTGCCGAGATCGAAAGTTGTGGAGAGACATGATCACCTACGCCAGTAGGCCTGGTACTTGGTGATGATGAAGCATTGTAACAATGGTTCCTGAAAATGTCATTTTTGGTTCAGTCATTAAAATGAATATGGCCAGAATCAAAATTGTTCATGTACTTATTTAAATGCAATCTGTTCTAGTTTCTTTTTCCTTCTCTCAGGGTGGGAGACGCAAGACACAACAGCCTTATCAGCCTTACAATCGTAAAGCACGAACATCAGAGCACACATACCAGATGTCAAGATGGGTTCCATACGTTAAAGATATCATTGAGGTTTGACTGTGAAGAATTCTGTGACATTTTTTGGTCATGTTTTTAATCATTTAGTAATCTTCACATCAATGTCGTGTGGAATAATACCATCGAAATGAAATATGTTAGGTGCGCTATTAAAAAACGATCCCAGAGATAAAATGAGAAACAAAAAACAAAGGAAAAGCTAGAAATAATTCCCAGCATTGAATACGTATAAAAGCAACAGATAAAATTATTTGGCCATGTGAAAGATCTAACTACTAGCCGACTCAGTAAACACTATGAGAACACCAGATCCAAGGGCTGGCCACAAAAAGATGAATTTATGGTGTATTAAAAACGCTAGAAAACATAACAGCAGGAGAGACCAACTAAAGAGCAAAAGACTGTATATTGTAACCTCCTTTCAGTGCTGAAAGATAAATGGGGGAGAAAAGAAGAATGATTTAACGACCAATTAAAATGTTTGATGTATTTAAATTAGTTGCTTATCAGCAATGACATGGCGTGTTTATTGAAGATAAAACTGGTTCTTGTGGAACAGGAAGGGTTTTCCAATGAAATGTGGTTGAGTAGAGTCACACAAATAACAAAGGCAGAGTATTTTCTTCTTCTGCTGCTACTTCCTCTCCCATACTAGTTAGTGTGGATGATAATTTTTAATTTCTTGTCCATATATCAGTGCTATTGATGATCATTTACAATTCTGCAGCATCAAGCTGTTGAGTATTTTCTCCTTTTGTCATTAACATTTTCTGTGTTTAAACGCTGTGTTCACATTTCTATCTTCTCAAAACATGTCCATAAATTGGTGTTTATTTCTGTCATGTATTTAGAATGTCACTTGAGTATGAATAATTCTGATTCTCATGGAGATGTTAATTACCCAAATATTTGTGACTGATTCAGATTATTTCAATTATTCGCTGTCCATACAGCGACCTGTATATGGGCTCCAGTTCAAAGTATTTTACTTTCTATTTTTTGGATGATATTTGTGGTCCAATATAATCCAGAAGACTTAGTTTAAGACTGAATCATGGTGCCGCACAAGGAAGTAACCAAACCACAAGACAAGACAAGAAATTGTAATTTTATCCATTTGAAAAAGCCACGGACGAGCGAGCGATCGGTATATATTAAAAGAGGACAAGGAGGTGATGTCCCGCCTCACAGCAGCAGAGCTGGTAGTTGTCAGCAACCCACGGCTGATGGCTTGTGCCAGGATCAGTGAACCAGAACCATCCAGACTCTGTTCCACCTCTCCGTGGTGCCTCTAGTAACAGTCTAACCTGTCTAGTCTGGTAAAAGTGAGTAGAGATCAAAAAGGGAAGACAACCTCAAAAATGTTGTGCTGAAGTCGAATGTGTTGGGCCGAAAGGCACAAATATCACAGTTATAGTGCAAACCACAACACAATGCAGACACACCCACTTAAAATTCTTTTAGGGATGGATAACAAAGAGGTGTACCCCTTTAATCATCAGACGAACGTAAGCAAGCATCTATTTAAAAATATCATACTTCAAACATGAAGGGAAAGAATCATGCTTTACTGTCTTTATCCACCAATCTGATTTTTAATTTTGATATTAACAATCACAACCACCAAGACAAGACAAGAAATGTTAATTTGATCTATTTAAAAAATCATACTTCATACATGCCAGAAAGGAGCACAGCACTGGGAAATACAGATGAATAACAACAATTCAACACAGAACTAGAGTTATCAGTCTCCACACACCGAGGGACATACTGGGGAGAAGATCTGAGCAGTTATGGACATGCTGTGTGTGCAGTGAGGATGATCTGTTGACTAAACTAAACTCAGAACTATCAAAAGAAAAATGGTCTATCACGGGTTCAGTAAAAATGCATGAAGTAGATTAATTGTGATTTGAAGTGCAGCATTGATAATGGTGCGCTCTGATTTTTTTTCCTATGAACCAGATTTGACCTTGGGTCCTTGTTTATCATTTTATTAGACACAATCCAGAGCATTTAACACATTCCATACCACAACCCACAAATCGCAGTGTTTGTAGCCAGCATGCCGAGTCCAAAAGTTACAATTTGTGGCTTTTAATTTACCCAAATTTTCACAGTTATTTCCACTTCTTCTATTGACCTTTCGAGCCGTAACCGGCCCATAGGGCGTAGACCAAGATACACCTTCTCCTATATGAATTTTTGTTCTAGCAGTTTTCTTTTAAAGATATTTTATCAAATCTCGCCATCTGTCTCTGTTCTGTGCAAGCAGTTCTATCTCATTGAGGGAGCCGATTCCTGCTGCTCTTGCCTCTCTCATCAATGTTCTTCTCAGTGTCTCCCTGGGTCTTCCTCTTTTTCTTTTACCTGTTGTTTCCCATATGAGGGCTTGCTTTGCTATTCGATTATTATCTCTTCTCATCACATGTCCAACGTATGACCATCGTCTTTTCTTTATTACTGAAGATATTAGTGGTTGATTGGCGATTTCTCTAATTTCCTCGTTTGTTTTGAATTCGTTCCATTCTATACCAAGTATTTTCCTTAGACATTTATTTTCGAATGCGTTCAACTTTGTTTCTATATCTCTTGTTGTTTTCCAGCTTTCACACGCATACGTAAGGGTTGATAGTACATTTGATTTGAATAGCCTAAGTTTTGTGTTTGTGCTAATGAGTTTTGATTTCCACAACTTTTCAAGGCTTCTGAAAGACATTGCTGCTTTAGCCAGTCTGATTCTAATTTCTTTGCTCGTATCCCCTTCTCGATCAATGTGACTTCCAAGATAGATGAAGTGATCGATCTCTTCTACTGGTTTGTTTTCCATGTATATTTTGTCACTTGTTGGAATTAAACTTTTCATGACTTTAGTCTTTTCATGATTGACCTCAAGCCCAATTTTGCTGGCTATTGATGATAGTTCATTTGTGTTTTCCTGCATCGTTTTTATCTGATTGCTGATAAGAACTATGTCATCAGCAAAGTCCAGGTCCTCCAAATGGTCTATTTCCACTAGAACCTTGTAAATCTTTTATTACTCACTTTTCCAACTTCGTGAATATGAATAAATTGTCCCATCAATATTCAATATTTTAGATCAATTTTCATTTATTTTATCACTGTTATTTAACAATTTTTTTTTATTGTAAAAAATGCTGTGGTCATGGCATATTAATCCCCTTGGTAATGAATGTATTAACAAACGCAGCCAGAAAAAAAATGTAAGCATTTGAAATGAGATAGGACAAAAGAGTAAAACTATCATGGAATGGTAGGACTAACTCAAGCAAGAGAGCTAACCGTGTTGGTGGTAGGACTAACTCAAGCAAGAGAGCTAACCGTGTTGGTGGTAGGACTAACACAAGCAAGAGCTAACCGTGTTGGTGGTAGGACTAACACAAGCAAGAGCTAACCGTGTTGGTGGTAGGACTAACATAAGCAAGAGCTAACCGTGTTGGTGGTAGGACTAACACAAGCAATAGCAAACCGTGTTGGTGGTAGGACTAACACAAGCAAGAGAGCTAACCGTGTTGGTGGTAGGACTAACACAAGCAAGAGAGCTAACTGTGTTGGTGGTAGGACTAACACAAGCAAGAGAGCTAACCGTGTTGGTGGTAGGACTAACACAAGCAAGAGAGCTAACCGTGTTGGTGGTAGGACTAACACAAGCAATAGCTAACCGTGTTGGTGGTAGGACTAACACAAGCAAGAGAGCTAACCATGTTGGTGGTAGGACTAACACAAGCAAGACAGTTAACTGTGTTGGTGGTAGGACTAACACAAGCAAGACAGCTAACCGTGTTGGTGGTAGGACTAACACAAGCAAGACAGCAAACTGTGTTGGTGGTAGGACTAACACAAGCAAGACAGCTAACTGTGTTGGTGATAGGACTAACACAAGCAAGAGAGCTAACTGTGTTGGTGGTAGGACTAACACAAGCAAGAGAGCTAACCGTGTTGGTGGTAGGACTAACACAAGCAAGAGAGCTAACCGTGTTGGTGGTAGGACTAACACAAGCAATAGCTAACCGTGTTGGTGGTAGGACTAACACAAGCAAGAGAGCTAACCATGTTGGTGGTAGGACTAACACAAGCAAGACAGTTAACTGTGTTGGTGGTAGGACTAACACAAGCAAGAGAGCTAATCGTGTTGGTGGTAGGACTAACACAAGCAAGAGAGCTAACCATGTTGGTGGTAGGACTAACACAAGCAAGAGCTAACTGTGTTGGTGGTAGGACTAACACAAGCAAGAGCTAACTGTGTGGTGGTAGGACTAACACAAGCAAGAGCTAACTGTGTTGGTGGTAGGACTAACACAAGCAAGAGCTAACTGTGTGGTGGTAGGACTAACACAAGCAATAGCTAACCGTGTTGGTGGTAGGACTAACACAAGCAAGAGAGCTAACCGTGTTGGTGGTAGGACTAACACAAACAAGACAGCTAACTGTGTTGGTGGTAGGACTAATACAAACAAGACAGCTAACTGTGTTGGTGGTAGGACTAACACAAACAAGACAGCTAACTGTGTTGGTGGTAGGACTAACACAAGCAAGAGCTAACTGTGTTGGTGGTAGGACTAACACAAACAAGACAGCTAACTGTGTTGGTGGTAGGACTAACACAAGCAAGACAGCTAACTGTGTTGGTGATAGGACTAACACAAGCAAGAGCTAACTGTGTTGGTGGTAGGACTAACACAAGCAAGACAGCTAACTGTGTTGGTGGTAGGACTAACACAAACAAGACAGCTAACTGTGTTGGTGGTAGGACTAACACAAGCAAGACAGCTAACTGTGTTGGTGGTAGGACTAACACAAGCAAGACAGCTAACTGTGTTGGTGATAGGACTAACACAAGCAAGAGCTAACTGTGTTGGTGATAGGACTAACACAAGCAAGACAGCTAACTGTGTTGGTGGTAGGACTAACACAAGCAAGACAGCTAACTGTGTTGGTGGTAGGACTAACACAAGCAAGACAGCTAACTGTGTTGGTGGTAGGACTAACACAAGCCAGAGAGCTAATCGTGTTGGTGGTAGGACTAACACAAACAAGACAGCTAACTGTGTTGGTGGTAGGACTAACACAAGCAAGACAGCTAACTGTGTTGGTGGTAGGACTAACACAAACAAGACAGCTAACTGTGTTGGTGGTAGGACTAACACAAACAAGACAGCTAACTGTGTTTGGTGGTAGGACTAACACAAGCAAGACAGCTAACTGTGTTGGTGGTAGGACTAACACAAGCAAGACAGCTAACTGTGTTTGGTGGTAGGACTAACACAAGCAAGACAGCTAACTGTGTTGGTGGTAGGACTAACACAAACAAGACAGCTAACTGTGTTGGTGGTAGGACTAACACAAGCAAGACAGCTAACTGTGTTTGGTGGTAGGACTAACACAAGCAAGAGAGCTAACTGTGTTTGGTGGTAGGACTAACACAAGCAAGACAGCTAACTGTGTTGGTGGTAGGACTAACACAAACAAGACAGCTAACTGTGTTGGTGGTAGGACTAACACAAGCAAGACAGCTAACTGTGTTTGGTGGTAGGACTAACACAAGCAAGAGAGCTAACTGTGTTTGGTGGTAGGACTAACACAAACAAGACAGCTAACTGTGTTGGTGGTAGGACTAACACAAACAAGAGAGCTAACTGTGTTGGTGGTAGGACTAACACAAACAAGAGAGCTAACTGTGTTTGGTGGTAGGACTAACACAAGCAAGACAGCTAACTGTGTTGGTGGTAGGACTAACACAAACAAGAGAGCTAACTGTGTTGGTGGTAGGACTAACACAAGCAAGACAGCTAACTGTGTTGGTGGTAGGACTAACACAAGCAAGACAGCTAACTGTGTTTGGTGGTAGGACTAACACAAGCAAGACAGCTAACTGTGTTGGTGGTAGGACTAACACAAGCAAGACAGCTAACTGTGTTTGGTGGTAGGACTAACACAAGCAAGACAGCTAACTGTGTTGGTGGTAGGACTAACACAAACAAGACAGCTAACTGTGTTGGTGGTAGGACTAACACAAGCAAGACAGCTAACTGTGTTTGGTGGTAGGACTAACACAAGCAAGACAGGTAACTGTTTGGTGGTAGGACTAACTTTGAAGGACTAACTAAAATTGTGGCAAAGTTCCTAGAAAAGGAGGAAGAGGTTGGCTGAAATGATGATAGCCCATCGACATCAGCAGTCTAGGCAATAAAAGACATTCATGGGCAATGTCCATGTACAGACAGGCTACATGAAAATAAAATCCAGCATTAGGCCCCTTTTTTCAAAGCATTTATGTGGATTATTGTTGATGTTTATTTTTCTTTATTAATCACTGATTGTTTACTAACTGCATTCTTCTTCAGGATGCCATTGAGGATAAGCTTGATGCTAGGCACTTTCCATTTTTGTCTGGTGGTGCTTCAGCTCGTCCACATATAGCTGGACCAGTCGGGTATGTTGTTATTTCAATAGTGGCATAGTGTATGTCTTATGATATCTCTAACAGTTGGTTAAAAAAAAAAAAAAAAAAAAAAAAGGAAACCTGTCTTGCAACTTGGCATATAGGGAATATAGTGTTAGTGCCCATATGTTTATAGACACACACTGTTCATCCTGATCATTCATACTGTTCTAGTACATGTTGTAAAAAAGTAAAGTACCCCCCGTCACGCCGAGTGGCGTATAGGGAAATATGGTGTTAGTGACCCTATATTTTACAGACCTTCAGCACATGATTTTTGGGGTAATGTGGTCGGTATTACGCCCGTGCTGCTTTTTACTTTCCCAGAAAAAATCCGGTACCCATTTAAGGCTGGGTGAACCCGGAGCCGTCGGTTGGGATCGAACCCTACCCCTTGTCCGTAGTAGTCTAGTTCACTAACCACTGAGCTATCGCGGCTCCTACTAATTTTTAGGGAATTAGTAAAACCCAGGTGTCCTCGCCAGGGTACGAACCCCGGCTGTTGCCGTGGTAAGCCAACCGCCTATCGATTGCGCTAACCGGACACCCCTAGTACATGTTGACTTCTGGAAAAAAAGAGTGCAGTTTTGAAAAAGGTGTACAACTTGTGATGAACACTTTGAAGGCAAAGGCACTTCACAGCTGCAGAGCTGGAAGTTGTCAGTGGCCCACAGCTAATGGCTTGCACCAGGATCAGTGAATCAGAACCATCCAGACCCTGCTCCACCTTTCTGTGGTGCCTCCAGAAATAGACTAACCTGTCTAGTCTGGCCAAGTGAGTATGGATCGACAGAAGGAAGACAACTATGTACTCAAAAATGTTGTGCTGAAATAGGATGTATTGGGCCGAAAGGTGCAAATATCAGTTTTACTGCAAACCACAGCGCGACACAAAAATGCCCACACAAAAATGCCCACTTAATGTCCTTTTAAGGACGGATGATGAAGAGGTGTGATTTTTTAGTCATCGGGTGATTGCAAACGAACCGATGTGAAGCAGTCCTTTGGGTTTGTAAGAAAGCTTCAAAATCATCTTCATATTATCTGAAATTCAGGAGGGATAACATATCATTTGTTTGTAACTAGAACTTAACAAATTTGAGCAAAAGATGAGTGTATAAGTTTTAAGTGGATCCAACACTCCTTAATTTTAAATATCTGGGTAGCATGTTAGCACTAGACAAATTACCAAGTAACAGAAATAGATATAAGGTGTTACAAACACTATCAACACTATTGGAAAACAAAGCAATAAGTATGGAAGCAAAAAGGGCATTTATAAATCAATTTTTCTATCAACTGTACTGAACAGTAATTACCTAAGTAATTAAAGCAATTGTGCTTTAATTACCAAAGCAATTGTGCTACCAGTGCCAGAATTGGACGCTGGACTCTAGAACAATAAGAAAGATAATGACCACTGAAATGAAATGTGTCAGAAGAGTGACAGAAAACAGCTTAAGGGACAGAGTAAGAAACACTGACCTGAGGGAGAAACTCGAAATTGAACCAGCCATCGAATACATAAAGAAACAACAGATGAAATGGTTCGGTCACATAACAAGACAAAAAGAACTAACAATGACTCAAGGAACCATAAACAATTGCTACGAAAATGCCAGAGTAATAGGAAGACTGAGAAAGAGATGGATAAAGGGAATACTAAAGTCACTAGGAGAGATAACACCAGAAGAGGCCTACAGAAGAGCAAAGAATTGCGAATTGCATCTCCCCTCGACGTCAATGGCACAGAAGGAAGGATAGAAGAAGAAGAAACACTCCCAGCAATGCCCTGGCAGAAAAATGGTCAGAGAATCAAAGCTGACTTCTTGCACCAATGAACAACAACCGTTTAAGATCCTGCTGCACCTCTTCACAGTGAGTCCAGAAACAAACAGTTCTGAACCAGCAAGTAGAAGAGGAAAGACAACCCAGTACCTAAAATTTCACGCTGGAATCAGATGTAAAGTAAATTAAACAGCTCTGTTATGCCAAGTGGTGTGTAGGGAATATGGTGTTAGTGACAATAATTTTTACAGGCCTTCAGCACATGATTTTTGGGGTAATGTGGTCGGTATTACGCGTAAGTAATGACTGAAAGTCTCAAATATCACAACATGCCATAAGCCGCAACTCAGTGCATCTGTGAACATTTAAAATTGTGTGTTTTAAGCAAGGACAGTTGAAGGGAGCAGTCATCAAGCAAACACAAAAGAATATAGCAGAAGTTTGATGTATTTTTTTTTAAAGAATTCACTCCTTGACAATAGTAGCACATTAAAAAGCAGCAATTTGTTTGTGCCTACTTCCATAATTATTTTACTCACTTTTACTTTTAGATAAAGTCATTGTTTTCAAGTTACTCAATGATTTTTCTATTTTTTCAAAAGTTTATGCTAAATTTAATTTCTTTTTGCCACAATATATTGCCTTCAGACTTCATTTTTTTGCTCGCAAATTACTGTTTTTTGGTGTGTATATCTTATTTTCAGTAATTTTTAAAATGTCAAATTGGCCACACACAGCAGCCAGCACATTTAGTTAACTATCTATCTATCTATTGACCTTTTGAGCCGTAGCCGGCCCATAGGGCGTAGACCAAGATACACCTTCTCCTATCTGAATTTTTTGTTCTAGCAGTTTTCTTTTAAAGATATTTTATCAAATCTCGCCATCTGTCTCTATTCTGTGCAAGCAGCTATATCTCATTGAGGGAGCCGAATCCTGCTGCTCTTGCCTCTCTCATCAATGTTCTTCTCAGTGTCTCCCTGGGTCTTCCTCTTTTTCTCTTACCTGTTGTTTCCCATATGAGCGCTTGCTTTGCTATTCGGTTATTATCTCTTCTCATCACATGTCCAACATATGACCATCGTCTAGTTACCTGCTTATGTAAAAATCAGTGAACCAGAACTGATCAACCAATCATCCCATGCACACCATAGGTCAAAGAGGGAAGGCACCCAGCTACCCAAGATTCCATTCCTCTAATCATATATTGGATTAAAAGATGCAAAATATTACAACTTGCTGTCAACAACACAACACATTTATGCCTATGTTATGTCCTTTTAGGGAGCCACGATAGCTCATTGGTTAGTGAACTGGACTACAAAGGACAAGGGGTAGGGTTCGATCCCAACCGACGGCTTCCGGGTTCACCCATGCTTAATTGGGTACCAGATTTTTTTTCTGGGAAAGTAAAGCAGCACGGGCGTAATACCGACCACATTACCCCAAAAATCATGTGCTGAAGGTCTGTAAAATATAGGGTCACTAACACCATATTTCCCTATACGCCACTTGGCATGACGGGGGTACTTTACTTTTTTTTTACCTGTATGCCCTTTTAAGGGCAGATGAGGAAGAGAATTGTATGAGCTTTGGCATCTTGACAGATGGTTGGTAGCAAGCGATTATGATTAGTCAGCAGTTTGGTAAAATATTAGTGTCTTATGATGGATGCTGTTTTTGTTCTACTACACATCTTCCCTTGTGGCTGAATCTGCTATTTGATAGATCCAATCACAGAATGAAGAAGATGCATTTGTGGTGCCTGATCTTATATCTTTTCTCCTACACTCTGAATTTGACATCAACTCTTCCTCAAATTGTGCTGTTTTTTTATTGTTCTCCATGTGTTGTGATCTTATACCAGACTTTCCCACTTTCTTTCACTGGTAGAGAATTCACTCAAATATCCTTATATCTCAGCACTGGTCTGTCCTTTTGTCTCGTTCCATTGTTAACTCTTTCAATACGGAAGGTTTTTATCAATTCAGCGGTAATGATTTCAGATACAAATTTTTCATGGTTTTAAATATCAATCTACGTGTTTATATTTATCTAACACATAACAACTATCTAACATATGAATTTTTAGATAATTAAACAAGGAATTAGATTTCACCAATACCAAGATGATACAAGACATGTAAATAGAATATGGTTTGATGACGGTCTACACTAATCAAATTGAGAGTGACGCACAGTGCGGCACAACTTACGCGACCAAAAATGACATGGTGCGTCAAACCGTACAGATAGAGTACGGAATAAACACAAAAGAAGCATAAGTTTATGCTCATGAACTGATTGGGCACATTTTTTTTCTTTCACGTGCAGCACTCGCTATGGCCAGTGGCACCAAGAGAAAGGCAAGCAGAGCTATAAATCTGTCCCAAGACTCATCGTATTTATCATTGGGGGTGTTACGTACTCTGAGATGAGATGTGCATATAATGTTACACAATCTGTCAAGAACTGGGAGGTTCTCATCGGTAAGGAAAATTTGTAGGCATTGACAATTGTGTGTTTGAAAGTTTAAAAAGATGGATTGTATTTATATAAATAAAGAGTACTAATCATTTCTTGTGATGTATGAGTAGTATATGACACGAAGTAAGAGTTTCCTCCTTTTTTTCCCTTGTTTTACGTAGCCTTGCTAATCAATGGAAACAACAATGAAAGTGTGAGTGATATCGTAGCAATTCTTTAACCTCAAACATAATGGTGGTTAACTATATATCTAAATTTGTAGAAGTAAATAATTTTTCTGCAATCATGGCTCATATAGACTAGGACTCCAGACTCTTATAAAGGCAGCTGTCTGTTAAAGTGATTCAGTTGTCCCGTTCAGGGAGGCGGGTGTGGGCCACATTGTCCTCCTTAGGCTTGTGTACAGGGGGAAATCCTGTAGAACATGTTTTGTTGTCATGTTATCCAGGGTACAGTGGCATTAGCGAATCAATTCAGAGGAAGAGGTATGTTTACAGCACTTGGAAAAAATGACAAATAATCAACAACAGAAAAAAATATGGACCAAAGCAGGATCAAACCCGTACTCTGTGGCACAGCGCCATGCCATGAAAAGCCAAACGCTAGGGAACACTGCCACTCAGCTAACTAAAAAATTTGCTTCATAGGCAATGTCTTTCGCGCAGGTGTTCTCATGACTATAGCATAAGGCTGCGGTCACAGCTCGAAAATACATAGTGTTTCTGTATTTTTTTCCTGTTAAGACAAGTATCTCCCGGATAGGGTAGGGAATACTTGCGTTGCAGACAAACATTTAGGACGAAACAGCGCGAATAGTAGTTTCCAGTGGTTTAGGCTGGAGACAAATAATAATAAATGAATATTATTATAGAGGGAAACTTCCGAGTCTTTTCGTGGCAAGGTGCTGTGCCACTGAGTACGGGTTCGATCCTGCTTTGGTCCATATTTTTTTCTGTTGTTGATTATTTGTCATTTTTTCCGAGTGCTGTAAACATACCTCTTCCTCTGAATTGATTCGCTGATTATCGTCTCGGAAGTTTCCCTCTATAATAATATTAATTTATTATTATTTGTCTACAGTGGCATTAGCTGGTAGTTCCTATTTTGAGTTTGGTGAACATATGGTTTCTCATTCTGTTGTGGTGAGTGTGTAGGCGAAGTATGATGACTTGATCCCTCCTTGATAGTTGGAGGTATCTGTCCCTCTCGTTATACTTTAGGTATTCTTGTTTCTATTTTTCATGATACTGGCCTTTGATGATGGATTTGGCTTCATTGTAGCTGACCAGATGGTTCTCTTATAGTAATCTCCCTCCCTCCATAGCTAGTTTGTCTGCACTTCCGTTTCTTTGTAAATTACAGTGTGATGGTATCCACTGGATGACCACTCTCTTGAAATTATTTCACAATTGATCTAGGATTGTTCTCAGGTCATCTAGTTTGCTATCCCTGGGATCTGATGGTATCCACTGGATAACCACTCTCTTGAAATTATTTCACAATTGATCTAGGATTGTTCTCAGGTCATCTAGTTTACTTTCCCTGGGATCTGATGGTATCCTCTGGATGACCACTCTCTTGAAATTATTTCACAATTGATCTAGGATTGTTCTCAGGTCATCTAGTTTGCTATCCCTGGGATCTGATGGTATCCACTGGATGACCACTCTCTTGAAATTATTTCACAATTGATCTAGGATTGTTCTTAGGTCATCTAGTTTGCTATCCTTGGGATCTGATGGTATCCACTGGATAACCACTCTCTTGAAATTATTTCACAATTGATCTAGGATTGTTCTGAGGTCATCGAGTTTGCTATCCCTGGGATCTGATGGTATCCACTGGATAACTACTCTCTTGAAATTATTTCACAATTGATCTAGGATTGTTCTCAGGTCATCTAGTTTACTATCCGTGGGATCTGATGGTATCCTCTGGATGACCACTCTCTTGAAATTATTTCACAATTGATCTAGGATTGTTCTCAGGTCATCTAGTTTGCTATCCTTGGGATCTGGGATTCTTCTGTGATCATGATTCATTAACATTCTTCTAGGATCATAATTCATTAACATTCTTCTGTGATCATGTTTTATTAACATTCTTCTGTGATCATGTTTCATTAATATTCTTCTGTGATCATGTTTCATTAACATTCTTCTGTGATCATGTTTCATTAACATTCTTCTGTGATCATGTTTCATTAACATTCTTCTAGGATCATGTTTCATTAACATTTTTCTGTGATCATGTTTCATTAATATTCTTCTGGGATCATGATTCATTAACATTCTTCTAGGATCATGTTTTATTAACATTCTTCTGTGATCATGTTTCATTAATATTCTTCTGTGATCATGTTTCATTAACATTCTTCTAGGATCATAATTCATTAACATTTTTCTGTGATCATGTTTCATTAACATTCTTCTGTGATCATGTTTCATTAACATTTTTCTGTGATCATGTTTCATTAACATTCTTCTGTGATCATGTTTCATTAACATTTTTCTGTGATCATGTTTCATTAACATTCTTCTGTGATCATGTTTCATTAACATTCTTCTGGGATCATGTTTCATTAATATTTTTCTGTGATCATGTTTCATTAACATTCTTCTGTGATCATGTTTCATTAACATTTTTCTGTGATCATGTTTCATTAACATTTTTCTGTGATCATGTTTCATTAACATTTTTCTGTGATCATGTTTCATTAATATTCTTCTGTGATCATGTTTCATTAATATTCTTCTGTGATCATGTTTCATTAACATTCTTCTAGGATCATGTTTCATTAACATTTTTCTGTGATCCTGTTTCATTAACATTTTTCTGTGATCATGTTTCATTAACATTCTTCTGTGATCATGTTTTATTAACATTCTTCTGTGATCATGTTTTATTAATATTCTTCTGTGATCATGTTTTATTAACATTCTTCTGTGATCATGTTTTATTAACATTCTTCTGTGATCATGTTTTATTAACATTCTTCTGTGATCATGTTTTATTAATATTCTTCTGTGATCATGTTTCATTAACATTCTTCTGTGATCATGTTTTATTAACATTTTTCTGTGATCATGTTTCATTAAAATTCTTCTCTGACCATGTTTCATTAACATTCTTCTCTGACCATGTTTCATTAACATTCTTCTCTGACCATGTTTTATTAAAATTCTTCTCTGACCATGTTTCGTTAACATTCTTCTCTGACCATGTTTCGTTAGCATTCTTCTGTGATCTTAATTCTTGAACATTCAATAAGAAAGAAAATATTTCTTATTTTCCAGGTGCTACACACATCCTGACTCCAGAAGGATTTTTGAGTGATCTTCGCAGTCTGAGTGCCAACCAGAGTTGAATCATTCACTTTCTAACATTTTTTCAAATATATGTCCTGGGTGTTGCAATTTTCAAGAAAATATTCCATGCAATGGTGATCTTCAATAATTTTGCTTCAAATCACTTTTTCCTTCCCCCTTTTTTTTCCTTGAAGAAATATAATGAAGTAGCATCTGTGATCAGTCTGTTGTGATCTTACTGTCTACATTTATAGAAACTTCATACTCGTAGTTTGAATATTAAGAAAAATTACGCATTTATATGATTTATGTATCTTTTTATATCTTCTTGTACAAAGCTTGGTTTCATGCTCTACGATCAGTCTGTGAGATAATATTAACATATTAAGAAAATCTGATAGGTTGAAAATCAATGTTTTCTATGTTGTTTAGAAAACTGGATAATAATTGATGTTTTATTAACCCCTTCACAACTGGATTTTTTTTTTTTAATTACCACCCAAAACTGAACCAGAAAATGAGGGTAATAACATGTATTCTTTAGAGAGGTTTATCTCTGGATCTACTGCACTTACGTGCTTAATTTAAATATGTCTTTTTAAGAAAAATGGATGAGGAATTTGAATATGTAAACATTATTTGTGTGTGGTGATTTAGAAACAAGTAAATTTTAAAAAAGATGGTTTTTTTTTTTTCATTTTTTCCTAAGGAAGGAAACTTTGAAAATCTTTAGACGTTTTTGTACTTATGTTATAAAAAAGTCACAGCAACAGAAAATAAAACAAAGATAAAATATATTTAATAATTTATTTACTTTATTTATTGTTATATTTATTACATTGTTTTCCAAATAGTTCAGTCATGTATTGTTCAATTTGAAGCAGGGTACTACCTTCCACCCTACGTTATTGTTATGAAAATGCAGATTAAGTCTCAAAATCACTATATACTACATTTTCTCAAAAATAGCACCAAAAAAAACTAAAAGAAGAAAACCGATCATCTTTAGGGGGAGATACAAGGTAGATGAGGCAGACCAAGACTAAAGTGGACTGATAACATCAAAAGATGGACAGGTTGTGGAGATGACACTCAATGTAATGAAAACAAAATATAATAAAATAAATAATTTGAAACAAAGTACGGAACATTCGGGGTTTCTTTCTCATTCTGGCCTGCACCCAATGACTACTAAAGGATTTCAAGTACTTTTTGTTATCTGTCATTAAAAGGACAATATGTGGGCATAGATGCATTGTGTTTTGATTTATTGCCACCTCTCGACCGAACACATCTGACGTATTTTTGAGTACTGGATTCTCTCTTTGATCTCTATCCACTTGGCCAGACTGGATAGTCTGTTTTGAGGAGCACCACTGGGAGGTGGAGCAAGTTCTTGATCAGCTCTGTTGTTTGCTGATGCAGGAAGTTGTGGGTCGCTGACTGCATTCAGCTCAGTTACTGGATGGGTGTCTTGGCCTCCATTATGCATTTGATTCATTTGAAGCAAACTGCTCTTGGTTAACTCTTAATTTTCCAGCAATTTTACAGGTTTGAAATTAATTATCTGACTTAGATTTGTTAACTACCCAATGTCAACTTAGATTTGTTAACTACCCAATGTCAACTTAGATTTGTTAACTACTCAATGTCAACTTAGATTTGTTAACTACCCAATTTGTTGTCACCAATTTAAAATTTCTGTATAATTTCTATTTTTAAATTAATTATATCATATCATATATGAAATTAAAGAAGGAAGTACATGCCATAAAATCATTGGAGTAAGTATTTAAAGATTGAAGGAAGAGTAAAATAAAAGCTAAAAAAAATAATGAAAAATACCTCAACCAAATTATAAATCCAGATCAATTAGCAGTAAGGTCAGGAGCAAATTTAATTCCATCTGATTTTTTTGTATCTGAAACTATATCCATGTATGTGTTTGCTGGTTGAATATCCCATTCAGAATGTTCAATATAATAGTGGAATTCACATTTGATGTAGATACTGTGTAAAGAAAGTCTAATATTTTATTGTTCTATAACCTATCCTTATCATTCGACAGAATGAGACTGCACAATCACAATGAAAATGTAAAACAAAGGATATTTTTTTTTCTAACACACGCAAATGTAGTATATTTTAACTTATACAAGTTATATTTTCAATTTCAAGGCTGTGGTAGTCTTACAATGGAAGCCATTTACGTAGCAAATAAAAATAGGAAAAAAAACGTACAATTTGATGACCAACTTTAGAATTCATATATACTCTCAGAATGAGGTTACTTTCAATTTAAACAGAACATTTAGTACCTAAAGAACTCTCAAGTATATGGGGAGTAATTATAAATGTGGGATTGGTAGTGTATTAAAAATTTAAGACAATTTGGCAATCAACTGCAATGGCAGTCCAAAAGATGGAATATTAGAAGCACTAGGAAACATAACAGCAGCAGAGGCGAACAGAAGAGCAAAAGACCGCAAATTTTATCTCCCCTCGACGCTGAAAGGCAGATGAGGAAGGAAGGAAGAAGAAGAACTGCAATGGGATTGGTTAACAATTTACTGGCAAACACTGGAATGCTGAGAGCATTGCTGGGAAGTTAAAGAGTTGAAAAGATAAAGTTATCAGATTAACCACTGCAGACTTGGTTACCAAATTTATAACAAATTACTATCTAATAAAAGAAAACAAGACAGACCTGGATAATTGCTATGTAAAAGAATTACTCAACCATGGGACTAAGAAACAACCAAGACTTACTAGAACTAGCAACAAAATCATTAATCGTGCGTAACTATGACTTCTGGCCGATAGTCTTCATCTGAAAGAAAAATGAATAAAGACATGTCTTGTTATTGGCTACCATTATAACTCTTTCAAATATTCTCTTTTGTTCATTTTCTCCTCTGTCTCTCCAACTTACGTCTGTTCCCTGTAAGACAGTCCAGACTGAACATTAATATATTGCATCAAGCCTGTACCAGCATAATTTCTGTTTTTGTTTTTTCAGTATCAAAATAATAAGTTCTCCGTGTGGTCCTATGTTATTTATAATCTAATGAACGTTCATCCACACAAACCATATGGCAACAATATGAACTTGTGCCGAACTGCCAACTCTGTGAATGAAATGTTGTGGTTGTATAAATCTGAATGGCAGATAAGATGTTTGACTTCTGAAATCTTAACATTTGTGTTTTAATTTACTGGTAATGTTATGTAAATATAATTTATTTTAAAGAAAATAAATCTGAACCAACTCCACTTAGAGACCACATCTGCCTTTATATTTGAAAAGGTAATGGCAGAGCAATTAGTGTATTCATCTGCTATTTTATACAGGTTTATGTTCTTAGCCTGTGGCAAATTTGATTTCTAACCAGCACAGCTTTAGTATTCACCCAAAGTCTAAAAATGATACTGGAGATTTTCCACAGACAGTTTATTAAGGCCTTATGAGTATATTTGTAGCCTTGTGTAGTAATGACCATATCATCCTTAAATGTAGTAGTGATCATGTAGTGAAATGTAGTGGTAATATTTGGGCATTAATTCCATATTTCCCCATAAGCCACAAGATGTGACAATATTTGGATATTAATTAACTCAGTATTTCCCATAGGCCACAATGAGACAATATGTGGTGGGTACACATAACAGTTTTTTTTTTTATCTGATGCATTATTTATGCAAATTTCATTTCATTAACTTATTCGCCTCATGCAGCACTTTTGGAAAAAGTGATGTAAAATTTATTTTTTTTTTTTTATATTTATTTATTCTGTGTAAATGGGATCCTGTCAGTTCTTGACAGACAATGTATTTAGTGCTCCTATAAGAATTGTTCCAGAAACTGCTTTTTCTTCCTTCATGTAGGTTTATGTAAATACAAGTATGGTTATTGTCTGATTGATTGAACATGCTGAATCCTAGTCATTTTTTGGTGAACTACTTTTTTGTGTTCTTATTTTTTTCTAGATATTAAATAATGTACACGAAATAATTTTATATGAACAAGTTTGGTTCAGACATATTTCATCATACATTATGACTGTCAAAAATTATGCATTTTCATTTGGCGTGTCATTTTCCATTGAATTATTTTTTTTAGTGCTCTCACTACTTAAACAATATTTGGTTACTCAGTGAGAAGTAGTGATTGTGTATTATTTATTTTGTTCAGTAAGTTGTGTTTTACTCACTCTCTTTCATATAACATTACCTGCTTTATCCTTCAACTTCACTTGGAGCATATAAGAACTGATACAATTTGTTCATAAATTTCTTTTCTTTTCTTCCATATTTTTGTATCAGTTTTAATGTTTTCCCTGTACTGTCTTTTATATTATTAATCCATTTTATCACTTGTTTGCTTCTTCTGTGTCTTTCATTGTTTCCTGTTAAATACATTGACTTGGTCATTAAATTTTGTGACGTGTCTATACCAGTATAACTACTTTTTCTTTACAAAATGAATAAGCTCTTCATATGGACCTGCATTGCTGGTGATTATTTTATAAACTTTTTTGTTCATGGTATGGTCTCTGTATGAGGTGCAAAAGATTTTACAGTTCTTTTCATTTCTATGGTTGTAGTTTCCTTTCAGATTCTGCATTTAGGGTTACATGTTTTGTAGATAGATATATGTGACTTCCTGCTAACGGCTAAATTCATATAGGTGGCTCATCTTTCAATGTAATATGCTGAGGATAGGAAACTGAATGCTGAAGAAGTAAATATAAAAGAATATTGATATTACTGGCGTCATCTATTGTATTTTACACTACCTACAATTACTTTCATCTTTCCCATTGGAGATTTTAGACATCATGCCGGAATAAATTAGACTGTAAAATCAAACATTTTTGCCTGAAGATTAACATAGATAAAATGGAAGTAATGAATATCACCAAAGCATCAGCATAAAGATCAATGACAAAAAAACTAAAATAAGCAGATGAATTCAAAAACATGGGCAGTCTTATGAAATGTGACAACAAACAAGTGGTGAAACTGGACTCAAGATGCAGTAAAAGTTTGTCTATCAGAATAATGGCCAGATGGCACCATTATTGACTAACAAAGAAATCACAGTGGCAGCAAAAATATTACTTTTCTACACAATCTTCATCTAAACATTGTGTTGTCAATGTTATACTTGGATACTAGATTTAAGAATAATCAATGGGATAAATTACAAAAATGAAATCTATCAGATTATAATGGAAGCCAGCTTGAGGAGGCATAAATATAGAAGTTAAAAACAAAGAAGTCACTTTGGAATCTGTTGGTGGGATGTATACAGAAATAACACATGAAATGGTTTGGTCATGTAACTAAACAGAAACAACAAAACATAATCCACAGTGCTATCTCAAAAATAGCGGACTAAGTGATGGTCTAGAAAAAGATGGATAGATAGAATACAAGAAACATGATAGCAAAAGAGGTTAACCAAAGAGCAAACCATCATTACCGTCAACATTGACAGGAAGGTGAGGATGGACATAACAAGGTGCCAGTTTCAGCTATATCCTTTACTTGTTGTCCACAGCTATTCCAAAGGACCAAATGTGTCATTATTTAGATCCATCTTAAAATTCCAGAATTTAGTCTTAACAAACAGTTCAAGCTGCAAGGGTCTGTATTTTCTGGAGATTAACCATAGAAGCAGATATTATCTCTAATTATAATTTTCTGAATAATGTATAACTACAGTCTATTTTTCAATTTCCCTTCTTCATATAAAGTCCTAACATTCCAAGTACTTATTTTAAGATCTTTCCTCCGACATCCATAAGTTTGAATTCCTCTCCATGGCTTCCTCTGGACTAGTATGTGATGAGGCTACAATCTCTTTCACGGTGGTCTGCCACATTCGTCTTTTGTGTCCTGAACATGCCTCTTGTGTACCACACATTTTGCTGTTTTACTAAAAATAGCAAAATGTTACATCTTCTCAATACTCCTATATGGTGCAGAAACATGGACACTAGACAAGAAAACAGAACAGAGAATAGAAGCCTTTGAAATGTGGATATATAGAAGAATAGGTAGAATTGGATGGAAGGAAAAGAAAACAAACGAAGTTTTAAAACAACTAAAAATGAAAAGAACTACTAAGCACAATTCAAACAAGACAAATGCAATTTTCGAGCCATGTTAAAAGACAACAGCCTACTAAATGTAATCCTGGAGGGGAAAATACAAGGTATTATAATACAAGGAAGAGGCAGAGGCAGACCAAGACTAACATGGACGAGTAACATCAAAAGATGGACAAATCAGCCTATGACAACCTGCACCATCAAAGCAAGAGACAGAGCAGAATTGCGCTCCATGGTAGCCAACCTTCGTTGCGGAGACGGCACTCGATGATGATGATGATGATGACAGTCTATTTAGCTACAAGTCTCATTCTGAATACAACAGTTTAATATTTTTAACAACATTGTAGAAGACGTATCTATTAAATTTTAGGTAAAGAACCTTCCAGTTCTCCATTATTTTCTTCTGTTCTTACCAGGGATTTTGAATGCCTTGGAATCTATTAAAGAACTGCCATTAAATTATTCAAATATCATAAATCAATTGTTAGTGATGTTCTGCAATAGTTCTCAGATTGGACTGTAGTTTCTCTAAAAGACCAAAGCGGGAAAAATGACAACACAGCCAGAAGTTACTCTGTTTATATATTATAATTAAGTTAATCTCTTGCCACATAAAGTGCCTGTTAAGGAAACAGGATAACAAGGATCAAATAAGAATCATAAGACAAAAAGGATTGAGAACCACTTATACAGTTTGCCGACATTTATAAATCTTTTGTTTAAAACGTGGCGAGAACTTGCACATTATATTTTGATAATGTGCTTATTTTGTGATTTGTTATAATATTCATAATTTTCACATTACTAAACTAATGTGAACTTCAGTTTTTCTGATATCAAATTCAGCAAATGCCAGCATGATGTGTGATGTGCATTGTTATTTTGTTTAGCATTTGAACTTTTTTTTTTTTTTCTGAAAAGAAATATTTGCCTGGTTGTTCGTTCTACTGTTTTTTTTCCACTTTGTTTCAGTAAAAGTTCATTTTAAAATAGGAGAAACAATTTAAATAGATGTGTATGTGTATTCGTTGGATTAAATATGAGTTGAGGTGTATAGTTTGAATAGATAGTATGTTGCCATATGGTTTTAAAAGTCATGAACCATCACTGTTTGTGTTCAACAGGATGGGTCTCAATACTTTTAATTATTACATTCTTTAACATTTAACTGTTCTACAAGTGGTTTCCTCTTCCCCCCCACTCCTCGAAAATACAATTTCAGTTTTCAATTTAATAATTAAAATAAATGGAGGAATCTCTGTGTGCTTTTGCAGAAGCTGTACTCTGCTGTTTTATATCAGATGTTATGTGTAAAAGAATTGTTTTATTTTAGATGTACAAGAAGTATTTATTTATGTGCAATATTAATATATTGTGTGCTCCTTATAACATTGGCAGAACCAATTTTAGATATATACATATATATACATATGCATTGTATAGCAGTTTTGTTAAAAATTACCACCAGTAATGTTTGTTGCAAAAATATAGTTTTACCAATGTCCAATTTGGGCAAGAGATTAATATAGATATCAATATTTTAAAAATAAAAGTTCAATGTTTTTTTTTTTTATAATTTCTAGAGCTGACGCATGCGGTTAGAAAGATTCTGTGTTATCAAAGACTTCAGATATTGAGCAGAAGTCATTATTTATCTTTATAACCACACTATGTTGTAAGCCTGTAAAACAAATAGGATGAACATTTGTGAATATATATACAAAACTTTGGTGATGTTCAAAAACTACAAGTACATGTAGAGGTAATAGCTATCACAGCAGACTGTGGCAACAGTTTCTTGTTAATAGAATACAAATGGCACCACATTTGGCAGCTTAGTCCATCACATAGATAGATGTATCTTACATTGTTAACTGCACCAAGTGACATAAACATGCTTTCTAGATATTTTATCAATTTCTTTAAATTATCAATCCTTTTTGAGTTTCCTGTGCCGAATCACACTCATTTTTGTCATCCAACTATTGTGTCACAACTGCTGCCCGCACATGCCCTCATTCAACTTTTCAGAGATAATTGCATGTGGTGCTGTGTTAGAAATGATTTTTTTTTATTCTGCAACCCATGTTGATCTCAAATTGACCAACAGTTGAAGAAATGATAAGAATAAGATGGTGAAGATGGAAAGGATTACACATTTTGAAAGCCAAATAAAAGCATTACCTGATAAACTCTCACCTAGAATCCACAAGGAAAGAGGAAACAAATCTGGGAACACATGGAGATAAAACCCATTTCCACCTTATTTTGAGAATGACATTGGTCACAAGAGAGTAGAGGTACAAATAGACAGAAGTTTGGAAAGTTTTTTTAAATATCTGTGTTCCTGGGTGAGGTGGTGTTCTCGTGACATTTTGAAACCACTTCTCATGGATATGAATATCAGCATTTGGATCAACTTTAGATGTGACAATCGGAGACCACATTGTTAATTCATCTCTTTTATGAGTGTTCACTTCATTAATAATGCATTCAGCCTAATTATTTATTTTGGCTGTCTTACCATACACCTTATCATAACCATAATGAACTGTAGATTAATGGACTAAATCATTATCATTTACATAGGAAATGTTGGCTGAGTATTGGAAATTAGAGTACCAGTCTGGGCAACTACCTCAAAATTCCACTTTTAAATGACAACCTGAACACTTGCATGTCTAGTCATAATAACTGTAAAATTAAGTTATGTTATGGTCATCAACACTGTACTCTGGACAAATACATAGGTGCTCAAATTTTACCCTAGAAATATTGAGAAAACTCTGAGGAAAACCCTGATCCGAATTTTGCTCGAACTTTGTAGCACTGAGATCCATTGATGCAGGCAGTGGCCAGTTTTAGGTCTACTCTTAGGTTTGTAATTGCCAAGGTACCTTTGTTAATATGAAATAAAGTGTCTCAAATCATTGAACTTCATGCATACTTTTGCCACAAGCATGCAACTGTTTCAGCAGATACTGAATCCATACCCTTCAGTCATTAAAACTATCTTTACTGCATTTTCCGATTAGTGGGGTCTGCCGGGAGGACTTGTAGGACAGGAGAATAAAGGCAGCTTGTCCAGTGCAGTTGCCCTGAGGTGGTCAGGTCTGAGTTTTTATTTCAACCCCAATAGAAAAAACTTGATCCTACCAAGATTTGAACCCGCGCTCTCCTGGTTTGGAGCCCAACAAGTTCTTTAATCATTGAAAAATGTGTAATATCTAAATGGCTGTTAATATTGTTTTTTTCTCTTCTAAATGAGGTTGGTTTATTCTGTGACATAGTCTAGGATGATTCAAGTGTTCTTTTGTTTTGGAGTGCAAAGCCAGACTTGATATGCCTGATTGGTTGATGTTCATTGTATATTTTGAAAGTATGTGCCATGCAGCTCTGTTTCTGTGACATGTTGCTGCTCTGAAGTTAACCAGAATGTTTATTTTATAATCATTCCATCAAACAAAAACTGTGGGCATATAATGCTTTCATTATATCATAGTTTTCTGGTCCAAGTTATTTATTCCAAAACCTCTTATGTATTTCACAACCAAGCATCTTTAGATGGTATAATATAATTTTATATTATTTTGTTATCTGTTATTTTTTTTCCCAACTTTGTGATATTTTGTCAGTATAATTTATTTAAAGGTTACAATAATTTATTGAACTAACCATATTGTCTGTACAAAATGCAAACAATTTGCTTGTGTTTATATTTAAATTGTTTTGTAAATCTTGTTATAAAACATTTATCATTGTGCTCTCTTCCACTATAAATTCCTTTCCTAGTCTTATAAATATTTATTTATTATTGGTGATGGTTCAATGTAATAAGTTTGGTTTTATTTAAAGCATGATTTTATTATTTGAAATTATTTATTCCATTTTGTGGGCATATTAATTACTTCTTTAGGTATGCTTTATTTACCACATTTACTTGTTGCTAAGCTTGCCTCTGTAAAGTGTGTTTAGTTCCATCGCCCTGTTTTTAAATTACATTTTCTTATTAGCAGACAGTTTCTCTTCCTGTACTAGTTATTACTTGTTTAATATTAACTGATTAATTTACAATTTTCAAGGCACTAGAGATAAAGATAGCAACCTATGCCTGAGAAAATGCATTAATGACTTCAGAAGAGACAAAATGTGAAGTGATGATTCATAAAATTGTTAGAGTTTAACTTCACATCAAATGCCAAGAAAGACAGGAAAGAAAGTTGAGTTCTCATCTCATGAGAGAGAAGTCTAACCAGCTGCACCTACACACTTGTAACAGCCTGTAATCTGGCTTCAAGGCATGAAAAGTATATAGAGCAGGAAATCCCTACAACACTTCATGGCAAACATGAATAGAACAAGACTACTAAATAATAGATAATTACTTTACTTCCGAACAAATCATAGATTTTTTCATTCCATGACTAGTTGTGTAACTAAAAGACTCACCAGTAACTAAGAAATAGATAGTATTCTTAAACAAATTAAAGATTCAGAAGTATTCATTCCATGACTAAATGACAATTTTTATTTATTTTATTTAGTGCTCTGTGCACACCATGAACTGCATTTCATTCATTTTGATCGTGTTTTGATATTCCGATTGTTTACGATTAATGATATCGTATGACGGAGAACAGATGGCTGTGTTCACTTTCTGTGTGGTTTCGCCTTATGTCTTTTGGAGTATGCTGGGACTGCTATGATGGGGACTATAGCTACCTTTCTTTGTTTGGGGGATGAGATAGTAATTCGGAAGAGACATTTGTAATTTATGAAATAATAATAGTTCAGGCAATAATGATTTATTAGTGAACACTTTAATAAATGAGCTAATATATATCTACATTTAAGGCAATATTTATTTTGTGACTTCCTATTGACTGAATTAAACAGCTTGCATGTACTAAAATTGATAGATTGCGTCAGTCCTGCAGTAGACAGAGTGCCCTTGATTGTATTCGTTCTTAGTGAATCATCAATGTGGTAGTCTAGATAGTAAGTAAAAAGTAAAGTACCCCCCGTCACGCCAAGTGGCGTATAGGGAAATATGGTGTTAGTGACCCTATATTTTACAGACCTTCAGCACATGATTTTTGGGGTAATGTGGTCGGTATTACGCCCGTGCTGCTTTACTTTCCCAGAAAAAATCCGGTACCCATTTAAGGCTGGGTGAACCCGGAGCCGTCGGTTGGGATCGAACCCTACCCCTTGTCCGTAGTAGTCCAGTTCACTAACCACTGAGCTATCGCGGCTCCCACTAATTTTCAGGGAATTAGTAAAACCCAGGTGTCCTCGCCAGGGTACGAACCCCGGCTGTTGCCATGGTAAGCCAACCGCCTATCGATTGCGCTAACCGGACACCCAGTCTAGATAGTACTTCATATTAATTATAATAAGAACCATTGATTCAGTAAAATGGACAATATTTATTCCTGAACAAATCTTTTGTCCCACCAAAATGAATCGCTATTGAAGCTGATTAGGAAATATTTATTCCAAAATATGTCACGGACAGAATAGATTAGGTATTTATTCCAAAATTTGTCAATGACAGAATAGATTAGGTATTTATTCCAAAATTTGTCACTGACAGAACAGATTAGATATTTATTCCAAAATTTGTCAATGACAGAATAGATTAGATATTTATTCCAAAATTTGTCAATGACAGAATAGATTAGGTATTTATTTGAAAGTATCAGTGACAAATAAAATTAATTAGAACATTCCAATAAGACACCTTTTTGTCTTAACAAATGTTAAGCTTTTAACTTTCTGTGTTTGAGATAGTTAAAGCAGTTATACATATTTATTGTTTAATGAATTTATATTTATGAACATTACTCTGAACAATTGAGTGTGCTAATGTTTGCAAGAGATTTTATTTATTTATTTTTTTACATTATTATTGATTGTAGTTACTTTACATATCTCAAAAATTAAAGTCATTTGACATTAAAGTTTAAATGTGCACAGACAGTAAAACTAATAAAACACTAATGCGAATGCATCAAATAAAATAATGAACCATTTAGATGTGTGTAAAGATTATAGATTTTAAATAAATAACAACTTACAACATTGAAAGATGGACACCTAGAAGCCACAAGCAATAGAGGAAGGTAATTAGATAAACTGATAATTAGAACATATAAGAGGGTTTTGAAAAACATGGGTAAAACATGAAAACCACTGCAAAATAGAAACAGATAGAATAACAATTTGTTCAAAAATGTTTTGTAAGAAGCTAAAAGTTTTTGATAATGATAAATATAAACATAGATTGCAAAGTAGAAAATATCTGCATTATTTATGTAAAATGAGTCAGTACGATCCCTACCTATCTGTAATATATAGATCTATATGTAGATAATAAAACTTATCCGTGTGTAATATATCTTTGTGTGTTGTGATTAGAACAATAGTCATTATACAAAAAATAGTTGCATAAAGCAGTGATATAATAATAGATGTATAAAAACTAATACATTTAATGGTACAAATAGTTGAAAATATATTACAATATGTTAGTAAATATATGTTAGTAAATGTAGGAGCTAAACAATAGACTTTTTATTGATTAGCAAATGGGGAAAGAGGAACAAAGAGCAAAATGAAATAAAGTCAAAGATAAAGACACAAGAGAAAAGGCATGAGACTTTATTACATAATTGTGCTTTGTTCGTTCTCCAATAATGAACCAGTTATCACATTTTTTTAAATAGCAAATACAACCATGGAGCCTCGGTGACTGAGTGGTTAGTGTGCTCGCTTCCTGATCATAAGTGCCCGGGTTTGATTCCTAGGAGTGACAGATTTTTTTTTTTCAGGCCGACAAGGCTCCAGAGTTCACCCAGCTTTTAAAAATGGGTACAAGAGATTTTTCTGGGAAGTAAAGGCGGCCTGGCATGATACCAACCATTACACTCAACAGTGTGCCGTGGTCATGGAAAAATATGGTCACCAACACCATATTCCCCGTACACCTATCAAGGCATGAAGGAAACCTTTACTTTACAATGCAATTTCCTTCTTGTTTGCACAAGGCAGGACTTTTACGGGTGCTTACTTTATTTTGATCCATCCTTGCACTGCGACATCGAAGTTAATAATATTCAGCTACGCTCATTCCTATATTTGTAAACTATATTTAGACATCTATCTATTGTCCTTTCGAGCCGAAGACGGCACATAGGGCAGAACCACAATCTCAAAAAACAGAAACCTTGCGTACCAACGTGGCACATATTGCAGAGATCACTGCTTTAAAATATATGGCGCTGTTTCCATAACAATACTTTTATAATGACAGCTTGTCAAGCCATCGATCAACCTCCTTAGTCACCTCTTACGACATGCCTAGAAGGTCACAGTGTCACTATTCTTTACTTCCCTCATAATGACGCCCCGGTAACACACAGGAGATATTTAGACATAGAACACCCAAAAAAAATTATGAATGTTCCCACCCTCAAGTTTACAATTTAAGACAACAGACTTAAGGATATACTGCCACCTGGCACATAAAGAAGAGCAAAAATATCTACCTCTGAGGTTTGGAAAAAAAACATAGAACAAGAACTGAAAGACAATTCCTCGTAGTTATCTTTTGCAGCTAATTGAATCTCATCTTCTGCTTACAAACACTGTTAAGCTGTATAAAGCAGTATTGAACAATAACTGTGATTTAAATATATGAAGACATCTTTTTGATTCATCATGCAGTTATACCTAAATTGACATCAGATTGTATTTCCCAGTATTAGTTCTAGCTTTGTTCATCTTCAGAATTAAAGAACATTGTTATGCACACTGCCTTTGATGTTTTTTTCCATATAAAATTATAAATGTCTGCCAGAGTGTGTCCTGAAATTATTTTGTTTTTTTCTGTGAGTTTTAGCTTAGTTCACGTTTATCTGACAGGGTCAAAAAGTTTTGCACTTTACATGAAAATCATAAAAGAGAATGCAATGTATCATTGCATAGACACAATACTGGTTGAAATTTCCAGCGAGTTAAAAAAAAATACTAGATCAACATATGTATCTTCCTCATTCAATATCTATCTATTGACCTTTCGAGCCGTAACCGGCCCATAGGGCGTAGACCAAGATACACCTTCTCCTATATGAATTTTTGTTCTAGCAGTTTTCTTTTAAAGATATTTTATCAAATCTCGCCATCTGTCTCTGTTCTGTGCAAGCAGTTCTATCTCATTGAGGGAGCCGATTCCTGCTGCTCTTGCCTCTCTCATCAATGTTCTTCTCAGTGTCTCCCTGGGTCTTCCTCTTTTTCTTTTACCTGTTGTTTCCCATATGAGGGCTTGCTTTGCTATTCGATTATTATCTCTTCTCATCACATGTCCAACGTATGACCATCGTCTTTTCTTTATTACTGAAGATATTAGTGGTTGATTGGCGATTTCTCTAATTTCCTCGTTTGTTTTGAATTCGTTCCATTCTATACCAAGTATTTTCCTTAGACATTTATTTTCGAATGCGTTCAACTTTGTTTCTATATCTCTTGTTGTTTTCCAGCTTTCACACGCATACGTAAGGGTTGATAGTACATTTGATTTGAATAGCCTAAGTTTTGTGTTTGTGCTAATGAGTTTTGATTTCCACAACTTTTCAAGGCTTCTGAAAGACATTGCTGCTTTAGCCAGTCTGATTCTAATTTCTTTGCTCGTATCCCCTTCTCGATCAATGTGACTTCCAAGATAGATGAAGTGATCGATCTCTTCTACTGGTTTGTTTTCCATGTATATTTTGTCACTTGTTGGAATTAAACTTTTCATGACTTTAGTCTTTTCATGATTGACCTCAAGCCCAATTTTGCTGGCTATTGATGATAGTTCATTTGTGTTTTCCTGCATCGTTTTTATCTGATTGCTGATGAGAACTATGTCATCAGCAAAGTCCAGGTCCTCCAAATGGTCTCCTTGTATCCATTCGATGCCTTTATTACCAGTGCAGCATTTCTTCATTATGAAGTCCATAACAATTCCAAATAACAAGGGCGATAAAATACATCCTTGTTTAACCCCAGTTTCTATTGGGAAACATTCGCTCAGTCCTTCCTCTGTTCGAACTGCACATGTGTAACCATCATACATGTCTTTGATAATATTTATGATTTTTGATGGTAAGCCATATTGCTTCAGAATTTTCCACAAAGAATCTCTATGAATACTATCAAATGCTTTTTTGAAGTCGATGAAGTTAAGTACAAAAGGTTTTTGCTTTTCAATGTGTTCCTCCAATATAAGTCGTAGAGTGAAAATGTGGTCAAGACAGCTTCTCCCTTTTCTAAACCCAGCCTGTTCTTCACGCATTACTGTATCTATTGAATCCTTTATTCTATTTAGGATGATTTTACAGAATAATTTTGAGGCAACTGACAAAAGTGTCACGCCTCTCCAATTGTTACAATCTCTAAGATTGCCCTTTTTTGGGATCTTAACAATGATTCCATACCAGAAATATATATGTTCTATTCTTTTCATGGACTCATTTTCATTCAGGGTATCCCCATATCTTCTACTGCCTGTCCTAGCATTTCTCGAAGCACGTACAGACTGATTGTTCCCAAAAGGTCTGCTGCTTTTCCCACTAAGCACTCCAGATTGACCAGACCCCTCTTGACTCCTCAGTCTCTCATTGCCTCACCCATTCTCCTCCTCATGAATGAAGAACAAACTTGGCTATGTCTTCTTTGTCCAGAGTCAAGCCACACTCAGTGCCAGAGCTGCCAAGTTCTAGTAGATCTAAAGACACTAAATGTCCTGTTCACCAATAATGAAGCCACCAATTCATGGACTGATATCCTGATAATCTAATCTACTCTCTAGAAGTAGGTCTCAGCTAGTGATTGCAGAGCTGTAGTATCTGTTTAACCTGGTATTAGATTATACAGAATGTTTTTCAACTTTGTTAGCCACAATCTCACCTTTAGCAGAGAGTCACAATCCACATCTGAGCACTCATAATTACCGCTTGCGTTCATCGATGACTAAATACATTTCATCATCTGCCTTTAAAGGGATGTTAAGTGGTCTTGAATGTGTTGTGATTTGCAGAACTGTGATATTTGCATCTTTCAGACCAACACCTCCAACTTTTTAGCAAATCATAGGAGGAAGAGGTATGTTTTACAGTACTCAAAAAAAATTACAAATAAACAACAGAAAAAAACAGAACAATATATGGTCCACATCAGAATCGATGATTCACTGAATTATTGCCTCAGAAGTTTCCCTAATTTGCTGAATTATCGCCTCGGAAGTTTCCCTAATGATTCGCTGAATTATCGCCTCGGATGTTTCCCTAATTTGCTGAATTATCGCCTCAGAAGTTTCCCTAATGATTCGCTGAATTATCGACTCGGAAGTTTCCCTGAATCAACTTTTCAGCTTGGCATTTTGAGTACTGGGTTGCCTTCCCTTTAAATCCATACTCACTTTGCCAAATTAGACTGGTACTAGAGATGGAGTAGGGTCTGAATTGTTTTTTGGTTAACTGAGCCTGGCACAAACCATCAACTAGATATGCTGGACTTCAGCTCTGGTGCTGTCAGGCACCTAGGCCTACACTCAGAATTTACAACTGTCTCTCTGGCCAAGTGTGGACGAACCCAGAACTCAAAAACATCAAGCTGATGTTAACATGCTTATTAATGGTGAATTATGAATGCAGGAAAAATAATAAATCTTCACCACTATCCTTGCAAACCTGTGTAGTTTGAAGACTACTGCCCCTGCTTACAAAACTGAACAAGTTGCGTGCCGGACTACTCAAAAGTTGGCTGTGCATCAACTAACCAGTTATCAGTTTATAGGATTACTTACGGATAGTGGCATAAAAAAACTTTGAATATATAAAATCTAGCTCAACATGTGAAACCATAAAAATCATTGTGTCTAGAATTAATTAGATATATGTATGTATAAACAGTTTGACCTCACTTAATCCAACTGTTCTAAGTTACTTTTGTTGAACAAATTTAAAAACAATAACATAAGCATTGTTTGCTAGCTCCTTTTATATTGTCATTTATAGCAAACTGCTATGATAGCAACCTTTCAAATAGCTATCAGAAATGGACCTGTGGAGCTAGCATTTTGGTCAACTTGCCAATTTCAGTACTGAATTTTTAGAGGTGCCAGGTTTGCTGTCACTTTTCAGTACCTAGTCACCTGGGCCAGTTTGAAGTTACTATTGGGAGGTAGTGTGGGATCTTTATCAGATCTAATTCACTTATCCTAACAATCCTGTCAGAGACAGTGTCTACCATGGCACAGTTTTAAGGGAAAAATCGGGACATGCACATTTACTGACCATGAGACCATCTCATATATCATGATCTTACCCCTCCATGATGGTACAGAACAAAGAGAAAGAGACAATGTATCGGGCAGATACTAACAACCTGTGAGAGATGTGTCAAAGGACTTGGAACATCTAGTCAAATCAGGTTTGGAACTATTGCCATTTTTGTTGCAGTGTTTGCAATGATTTTCTGGCTTCGATTTTTATTTTCGTTCCACAAAGTTAATATGGTTGCGGCACCAGGTGCAGATAAATATGTGCTGCAGGTGACTGACTGTTGATTGAAGAGGAGCTGTACAAGCCCTTGCTTTGTCCTGGATGTGTGATTTATGTTCAACTGCAAATTTGCCACCAGATGGACTGCAGCTGGATAGTATTTCACCGAAGTGGGGGCCTGCAGTTAATTCATTTGTTGGGATGGATACGATGCAAGATATACATCGTGCTGCCCAAGACAACTGTTACTGCATACATACATCATGAAATGCACCTTTCTTTATCAAAACACAACACATGCACTAGAATAGTAAGAAACAGTCAGGATGAGCACTGTTAGTGTTACTGAAATAGGAGCTGAGCAGACAGGAAGAATGCCCCACATAGAGTGACACCATTTCATTTCTAAAGTCTTCTAACTCAGTCCTTCAAGTTGACACCCATCCCACACCTGATATGTTTATTGAGTGAGTTGTGTTATGGAGATCCCAGGTATCACTGCAAACGAATTAAAATCCATGAGTGAGTTGTGTTTCTAGTTCTATGGCAAAACCATATACTTTTTCTCAGACACATCAGTCTCTGACTTTAGCAGATTTTCGTCTACTCTTTTACACCTGCAGGAGGATCCTTCCTGTATTGCCGTTGGCATCGAGGGGAGATACAATCTGCGATTCTTTGCTCTTCTGGCTTTATCCCTCCTAGTGACTCAAGTATTACCTTTATCCATCCCTTTCTCAGCAGCTTTATATAATTACTTCCTTCAATTACATGGTATTTTTTTTTATATTGATGGAGATTTAATTTTCTATGTAAATGTGCATTTCTGACAATTAGTGGTCGCACTCACTACTGCTTAGTATATTATTTCTTGTGCATAATTTCATTATTTGTGGACATAAATGCATCAAGTAAAGTGTATTTTGAAGAACTTTGGATTAGTTTGTGTAAAATTTCTAGAAGAATGGATAGCAACATTTTTTTAGTCAGGGAAAATATGTGAAATATATTTTGAATTGAAAATTATCTGCCTTGAGAATCTTTTTATACAGCTTATAATAAATATTTTTTTTTCCTTCAGATACCATCAACGGGCTACTATTTTCATTGTCTTCGACCATTTTCCTTTCCCATAATATATAATAATGAACCAATTTAATTATATTATTGCGTCAAATTATAAAATAAAAGACGTGATGGAAATTTTCTAAATTGCCGATTTGGTCCAAACATACAGAAAACCTAAAGTCTGCCAAAGTCAGGAAAGTGTTAATATTAGTTTTGCATATGTGTACGTACAGCCAAAAAAAAACTTGATGAGCTGCCTAAGAATGTTGAGATTATCAATTATAAGAGATTTCAGCAGAAAAAAAACTTGTTGCCACATCAAAAAAAAAGAAACAACCATTTCGCCATGTAATGGAGAAAATGGTAAAAGAGAAAAGATGGAATAATTTGTGACAACTGCAAAATTTTGGGAAGAAAGAGATAGTGACGAAACAGACTTTACAAGAGACAATTTAGGAGTTAAGAGAGAATTTAACAGTTTGGTTGGGAGTCAATCACAGAACTGATGACTGTTGAAAAAGAAAATTGTGGAGACATCACCACCAATGCTATCAAGCATGTCACTTGATGATGATGACATCAACTTAGTGACGGAAGTAATAATAAACAAACAGGAAGTTGCTTAAACCTGTCAAAGTCCACTACCATATTTTTATGGTCATAATACTGCTATTAAATGTACTTTAAAACAAAACACTCATCTTTCAGTTATCCAATTACACACAAACCACTGCACATATATTCATAAACAATTAACACAGTTTTCAATTGTGTCCATTTTATTCAGACAAGAAAAGGAAAGGATCTTGCTCCATAAGTTAACTAAACACATATGGGCGTATGTATTACAATTTAACATTATGTCTATCCAACCCTCTGAGCCAGTTCTTTTGCTTTTGCTTTCTCCAACTTGGCAACACGAGCTTGGGATTTGGATCCCATCTGGCCACCTCCCCAGTGTCTGCGGATCTGAAATTAAATATTTGACAATTATAAACCAGAGTTCACAACCTCAGCCATCAGTACAGTTTTTTTGTATACCCAAAATAGTTCCTCATTTTTACCTATTTCAGGTGCTTGCTCAGGGTTAAAAAGCTCAATTTTACAAGCCTCAGTAATCAGCTGTAAAACAATTATCATCATCACAAGCAACCTAAACTATACAATTGAAAAATTAGATTCTGCTCTTATTTACAATTAACAAAAGAGAATTTACAAGGCTTAGTAGAGTAATAATGTTAAGCGCTAAAATTGTATATGCTTATAAAATGTGCTCTTCATATCCTGAATAAAGAAATGAGTTTTTGAAATATAAATGAATATATCTGAACAAATTGCAAAGCATCAATTACCTCATCACCTCTGTCATTGAAGTTTGTCTTTACTGCCTCAATCAATTTGCTCAGGGCTGGTTTATCTTCACTGTAATAAACATAAGCATCCAAGTACGTTCAAAAAATTATAAGAGAAATACACACACACACAAACATAAAAATATATAGAGCTCAGACACAGCCAAGGGAAGGTATCATCAACAGATGTCAGATACCCAGAAAAGCTGTCATCATAGCTAATCTCAGGTGTGTTACATATTGAGACTTTAATGGTATACAAAATTCTATCATTAAGATAGATTTATTAAATCTACCTTTCAGCTCCCTGTGGAGCATAAGTCTTCAACACACAGTCGTTTTGTTTCTTGCCATTCTTTTAAGATCATTCCATGTCTTCCCCATCATCTTTATCTCTGCTTCTATCTGTCTTCTCCAAGAAATCCTAGGCCTTCCTCTTTGTTTTTTCCCCCTGAGGATTCCAAAAAAGGGCTGTTGTGTAATACTCTCAGTTGGCTTCCAGTGTCTGTCCTATCCAGCGCCATCGTCTTTGCTGTATCTCTTTATCCACTGGCTTCATTAAATCAACACCCATAATTAAGACCTAGCTTTCTTAAAAAATAAAAATAGCCGGACAAATTTTTTCCTGTATTATTCTTTAAATTGTGTTGATACAATCTATATTAACGAAGAAAACTCAAATCCCTTGCTGAGTGACATCTTGCTTATCTTCGCTGTATGGAACAGATGTTGGCGTAAAAAAAGCTTTTTATTTCAAACTTTTATTTTTAACTGACATCATATAAAGTCACTGAAAACACTTTCAATATCTCTTATCTATAAAGAATATCAAATGAGCATAGAAAAGTTTAGCAACAGCTTACATTAATTATCTTAGAAGATCAAAACAAATGCTAATAGCTAAGTTACAAAATAGACAGTTCTTTTACAAACATTAAGCTCAGACACAGCCAAGGGAAGGTATCATCAACAGATGTCAGATACCCAGAAAAGCTGTCATCACAGCTAATCTCATGTGTGTTACATATTTTTAAATACTGAGATTTTAATGGTATACAAAATTCTGTAATTATAAGCCTGTACTAAATCAACACCCATAATTTAGACCAAGCTTTCTTGATAAAATCAAATCAGATGGACAAATTGAATATTGTGCTGTATTATTCTTTAAATTATGTTGCCACAATCTATACTAAAACAGAAAACTTAAGTCCCTTACTACGTGACAACTTGCTTTGCTTATCTTGATTGCATAGTCAACAGATATGTTGGTGTGAAAATTTTAAACTTCTCTTTTTAAATATCATATAAAGACATTGAAAACACTTTTAACATCTCTTATTTTTTAAAAATATTAAATGAGTATAGAAAAGATTGGCAACAGCCTATAATAATTATCTTAAAAGATCAAAACAATTATTAATAGTAATAGCTAAGTTACAGAATATAGCAAGAGAAATAGTTCATATAGAAACATATAGAGCTCAGACACAGCCAAGGGAAGGTATCATCAACAGATGTCAGATACCCAGAAAAGCTGTCATCACAGCTCATGCCATCTACTAACAACAACAAAATATTTGATTTATCAAACCAATTAGGTTATATATGTAAATATTTTCACTTTTGTTAATCATCAAGTGATTATATTTTCTGAAAATGTCTGCAGAAAACTCTAGCACACGTAGAAACCAAAAATGCTAATGTAACCCCCAAAGGAAGCTAAATCAATACAGTTGTTCAGCTACATTTATCTATGGCGACCTCTGCCATGAAATGGAATGGCACAGTTACAGTTACAAATTACAAGGAGAGAATAAACCACAATCAATACTAATATACAGATGCTGATATATCACATCTACATGCTTAGAACATCATGTGAATATGAAGCGTATTAAAAATACAAGGCTAAACATTTTCCCATACTATACTCTGCTCTATCCATGGAATCAGTATCTCTGAAGTCAGAAATTCTCCATATCCTCTCCACATCATAGTAGTATCCACAAAGTACTGCACAATATCTCCATAGCCTGCTCATAAAAGGAACATTAAGTAAGCATAGATTTACTACAATGGGGTTGATAGCAAGCGGCAATATCTGCACTTTTGGTCCATTGGTCTTTACGGTGACATTTTCAGGTAGTGAATTTTCTGTCTGACATTTTTAGGGCCAGACCAGTTACCATGAGGTGGAATGTGGTCTTGATTAGTTTATCCTGATGTAGTCATACTAGTTTGTGCCAAGGTGCTGTCTACTTCCTGGTCCAGGAGAAAAAGCAGAACCAAGTAACCAAAACAAAATCAGATTTCTGGGTTTCCATCCATTTGAGAAGAAAAAGATGACATATGTTTGAATGGACAACAGAACAATTTCATCTCTAAATACTAAAACACTGAAATTCAAAGAATTGAAGCGATCAGTTGTTAGATCAAATTATACAATGTCTGCAAGGCATGCCTGATAGAATATCAGAGAAAATCTGGTAAAGTTGCACTGCATGAAGAAATAAATGAAATGGCATGTTTTAAAAAATGAAATAAAGCTAAAATTAGAAGATTAACTGATGCAAGAGATAAGACCTTATGGCATAAAACTTGACTCATTCTGCATTAATGAAATGATATTCTGGCAGAACCAACAGTCACAGAAGCTGCTAGACAAAACAATGCTTGATTATGACTACCAAAGATTAATAATAGCCTACTTTCAATTGTATGTACAGACCAACAAGTTCAGATAGCTAACAAATACTATAAGCTAAGAAAATATGGAAAGAGAAAAATGTAATAGTACAAGAGCTCAGACACAGCCAAGGGAAGATATCATCAATAAATGTATCAGATACCCAGAAAAATTGTCATCACAGCTCTTTGCTTCTTTTGTTTGCTAAGATTTATATTTGCACGGCAAAAGTGTCTTTTGAAAGAATAGTTTTCTGATTAAACATTTCATAAGTAAGGGGACAAAGAGTTTTGTTATCTAGCTATAGCACCTTTTTTAACATCTTTCAATGTGGCTGTAGTCATGTAGGATAGTCTATGCTGCTTGATATCAACATGTTTTCAACCTGGAACTTTGTAAATATGCAATTTCTCTCTTCCTGTGATCAAGACTCAATCAGAGTAGGATTCCAGACTCTCTCATGAAGTCAGCTGTCTGCTTAAGTGATTCAATTGCCCCATACAATCAAATGTTAGAGAATATTAAACTTACGGGTGAACATGAGTGAAGGCCAAGCTTGTGGCAGTCTTCCTGTGGACAACCTGTCCCAGTCTGGCTTTTCCCTTCACAATGCAATAAGGTACTCCCATCTTACGGCAAAGGGCTGGCAGGAACAAAACAATCTGCAAATAGACATAAACAGTAATAACAATAGTAATTAAGAATGATTCATATATTAACTATTTATTATAATAAACTCTGCAACTTCAAATTTAAATAAATTACAGGTTGTAATTTCTTTTGCTTTTTATATGAAAAACTTTTAAGAAGATGATACCAACCCAGACTTGTAATACAAGAGAATATGCAAGAAAGCATTTTGTTAATGAAATAAAATTAATGCAAAGGTAGGTACTTAAGGTACAGATAATAGTTGGGAAGAATTTAACTGGAAGAAAACAAACGCAATATGATTTGAAAATAGTCAGTTGACATCACTGACACATGCGCACTATTACAACAAAGGATTTAAATGTCAACACACTGAATCAAAAATAGTTTCTATATTTTGAGGCCGATTTTGATAGCTGTCAAGTAGCTATCTCTTATAACATAGTTGAGAAATGTGACTTTTAGTTGCCCTAACTACAAACTTTAAACCCATTGTATAAATTACAAAGTTTCTATTTGTGGTGCTCAGGTGTCAAGAGTCATCCTTAACAATGCAGTTTCAGGTGAAGAAATTCTATTCATCATTGCACCCAACATTAGTTTTACTATAAAAGCTATACATTTTACAATAACTAATAGAAAATGAAAAAAGGAAGAAATTAAGGGTTTTAAAGCATAAAAAAACAAAACAAGACCAAAACAATGACTAAACAGAAGTCATTTTCGCAATGGTCTAAAGAAAACAAATGTTTCTTCAACAAGTGTTGAACATACACAACATTTTTTAAAAAATAAAATACGAACCTCCACAGGATCAACATCATGGGCAATCACCACCAGCTGTGCTCGCTTAGTCTCCACAAGAGCAGTCACTGTGTTGATTCCTGATCGCACTACTGGAGGGCGTTTTGTTGGCTTGTCAGTTTTGCCAGCAGCACGATCTTCAGCACGGCTTTGTAGACGAGCCTCCTTCTGCTTCCTCAACTCAGGGCGGTATTTATCCATAAGGCGGAAAAGTTGGGTGGCTGTTAAAAAAGTGAATATAAATTACTCTTCTCTTGTAATTAATAAATTTTACTAACCAGAAGACTCAAGACTAAGCACACTAGATACTACAGGGACTTTGATAAATTGAATCTGGCAACTTCAGACTTCAGGGAGCTATGAAAAGCCAAATTCAATTTTTTTCTACAAAACCACCATTTACTGAAATTGGCCGTAATTGGTTATGGGACACTCACTTTAACGTATTTTCCCGGAGATGTCACATGACTTGTGTTACTATTTATATATAGTCAGGTGAAAGGTTAGGAAATACCCTGCTGTTGGGTGAAAGAATTATTCGAATACTCATAGCCGTTTTCAAGATATTCGTGTTTGAATGTAGTAGATACTAGAGTAACCAATGACACATCTCCCTAATCATAGCGGATGTTTCACATTGTGATTAACCTGGCTACTGTTTAAAATGAAGGAGGAAAGCTTTACTACATTTTATATACGCCAGATTGTATGCCGTGTATGCTAAAGTAGTTCAAGGCTGATTCTATGACCATACTTTCTCTTTGAACTTCCAGTTCCAAGGTGGGGGGAGGTTTGTGTTGCTTTCTATCTGAGTGTCGCAGGATTTGTGTCAGAGGTTGATTAATTTCAACTCTCTAATGTAGATCTCTGTCCTAAAGTCAACTGGAGGTTCCAACAATCCAGTGTAAGGATTCTGTATCAGTGTTATGGAGGTTGTGCACTAGTTCAGGAAGTCTATTTTGTGAATGAAATTGTGTGAACATGACCTTCCTCTGTTGTGCATATTATGGCTTCGTTGTCACAGACGTGTACTAACTACATCATAGACTTGTTTTTATATGGCCTTGTGATGAATTTTATTTCTGTCATTGCACACTGCAGGATTTGCTGAAAAGAGAACTTATGGACTAGTTTTTGATGCTAAAAGATCAGTGACTAGCATTCTCTTATCTCAATTATTATTCAGATGGGTCTGAAAATGCCATCTATTCTCTAAGACATGCCATGTGTCGTCATTTCTGTGCTAGCTTCTGATTTGTGGGTAAAGATGTTTGGTACTGACAGTGTGAGGTGAGAATGAAAATGCTTTGAATTGTATAAAATGTTTCTTTGAGCTAATTAACATTGATACAAGTTGTAAACTAGTCTTTCAATTAATTTTATAAAATTAAAATGTGTATGGCTTCAATATAAATGTCTATCTGTAGTTTGTAGTAGCATACCTGTCTGTCTGTCAAGAGCTTGAGTGAACTGGTTGATGGGAGGTGGAACCTTAAGACGCTGATACAAAACAGCCTTTTGTCTTTGCAGACGAATATACTTGGGCCATTTCACAAATCGGCTGAGGTCTCTTTTGGGTTGGATATCTTGGCCAATTCCAAAGTTCTTTGGCCTTTTTTCAAACAAGGGATTAACAACCTTTTTAGGCTCAATCTTTTTGGCCACCAGTGGTGCTGCGGCCACCTTCTTCTTTCCCTTCTTAGACTTTGGTGGCTGTGAAGTAGAGAATAAATGTAATCATTAAAATCATTTAAACTACATACATTTTATTATAAATTAAATAGACTTTTTCACAATAAACAATAAGTGGTATAGGGACAGGCACAAAATAATTTTTAACTGAACTGAAAAACGATTATTGGTAAACGCTATTCTGAGAGATTCTTTATTGTCACAAAATAATATGACTCTTTACTTTAATTAAACAGAGATTCGCAGTAACTTTAGATTAGAGCTTCTTGAAGAGGTCAAGCATCAATTTGATCATCAAAATGGTCTCTGCAGAAGTGTTTCGGCTCTTTAGCTGAATTCGATCAATTAATTATTGCAATGAAAGAAAAGTGCAAGCTGAACAGTAGAAGAGTAGACTAGTTAGTGTGTACTGAGTTAGAGCACACCGAGCCTTGCCAGCCTCCTGAGGTTTGGTCAGTCCAGGTCACTCATGATGATATTTCAGTTCAGTCAGTATAATTACAAGAATACAAATTTAATCAAAATGCTTATACCACTTCATGCCGGTTATACAACTGATAATTGATTACATTTAATAATAACTTTTTATAAAATGTTAAGACATTACAAAGTGTTATAAATATGTTTGTCCATCAAATATTGTGATGTAGATTGGTCAACTCGTTTTTCACTTTCCATTCCACTTGTTCATTTTATTTCAATTCTCGTTATTTTCAACATCCGTAACTTCTTAAACTGTTCAATTTAAAACGAGAAATATCTACAAATAGTGACATAATTACCATTTCAACTATCTAATGTAAAGTATAACTATGTGATAAAGTATGTGAAGCCGATTTTATTGGATTAAAAAGTGGTTATTGTTGCGAAGATTGTGCGTAAGGTACCCACCATGATTACAAGAAACCGGAAAAAGAATTAGTATCACCTACTTCCGTTCCTTAAAATAAGAAATAGCAAAAACGTATTTGAGAATAGTTTTATGAATCAAATATATTCAGTATAGAAATGTATATCAACTAATAAATTATTTACTCAGAGCTAACATAGTTACATATATTTATATATTTGTTCTTTATTATTCACCTTTCAGTGTCGAGGGGATTTATAACTTGCCTCTTCTTTTGGCATCTCCTATTGTTGTTTCCAAGTGTTTATAATATTCCATCAATCCATCTTTTTCGTGATCTGCCCTTGTATCTGGTGTTCTCGCAACGTTTATTTAAGGCTTATTGTGTAGTGTTTTTATCTTTTTGCCTTATCTATTGGCGAAACCATTTTATCTGTATGTATTATTTGGATTACCTCCTTAGTCGCCTCTTACGACATGCCTGGAAGGTCACAGTTCACTATTCTTTACTTCCCTCATAATGAGAGGAAGAAATAAATGAAATACTTTTTGCAGACGACCAAGTTCTGATACATGAAACAACTGAGGACCTACAAGAACATATCAACAGGCTAAACAACACTTGTAAACAATACAACATGAAGATCAACATAAGGAAAACCGAAGTAATGGCAATAGCGAGAAAGAAAGAAAAACTAAACATCATAATAGATAATACAACTTTGAAGCAAGTAGACAATTTTAAATATCTGGGTAGCACGTTAACACAAGACAATAACCAAGAGACAGAGATAGATATAAGGTGTAACAAAGCATGCCAAGTTATAGGTCAAGTATCAACACTATTGAAAAACAAAGCAATAACTACGGAAGCAAAAAGGGCAATATACAAACCAATTTTTCTACCAACTCTGAGTTATCAGTGCCAGAATTGGACGCTGGACTCTTGAACAATAAGAAAGATAACGACCACCGAAATGAAATGTGTCAGAAGAATGACAGGAAACAGCTTAAGGGACAGAGTAAGAAACACTGACCTGAGGAAGAAACTCGAAATTGAACTAGCCATCGATTACATAAAGAAACAACAGATGCATTGGTTCGGCCACATAACAAGACAAAAAGAATTAACAATGCCTCAAAGAGCCTTAAATAAACGCTACGAAAACGCCAGATTAAGAGGAAGACCGAGAAAGAGATGGATAAAGGGAATACTAGAGTCAATAGGAGGAATAACATCAGAAGAGGCCAACAGAAGAGCAAAGAATCGCAGATTGTTTCTCCCCTCGACGCCCACGGCAGCAGAGGAAGGATAGAAGAAGAAGATAATGAGGCACCGGTAACACACGGGATGTTTTTATATTATGCACCTTCCTTATTTATTTTATATTGACATGCAGTGACTAACGAGGTTCATCGATGGCTTGACAAGCTGTCATTGTAAAAAGTATTGTCATGGAAACAGCGCCATAGATTTGAGAGCAGTGATCTCTGCAATATGTGACATTTTGGCACGCAAGGTTTCTGTTTTTGAGATTATGGTTCTGCCCTATGTGCCGTCTTCGGCTCGAAAGGACAATAGATAGAGATAGATTATTTGGATACTATTCCCACCTTTATGTGTGTGTGTGTGTGTGTGATTATGATGATGATGATGGTGTTGATATATATATATATCGATATAGAGATATCTGCAAATCATCTCTGAAAGACCTCTCCATCTGTGAAAGCGACTGGCAACATCTGGCAAGTGATCGCACATCATGGAGAGCACGTATAAGGAACGGTATAACAACATTTGAGACTGTTCTAAGACAGGACTTAGAAGAGAAGAGACTCATGAAAAAGGATGGTAAACCCTGTGGACCAGCGAGCCTGACCTGTTCATTATGTGACCGCGTGTGTTTGTCAAACATTGGTAGAATTAGCCACGAGAGAAGCTGTTCGGCAAAAACAATACCTCAAAAAAATACGCAATAGCCTCCACTAGACCGTCTGACAAGACGAAAAGGGCCATATATATATATATATATATATATATATATATATATATATATCACTGGAGTCTGTAGAAATGTGGTTTTACAGAAGAATGTTGAGAATACCATGGACAGCTAAGAAGAGTAATGAAAATGTTCTGAAAGAGGTCAAAGCAAAAAGAGAGCTAATTTTCAATTTTAGGAAGAAAACAATCATCATTTTTTTGGCCATATAATGCGGAGATAACAGCTGGAATATATTGTAACAGCTGGGAAAATTGAGGGACGAAAAGATAGAGGGAAGCAAAGAGAAAAGATACCAGACAGCTTAAGAGAATGGCTTGGCCGAAGGTCAAATGATAAATAACTGTTGAGATCGAAAGTTGTGGAGAGGCATGATTACCTACGTCAGTAGGCCCGGTACTTGATGATGATGAAATGGGTGTACATACGTTGTGCTGTCGTTTGCAGCCAGGCTGTGATATTTGCTTCTTTCTTCTAAAATCAACGTCAGTCAAATAAAAATAATGCATATCGTAAATGAAAATAAAACATCAAGATAAAGATAGGCGGCAGATAATTAGAACTAGTGGAGAAATGTAAATATCTAAAAAGTCTAGTGATAAAAGACAATTAACAATAGAGTCAAGATCCAACAAAGCTTGTACAATTCTCGTACAACTATCACCACTATTGTCCAACAAGGAAATCATTCTAGAGGCAAAACGGACACAAAGTACAATCTTCATCCACACCTTGTGCTACTAAGGCATGGCAGTCCTAGACTCTAGATGCATAAGAAAAATAACCACTACCGAGAGGAAATGTGTTAGACGAATGACCAGAAACAGCCTGAGAGATAAGATCAAAGATCAATAACTGAGAAAAAAAAGCTAGGAATAATTCCTGCCATAAAATACATAAAAAAACAACAGATAAAACGGTTTGGCTACGTGATGAGACAGAAAGACTAAAACAAACACAACGAGTCTTTAATAAACATTACGAGAATACCAGACTCAAGGGGTCGACCAGATAAAAGGTGAATTGATGGAATATTAGAAACACTAGGAATCATAACAGCAGCAGAGGCAAACAGAAATGCTAAAGGTGGATTGATCATAACAGCAGCAGAGGTAAACAGAAGAGCTAAAGGTGGATTGATCATAACAGCAGCAGAGGTAAACAGAAGAGATAAAGGTGGATTGATCATAACAGCAGCAGAGGTAAACAGAAGAGCTAAAGGTGGATTGATCATAACAGCAGCAGAGGTAAACAGAAATGCTAAAGGTGGATTGATCATAACAGCAGCAGAGGTAAACAGAAGAGCTAAAGGTGGATTGATCATAACAGCAGCAGAGGTAAACAGAAGAGCTAAAGGTGGATTGATCATAACAGCAGCAGAGGTAAACAGAAGAGATAAAGGTGGATTGATCATAACAGCAGCAGAGGTAAACAGAAGAGATAAAGGTGGATTGATCATAACAGCAGCAGAGGTAAACAGAAGAGATAAAGGTGGATTGATCATAACAGCAGCAGAGGTAAACAGAAGAGATAAAGGTGGATTGATCATAACAGCAGCAGAGGTAAACAGAAATGCTAAAGGTGGATTGATCATAACAGCAGCAGAGGTAAACAGAAGAGCTATAGGTGGATTGATCATAACAGCAGCAGAGGTAAACAGAAGAGATAAAGGTGGATTGATCATAACAGCAGCAGAGGTAAACAGAAGAGCTAAAGGTGGATTGATCATAACAGCAGCAGAGGTAAACAGAAATGCTAAAGGTGGATTGATCATAACAGCAGCAGAGGTAAACAGAAGAGCTAAAGGTGGATTGATCATAACAGCAGCAGAGGTAAACAGAAGATCTAAAGGTGGATTGATCATAACAGCAGCAGAGGTAAACAGAAGAGATAAAGGTGGATTGATCATAACAGCAGCAGAGGTAAACAGAAGAGCTAAAGGTGGATTGATCATAACAGCAGCAGAGGTAAACAGAAGAGATAAAGGTGGATTGATCATAACAGCAGCAGAGGTAAACAGAAGAGATAAAGACCGCATATTGTATTCCCCTCGACGCTTAAAGGAAAGTGAGGAAGATATATATATATCTATTGTCCTTTCGAGCCCAAGACGGCACATAGGGCAGAACCACAATCTCTAAAACAGAAACCTTGCGTGCCAAAGTGGCACATATTGCAGAGATCACTGCTTCTAAAATCTATGGCTCTGTTTCCATAACAATGCTTTTTACAATGACAGCTTGTCAAGCCATCAATCAGTCTCTTTAGTCGCCTCTGACGACATGCCTGGAAGGTCACAGTGTCACTTTTCTTTACTTCTCTCGTGACGGGGCCCCGGTAACACGCAGGAGATATATATATATATATATATATATATATATATATATATATATATATATATATACGTCCATTCATATAGCATTTTATTATCTAACACAAACGAGCTACCAACAAACGATACAAGAACACCAGACCAAGAGGCCGATTAAGAAAAACGTGGATAAATTGAGTGCTAGAAACACTCGGAAGTATAACAGCAGAAGAGGCCAATAGAGGAGCGAGAGACCGCAAAACAAATCTCCCCTCGACGCTGAAAGACAAATGAGAAAAGAAAGAAAGAAAGTGTTTAATTGTTCTGAAAGTTCATACAGTAAGTCCTAAAAGTTTGCCGGAACGCGTTCCGGATCGTTCCAGATCGTTCTAGATAGGCCTGTTTATATCTATGTAGATGCATATATATATATATAAGCACATACTCGATAGTGGTAAATTTCAAATTGAGTGAGTAATAAATTTAAGGAAAGACAATTTTTTTTTCTATTTATGTAAACCCAGCGTCGTTAAAATAAAAACATATGAAAGGAAAAATGTGTTTCTTTTCTTCTTTTCTCAGCTGATATTATGTCTTGTGTCACATTTGAATGAAAAAAAAAAAACAGAACTACCGACCAATTACACCTATAGGGTAATAATATTAATATTTTTCCTATGATCCTCGGGGTCGTTAAGACACCACTAACAGATTTAAAGTCAACCTTTTTGATGTATCTCTATCTTCAGTCATTCTTTGTTAACTCCCCAAAGTTGATGCCTGTCTTTTTTTTCATGTTATTTTTTAATCTCTTCTCTGTCTATCATTTCACAGCTTTTTGCAGAATGGTCTTTTGCCAAGCTAAACGATTGGGATATTTCGCTAAATCATTTCATTTTGCGCTTCTTCGCAATAGTCAAAAGATCACCAGTTATCGTAAACTGATTAGAAAGCATACAATCCCTTTGCGAACTTTTTTCATTAGATAATAGTTATAATACCAATAATTGTAAGGTGCTTTCTATTTTGAGATATACACCGATGTCTAATAGGAAGTGGGAACCGCGATAGCTCAGTGGCTAGTGAACTGGACTACAAAGGACAAGAGGTTGGGTTCGATCCCAACCGACGGTTTCCGGTTCACCATGCCTTTAATGGGTACCGGATTTTTTTTCTAGGAAAGTAAAGCGGCACGGGCGTAATACCGACCACATTACCCCAAAAATCATGTGCTGAAGGTCTGTAAAAGTTATGGTTACTATACACCATATTCCCTATACGCAACTTGTCGTGACGGGGGTACTTTACTTTTACACCATATTCCCTATACGCCACATGACGTGACGGGGGCTCTTTACTTTTCTTTTTACTAATAGGAAGTCAAGTGCTAACTGAGTGTTTATGGCTAAAGAGTAATATATGTCAGTTACTATGTATAGAATAGATACAGTTTGATGCTGACTCTAGCGCTCATGCTTTTACTAGGTCTTTTTCTTGCAATGCGTTTTGTCTCTTCACATCTCCTATCTTCATACCAATCTTTGCCGCTTGTTAGGAACAATTATGCAAATCTAATACCGCAGTAGCCTGAGATGGCTAAACTCTCAAGAAAAACTAATACCGCAGTAGCCTGAGATGGTTAAACTCTCAAGAAAATCTAATACCGCAGTAGCCTGAGATGGCTAAACTCTCAAGAAAATCTAATACCGCAGTAGCCTGAGATGGCTAAACTCTCAAGAAAATCTAATACCGCAGTAGCCTGAGATGGCTAAACTCTCAAGAAAATCTAATATTGCAGTAGCCTGAGATGGCCAAACTCTCAAGAAAATCTAATACCACAGTAGCCTGAGATGGCTAAACTCTCAAGAAAATCTAAAACGGCAGGACTCTAAGATAACTAAACTCTTAAGAAAAACTAACATGGTGGATAAGCTCTAAAGAAAACCTAATATTGCCATACTCTGAGATGGTTAAACTCCAAAGAAAACCTAATATGGCGATGCTTTGAGGAAGCTAAACTCAAAAGAAAACCTAATATCGCAGTACTCAGAGATGACAAAACTCCCAAGAAAACCTAATATCGCGGATAAGCTCCCAAGAAAGTATATTGTAGCAATACTTTGAGATTAGTAAACTCAAAAAAAAAACCTAAAAGTAAAGGTAAAGCACGAGATATGAATCGGCGTCTTAGCACGCGAGTTATCACCCACGTGTGCTCGACCGCCTATCCAGAAGTGTTCGGAGACTTCTGGATAGTCTCGCTTCAAGCATCGAAACTCACGACGAGAGACGGCATTCCTCGTCTTCAAATAGCACTACTACCCTGGTACCCATTTTGCCAGTGGCTGGGTCGACCGTGAGGGTATTTTTTTTCCCAACCACGGGTACAACTCCCTCTGCTTCCAGTGGGAATCGAACACGGGTTGTCCGAACGTCGGTAGTCCAGTCGGGTGGTTTTCCCAACTGGAAAGTACTTTGAGATGTCTAAACTCTAAAGAAAACCTAATATCGCGGATAAGCTCCCAAGAAAATCTAATATCGCGGATAAGCTCCCAAGAAAATCTAATATCGCGGATAAGCTCCCAAGAAAATCTAATATCGCGGATAAGCTCCCTAGAAAACCTAATATCGCGGATAAACTCACAAGAAAACTTGACACCGCGGATAAACTTCCAAGAAAACTTAATATCGCGAATAAACTCACAAGAAAACTTGACACCGCGGATAAACTCACAAGAAAACTTTATATCGTGAATAAACTCACAAGAAAACTTAATATCGTGGATAAACTCACAAGAAAACTTAATATCGCGAATAAGCTCCCAAGAAAACTTGACACCGCGGATAAGCTCCCAAGAAAACTTGATATCGTGAATAAGCTCTCAAGAAAACTTGACACCGCGGATAAGCTCCCAAGAAAACTTGATATCGCGGATAAGCGCCCAAGAAAACTTGATATCGTGAATAAGCTCCCAAGAAAACTTTACACCGCGGATAAGCTCCCAAGAAAACTTGACACCGTGGATAAGCTCCCAAGAAAACTTGATATCGTGAATAAGCTCTCAAGAAAACTTGACACCGCGGATAAGCTCCCAAGAAAACTTGATATCGCGGATAAGCGCCCAAGAAAACTTGATATCGTGAATAAGCTCCCAAGAAAACTTTACACCGCGGATAAGCTCCCAAGAAAACTTTACACCGCGGATAAGCTCCCAAGAAAACTTGACACCGTGGATAACATTTCTGCTTTTCTCAGTTAGAACACATGAATAGTGATCACTTCCGTGGAATCCCAGTGCACCCCACTTGCAAACCGGTGCGAAGGTGGAAGACACCAGTGCCAGGTCTATGACACTATCAGAGTCCCCTGTTCGAGTGACCATTCTTGTTGCCCTTCCATCATTCAAGCACACTAAATCGACTGACACTAGTGCGTTCTCTAGGTCTTCTCCCTGCTTGTTGGTTATGACGTTACCCCACTGGTTGCCTCTAGTATTGAACCGCAGAAAATGACGTTCTCTTCCTCGAAGTTGAAAAAGATTCTACCATTGTTGTGTGTCCACCAGCGCATGACAGGCATACACATTTACAACTACGAAATGAACTGGGGTCTGCACCCTAACCGTGTGAACCTGCAATTCTGCATTGTTTCACGCAGACATATCAACCTCAGCTGCCACCATATTGTTGCGCACAAGGATGGCCTGCCCAAGGTGTCGTCTATTGTAGAAACAACGAAATCCATGGGCATTAACTGTACTATCGCCAACTAAAGTTTCTTGTAAAATCATTATATCGGCGCCGCACAGTAGCTTATCAAGAATGGGCCGCTGTTGATTTAATGACCCACAATTCCAATATGTAACGCGCACATACTTTTAGGCCTAGCCTCTCACACTTCGACAGTCTTTTACCACCTCTCTTACCTTGTGTTTTCCTTCTTCGATGTTGTCATTTGGGCTGCATCTGAATACTTACCGTCGTCATAGTATCAAAGATGATTCTGTCGCTGGAAGTCGATGCTGTGGATGGTCTAGGCATATGTGCACTCACATAGTCGCACGGTCCAGAACCCATTTCCATGTTATACTCTGGCCAACTCCAGTAAATCGCTCTAGCCTACTTTCATATATCTATCTATCTATCTATCTATCTATCTATCTATCTATCTATCTATCTATCTATCTATCTATCTATCTATCTATCTATCTATCTATCTATCTATCTATCTATCTATCTATCTATCTATCTATCTATCTATCTATCTATCTATCTATCTATCTATCTATCTATCTATCTATCTATCTATCTATCTATCTATCTATCTATCTATCTATCTATCTATCTATCTATCTATCTATCTATCTATCTATCTATCTATCTATCTATCTATCTATCTATCTATCTATCTATCTATCTATCTATCTATCTATCTATCTATCTATCTATCTATCTATCTATCTATCTATCTATCTATCTATCTATCTATCTATCTATCTATCTCTATCTATCTATCTATCTATCTATCTATCTATCTATCTATCTATCTATCTATCTATCTATCTATCTATCTATCTATCTATCTATCTATCTATCTATCTATCTATCTATCTATCTATTGTCCTTTCGAGCCGAAGACGGCACATAAGGCAGAACCACAATCTCAAAAACAGAAACCTTGCGTTCCAAAGTGGCACATATTGCAGAGATCACTGATCTTCATCCCAACGTTGTGCTACCAATGCCAGACCTGGACCCTTGATGCAAGAACAATAAGAAAAATAACCTCTACAGAGATGAAATGTGTTAGACGAATGACAGGAAACAGTCTGAGAGATAAGACCAGAAATGAAGAACTGAAAAAAAAAGCTAAGAATAGCCCCAGCCATAGAGTATATAAGGAAACAACAGATAAAATGGTTTGGCCACGTGACAAGGCAGAAAGAACAAAACACAACACAACGAGCTTTCAACAAACGTTGTGAGAACACCAGACCCAAGGGTCGACCACGAAAAAGATGGATCGATGGAATATTAGAAGCACTATGAAACATAACAGCAGCAGAGGCGAACAGAAGAGCAAAAGACCGCAAATTAGATCTCCCATCGATGCTGAAAGGCAGATGAGGAAGGAAAGAAGAAGAAGAAGAACTGCTCTAAAATATATGGCGCTGTTTCCATAACAATACTGTTTACAATGACAGTTTGTCAAGCCATCGATCAACCTCCTTAGTCGCCTCTTACGACATGCCTGGAAGGTCACAGTGTCACAATTCTTTACTTCCCTCATAATGAGGCCCCGATAACACACAGGAACTTTCATATATGTATATATATATATATATATATATATATATATATATATATATATATATATACCATCATCATCAAGTACCGGGCCTGCTCGCGTAGGTGATCATGTCTCTCCACAACTTACAATCTCGACAGTTATTTATCATTTCTGTTGTTGACTGACTCTCTTAAGCTGTCTGGTATCTTTTTTCTGTGCTTCCCTCTATCTCTTCGTCCCTCAATTTTTCCAGTTGTTAAAATATATTCCAGCTGTTCTATTCTCATTACACGGCCAAAAAATGATGATTGTTTCTTCCTAATATTGGAAATTAGCTCTCTTTTTGCTTTCACCTTTTTCAGAACGTTTTCATTAATCTTCTTAGCTGTCCATGGTATTCACAACACTCTTCTGTAAACCACATTTCTACAGACTCCAGTGATTTCATTGTCTGTTGTCCTATTGTCCATGATTCACATCCATATGTTAAAACTGGCTCTATATAACATTTAAAAGATATATATATATATATTCACAACAATATAAATGCCATCATCCAGTTCGACAGTAGATCTTCCCAGCCCTTTGAGATGAACTGTGGAGTCAAACAAGGATGTGTCCTTGTCCCTACTCTATTCGGCATATTTTTCACTGCTCTTCTACACAATGCGTTTGAAACCGTCTCTGGAGACATCTACATCCGTACAAGATCTGATAACTCCTTATTCAATTTTGCACGTCTGAGGTCAAAATTAAAAACAACCGAGACCCTAATTAAGGATGATGCAGCACTGGTTGCTCACGATGAATTCGTCATGCAGTCAATGATTGACAATCTAGCTAGATCGTGTGAATTATTCTCCCTATCATTAAGTATCCAGAAGACTGTGGTGCTTCAACAAGGTGTAGCCAGCCCCGCAACTATATCATTAAATAACATACCCCTTGAACCTGTGAGAAAGTGCACCTATCTCGGTTCTATGGTCACAACCAATGTCTCACTTGAAGAAGAAATAAATTCCCAAATAGGAGAGGCAGCTTCCACACTTGGTAAACTTAAAGATAGAGTATGGGCCAATATTAATTTAACACTGAGGACTAAGATTCAAATTTACCAAAATGATGTGCTTAATACACTATTATACGGATCAGAAACTTGGACTAACTATACAGGGCAGGAGAAAAGGTTAAACAGCTTTCATGTACGTTGCCTTCTCAATATACGATACATTATCCACTTTGTACTATTGACATTTCTATCTCTTCCTCATTTTTCTTATCTCTCTTTTCTACACATCTTGACTCTCATCCTACCTCCCCTCATGTAGCCTCCTTTCTTATTTCAACATCCTAATTTCTTCTCTTCTTTTCTGTCCACCTCTCCATTCACCTGATCATCTAACATGTAGATATAGATAATTGTGCTTCATCGTTTGTTGTTGTTGTTGTCCCTGTTTTCTGAAGAAGGCTATAGGCCGAAACGTCAGTATTGTATTGTGTTCCCTCTTTGTAAAGCTGTCACCATACATTGGAGTGTCTAACACTCCCCATCACTGGCTTTTTGCTACCAGCTTTACCGCAGCATTGCAATTATTTGCCTGTTCCCTCCCCGTTCTGTGGATGGATTTGTTTGTCCATGATTGACAAATTCAGCCACAAGAGAAGATGTTCAGTAAAACAGCACCCAGTATGAGACACTAATGCTTTACCAAACTACTGACTTATCATGATTGCTTGCTACCAACCGTCTGTCAAGACGCCAAAGGCCATATAAAAAATATATATATATATATATATATTGGTCGTTAAAAAAATAAAAACGGATAGACTCGACAATTATCCTATCGTAATTTACAATTTACAGCAACTACTAATACTGAGTGCGACCGAGTAAACACGTGGAATACTAGTGTCGCCTGGAATCGTTCGAACAAAGCACATTTTGTTCCTTGCAAAGATGGAAAACATAAAAACACGACTTTAACAATGACTTATACAAATTTATGGAATGTCTTTACTAATACGCAAAGGTAAAAATAATAGGTGGGGGAAATACTTGTCTGGATTTATTTTGTAATGAATGAAACATAAACCTGTCGGTGCCATTCCGGTTCTATATATATATTGTTGATACTCTTATTTCATAGTGTTTGATAATGAGACTTAGCATGGTTAAATTCTCAAATTATCTATAATTTTTAAATATGCAACTATAATAAAATATAATTGATATAATATATTTTGGTATGTAGAAATATAATATTTAACTTAATAAATAACATAAATGTGTATGCTGCTTTTTTGAAATTTTGTTTCATTTCTGGACAAAATAAAAAAAAAAGCAGGTACATCCGGAAGCGGAACGGAGGCGACCAAGTCTGTCAATGTTAGGTTTGACTTGTGATTATTGGGACTAATCTGCGATTGTTAGTGTTGTAGATGACATGAAGAGAAGTGGCCCGTGAATAGCACACAATGATGACAAATATTGAGAAGGTTGTTCATTTTAATGCTTCGCCATTCAATGTTCGTCTTGGAATTTTACAAATTTAACGTGTTCGGTTTTTTACGTTTTTGTTTTGTGGGATTTGATTTGTTTTTTGTTCTTCAGTCTTCACTCAGTGACTTGAGTGACAGCCAGTGAGTGTAGTCAGTGTAGGTAGTGTGTAGTGTCAAATAATTACAAATCTGAGAACTCAGACTGTCACACTAGCTCACCTCAACTAACAACTCACTCAGTCACTGCACTGAGTTCAGTATGGGTGATCTACTGACTCTAAGAATTAGAATCTAAGAAGAATAATAAGACTATTAAATTAAGACTAAAGACAAACAATGCTGAGACATTTCATTACATTTCATTAAAGCAGTCAGTCAGTTATGACTTACTTACTTTCGTTATCCGTTATAATTTTATATGGTAATTTCCTAGTTTGATCAGATATAGTATTTCAGTTTGGAAGAGTGATGTCCCCTAAAATATGTCAATATGTCTGCCAAAATACAGTGGTTCTACGCATTCTTGGCGTTGGGGTCATTACGGCGATTGGTAATCAACCGCACAATTCCCTTCGATCAGAAGATCATAATTAGGCCGAGTGGCGTCGTTTTTGTCACGCGTTATAATATATTTATAAATATTTAACACTAAAGCTAAACCTCATCAAGGCCAGCTCCTTGTCGTGGGGATGGGGCTTAACAGTCACCAGGGACTGAAAACCAAGACTGGCCAGGCCTTCCTACAACCAAGCAAGACCACAGTCTGCTCTAGCAAGTTCAAGTGCTGAAGTCGGAGGCAACCAGCCAAAAGGCGCACAAAAATCAGGATGCCACGCACTCAACGCAAATGGAAGAATGTCTATAACCGCAAATCGATATGGCACTCGCCCTGTGATGGACACTCAGGCAGGAGCAGCGCCGGGCCCTCAGCCTCGAAAGGGCCCAACCTCTAATACTGGATGTCCTTCTCAACCGCTCTGTGGAGTCAGGGGGCGAGAGAATAGAGCTACTGGCCAATCCAAAATAAGACCACTTAAAATAATGCACTGGAATGCTGAAGGCATCAACAGCAAAAGAGATGGGTACAGTAAAAAGATAGAATTAGAGAATATCCTGCATGAAGAACAAGTAAGCATATGCTGTTTGCAGGAAACCCATCTAAACAATGACATAGCCTTGAAGATTAGGGGATACCAGTGCTACCGATCTGACAGAAAAAATAGACAAAAGGGCGGAATACTGACTCTTGTAAGGAACAACATTAATGCATGTCAGATTGAAGTGTATATGGATGGGGCGGAATATCAAATACTGCACCTCAGGACAGGAAATACAGACTTCCATCTACTTAACTACTACTGTCCGAGTGACCGCCCACTAGCACTAGACACAATTACATTACAAGAAAGAATAATTGTATGTGGAGACTTTAACAGCCATTCACAGAGCTGGGGCTATGAACATATGGACAAGAGAGGTGAAGAGCTTGAAAATTGGCAGGATGACAATGGGCTTATACTATTAAACCAGGCAACAGATCCACCAACATTCTACTCCAGATCATGGCATACCACATCTACACCAGACCTTGCTTTCCATTCACCAGACCTGGATTGGAATATCACACGAATTGTTGGGAAACAACTTGGAGGCAGCGACCACCGACCAGTCTTTTTAGTGGTACAAAATAAGGCCATCAGGGAGAGCAGCACTCTCTCCAGATGGAATTACAAAAAGGCAGACTGGAAAATGTATCAACACTACACCAGTGTACTGACTAAAGATATAAATACAGATAGAGACATCAACAAAATAGTTGATGAATTCAGTAGACTAATAATACAAGCTGCCAGTGAAACAATACCTAGAGGGGCACGGAAACACTACAAACCATACTGGAGTAGTGAACTAGAGCAACTACACAATGACATGGAAACATCTCGAAAGCAAGCAGAAAATAACCCTTGCCAAGAACACCACAACAATTACCAGCATGCTAAAGCCAAATTTCAACGGGCTAAACTACAAGCCAGACGGAGAAGCTGGAAAGAGAAAACAGAGTCCTTGAATCTTGAACGAGACACAAGAAAAGTGTGGAAGCTTGTAAAACAGCTGAATGATGAGGGTACAGAAAGGAACACCAAAATTACACTGAAGAAGGATGGAAACATTCTAACAGGTAAACATGCAGCAAATTACTTTGCAGACTCCTTTGCAAATGACAATAATATTGAAACTAGCCTAGAAAAACGACAAGAGACCCGTTTAAAACAACAAAATGCAAGACAAGAAGAGACCACACATGAAGTAATGGAAACACCCATTACACAAAGAGAGCTAGAGCTGGCAATATCCAAATTAAAAATGAAAAAGTCACCAGGCAGTGATGGAGTGTCCAATGAAATGATTAAGAACTTGGGAACTGCAGCTAAAGCAAAACTACTGCAGATCTACAACATTTGCTGGATCACAGGTAGAGTGCCACAGGCATGGAGAGAAGCAATTATGATACCATTACTAAAGCCAGGAAAAGATGGTTCAATGACATCCAGCTATAGACCAATCAGCCTTACAAGCTGTTTGTGTAAAACAATGGAACGTATAATCAATCTCAGACTGCAGTGGTACCTGGAAAGTGAAAATCTCCTTGTCCCACAACAAGCAGGCTTTAGACAGTGTTACTCTACCGAAGATCAAGCAACCTATCTTTCCCAGGAAATTGAAGATGCGTTTCAAGAAAAGAAACTGGTACTAGCAGCATGGATAGACCTAAAGAAAGCATTTGATAAGGTATGGAAGGAAGGGCTTTTGAAGAAACTGAGAAATTATGGAGTAAATGGCAGGATGTACAAATGGGTCAAAGCATACCTGCATAATAGGAGAGCCAGAGTGCAACTGGATGGTCTTAAGAGTAAGAAGGTCTTATTGCGCCAGGGCGTTCCACAAGGAGGGGTACTATCTCCAACACTTTTTCTGATCTACATCAATGACCTAGTTACTGAACTACCACATGGCATCAAAGTGGCAATGTATGCAGATGACTTGGTAATGTGGTGCACAGAGGAGTATGCAACAGTGGCCTCCAAATTGCTACAAAGAGCTATGAATGCACTGAATTCATGGACAAATAGATGGTGTATCAGCATCAATACAGACAAATGCAGTACTACACTTTTCACACTCTCCCCAAAACAAAAAGCAGGAGCCATCTACATAAACAATGAGCCTGTGAAAGAAGACATACAAGCTACATATCTCGGAGTTACATTTGATAACAAACTATCTTGGAAACAGCAGATAAATAAGGCAACCCAAAAAGCAAGGAGGAAATTGGCTATTCTAAGAAAGTTGTGTGGAACCACATGGGGTGCGAGTGGGAAAATACTCAGTAAAGTTTACCAACAGAGTATACGCCCACATTTAGAATATGGATCATCCGCATGGTGCTCAGCATCAAACACCACATTGCAAGAACTGGATAAAGTACAAAACCAGGCACTTAGGGTCATCACAGGAGCAATGAAATCAACACCAATATTGGAGATGGAGAAATTGTGGAGGATACCAGCACTGAGAGAACGGAGAGACACAAAGGTGCTGATACAGGCAGAAAAATTTGCTTGCATGCCGAGACATCCAATGAAGGACAGATTCCAAAATCTTGCATTGGGACGACTTAAGAGAAGCAGTTTTATCCACCAAGCCAAGCGTATTAGTAGACAAACACCAGACATGCCAAGAGTTGTTAAACCCCTTCTGCCCATACCAGAACAGACTCCCTGGACAGATGAATCAGGATTATCAGTTCAAATACGGACAGAAGTGAAAGGAATAGTTGACAAAGAGGAACAAAATAGTCTACAGCGAAAAACAATAACTCTCAGTTTCCTGGATGAAGAATACCCACAAGACCTATGGATCCGTGTGTACACAGATGGATCAGCACAGAATGCAGTAAAGAATGGGGGAGCAGGTGCATATATAGAGTACCCAAATAACACTAGGGATATGAATAAAATAGCAACAGGGAAATATTGTCACAATTATGATGCAGAAATACAAGCAATAAAGTTGGCAATAGAAAAGCTGCTGAACAGTAATCTTAGCCCACAGCCTGTAGTGTTTTTGACAGATGCAAGATCAGTACTCCAGGCACTACAATCCAGAAAATTACCACATCTACAGACCTTATTGACTGAACTCTGCAAGCACCACAGGGTTGCCCTGCAGTGGATCCCGTCTCACTGTGGAATACCAGGAAATGAGAAAGCAGATCAGTTGGCAAAGGAAGGTTCAACAGGCACACAACTAGATACACCAGTCACATACCATCATAAGAAACAGATAATCAAATCAATCAGAGGACCACAAGCCCCATATCAGGATGCCTTTCATAATATGAATAGATATGAACAAGTTATCATTATACGCCTAAGAACAGGACACAATCGACTCCATAGTCACATGTATACAAAATTCAAGATCGGCACATCAACTACTTGTACATGTGGACAGGCACCCCAGACTGCTGAACACATACTTCAAGACTGCACTGAATATAGTAGACTGAGGAAAATCCATTGGCCCATAGATACAACACTACAGACAAAACTATATGGGCCACTGCAAGAATTACAAAAGACAGTAAAATTCATACAGAAAACGACATTGCTGATATAGACAATACTTCGAGCGAACGAAAGATAGAAAGATAGATAGACTAAAGCTAAACCTAACCCTAACCCCTGGACCCAACGCCCAATCAACAGATACTCCGAAATGATTACATGCCAGGGTAATGACCCCAACGCCAAGAATGCGTAGAACCACTGTATTTTGGCAGACATATTTTAGGGGACATCACTCTTCCAAACTGAAATACTATATCTGATCAAACTAGGAAATTACCTTTTATATATTATTATATGTATAATACTTTGATTTGTAACTTAGTTTAATATTATTAAAGTTTATTATAATATAATATTATATTCATAAATGTAAAGTTTGTCTTATTGGACTTTGTTGTAAGCCATATTAATTAAACAACTAATACTAATAAATATAAATGTTATATATATAATACAATTATCTATTTAATAAAATATATGTCATGAATTCATAAATCATAATCATTCATTTGCATTCACCCGATGACTGGTAAGACTAAAGGATCACACCTCTTCGCCATCCACCCTTAAAAGGATGTTAAGTGGGTGTGTCATGTTGTCTTCTTCTACCTTTTTAGCTCCCAGTGGAGCATAGGTCTTCAACAAACACTTTCCAAGTCATTCTGTTTTTTGCCATTCTTTTAAGATCATTCCATGTCTTCCCCATCATCTTCATCTCTGTTTCCATCTGTCTTCTCCAAGAATTTCTTGGTCTTCTTCTTTGTCTTTTCCCCTGGGTATTCCAAAAAAGGGCCTGTTGTGTAATACTCTCAGTTGGCTTCTGTTTCGTTTGTGTCCTATCCAGCTCCATCGTCTTCGCTGTATCTCTTTAATCACTGGTGTTTGACTGGTACATTTCCATAATTCTATGTTAGTGATTTTGTCCTGCCATTTCCATTCTTTTATCCTGCGTAAGCATCCATTAATGAAAGTCTGTATCTTCGTGATTGTCAGTTTTGTTGTTCTCTATGTTTCACAGCCATATAATAGGACCGACTTAACATTTGAGTTGAAAATTTTTATTTTGGTATTTAACCTAATTTCTTTGGATTTCCCTGTTTCCCAGTGCAATGAAAGCATCTCTTGCTTTTGATATCCTTATTTTGGTATAATTTTCTGTTCCTCCCTCTTTATCTATATTACTGCCCAGATATATGTAAGATTGTGCATCTAGTAGAGGTATTTCTCCTAGTTTTATTTGGTTATTTCCAACGGTATTAATTCTCATAATGTTGGTCTTATCTCTATTAATCTTCAGCCCTAGCTGTTGTGATCTCTCATCAATTATGCTCATTTTATCATGCATCTGTTCGTGTTGATGGCTGTGTGATAGGAAAGCTATGTCATCAGCAAAACTGTGATACTTGTGATTTTCAGTCCAACACATCCAACTTCAGCTTGACATTTTTAAGAACAGGGTTGTCTTTCCTCCACGATCATTACTTGGCGAGACTAGTCAGGTTAGCTTGTATCTGGAGGCACCATGGGGAGGTGGAGCAAGGTCTGATTGGTTCTGGTTCACTGATCCTGGCACCAGCCATCAGCTGTGGTCGCGGAAAAGTCTCCTTTGTTTTGTTTGAAGCTGCTTAGTAGTTATCTTTTCATTTTTAGTTGTTTTAAGACTTCATCATTTGTTTTGTTTCGATCCAATTCTTCCTATTCTTCTATAAATCCACATTTCAAAAGCTTCAATTTTCTGTTCTGTTTTGTCTAATGTTCATGTTTCTGCACCATGCAGGAATGTTGAGAAGATATAACATTTAGCTATTCTTAGTTTTATGGCTGGTATGTGTTTTTATGTTAGTATATTTTTCATAAAAAAACAGAGAAGACGCCTCATAAATGGAAAAAAGGAATCATTGTTAAGATCCCAAAAAAGGGCAATCTTAGAGATTGTAACAATTGGAGAGGCGTGACACTTTTGTCAGTTGCCTCAAAATTATTCTGTAAAATCATCCTAAATAGAATAAAGGATTCAATAGATACAGTAATGCGTGAAGAACAGGCTGGGTTTAGAAAAGGGAGAAGCTGTCTTGACCACATTTTCACTCTACGACTTATATTGGAGGAACACATTGAAAAGCAAAAACCTTTTGTACTTAACTTCATCGACTTCAAAAAAGTATTTGATAGTATTCATAGAGATTCTTTGTGGAAAATTCTGAAGCAATATGGCTTACCATCAAAAATCATAAATATTATCAAAGACATGTATGATGGTTACACATGTGCAGTTCGAACAGAGGAAGGACTGAGCGAATGTTTCCCAATAGAAACTGGGGTTAAACAAGGATGTATTTTATCGCCCTTGTTATTTGGAATTGTTATGGACTTCATAATGAAGAAATGCTGCACTGGTAATAAAGGCATCGAATGGATACAAGGAGACCATTTGGAGGACCTGGACTTTGCTGATGACATAGTTCTCATCAGCAATCAGATAAAAACGATGCAGGAAAACACAAATGAACTATCATCAATAGCCAGCAAAATTGGGCTTGAGGTCAATCATGAAAAGACTAAAGTCATGAAAAGTTTAATTCCAACAAGTGACAAAATATACATGGAAAACAAACCAGTAGAAGAGATCGATCACTTCATCTATCTTGGAAGTCACATTGATCGAGAAGGGGATACGAGCAAAGAAATTAGAATCAGACTGGCTAAAGCAGCAATGTCTTTCAGAAGCCTTGAAAAGTTGTGGAAATCAAAACTCATTAGCACAAACACAAAACTTAGGCTATTCAAATCAAATGTACTATCAACCCTTACATATGCGTGTGAAAGCTGGAAAACAACAAGAGATATAGAAACAAAGTTGAACGCATTCGAAAATAAATGTCTAAGGAAAATACTTGGTATAGAATGGAACGAATTCAAGCCCTCATATGGGAAACAACAGGTAAAAGAAAAAGAGGAAGACCCAGGGAGACACTGAGAAGAACATTGATGAGAGAGGCAAGAGCAGCAGGAATCGGCTCCCTCAATGAGATAGAACTGCTTGCACAGAACAGAGACAGATGGCGAGATTTGATAAAATATCTTTAAAAGAAAACTGCTAGAACAAAAATTCATATAGGAGAAGGTGTATCTTGGTCTACGCCCTATGGGCCGGTTACGGCTCGAAAGGTCAATAGATAGATAGATATTTTTCATGGTATTAAAATTACTTTTTATCATTCCTATTCTTTTCTTTATTACATTTCCCATCACTGGTTATAGTATGTCCAAGGTAGTTGTAGTTCTGAACTGTCTCTACATCTATTTCTTCAAATTTGATATCTATCAAATCTCAATCTAGTAATTATTTTATTTTAAAGTAAGTTATTATTGCTCACAAAGTTAAGTATCTGTCTTATATTACACACATTGTCTTATATAAACATACGTAAGTAAAGTAAAGTACTCCCGTCACGCCAAGTGGCCATATAGGGAATATGGTGTTAGTGACCATAAATTTTACAGACCCTCAGCACGTGATTTTTGGGATAATGTGGTCTTATATAAACATAATAATACATAAACATACATTTACACACAACAGTGCTCAGAGCCAAAATAATGGAGAAACAATAGCTATCATACAGAAAAATTGCAACCATAAATATTTGTGGTATCAGAGACAAAAAAAGAACAATTAATCGACGCAATGATAACACTGACCTGAGGAAGAAACTCAAAATTGAACCAGCCATCGAATACATAAAGAAACAACAGATAAATTGGTTCGGCCACATAACAAGACAAAAAGAACTAACAATGACTCAAAGAGCCATAAACAAATTCTAAGAAAATGCCACATTAAGAGGAAGACCGAGAAAGAGATGGATAAGGGGAATAAATAATACTAGAGTCACTAGGAGGGATAACACCAGAAGAGCAAAGAATCACAGATTGTATCTCCCCTTGACGCCAACGGCAATGGAGGAAGGATAGAAGAAGAAGAAGAGGAATAAGACTAACAGTCTGAACGTTACTAAATTAGTAAATATTTACTTAATAGCAGTTTAGTGCTAGTATTTTAAAGTCACTTACACTGAGTCCTGACTACACTTCTTACATTTGAATAAGTTGTGTGAAGTAAGTGTTATCAATTTTATTTATGTTTACTGTCAATTATTAGTGTTACTGTTATTGGTTACTGTTTAATTACAAATTTAATTTATATTAGAACATTGATAACTTTATAAGTTAGTTCTAACCATGTACTAGGTACCACACAAAAATTACAAAATAACTTAGAAGATCTGATTTAATCAGTTAAAATAAAGAATTAGACGATTTTATTAGAAAAAGATGGATCACCATAGTTACTAAAGTATTATTGTTTATTATCATTTTACAAAGTAAATATTCTACATTAAACTAAACTATTGATATGAAAGCTACATGTGTTTAATAAATTCAAATACTTGTTCTGCATAGTTTCTGCTATTATTACCTATTACAAAGCATGAAATATTTTTTAATACGTTAAATTGCTCTTTTAAGTTCATATGAAGGATGTTCAGGTCTTTGAACCTTCTCATACAATCTCTTATAGTTTATAATCTTTTTCTGATAGAAAGTAGTGATATATTTAACTGTCAAACTGAAGTCTGTGAATGACATGCCTTACAAGCAAAGAGCAGTCAATGATATTCTTTAAGACAAAAGTGAGAACTTCGCAGACATTCATAAGCACTTAAAGGAATATGTATAGAGAAATGGCAGTGGATAAAAACACTGTCAGGTTGTTGGGTATACAGCACAGTTGGGTATACTGTTTTTCATTAACAGAATAAGTTTGAAGCACTATCTGTTCAGCCGTTTTCCTGGCTACCATGCAAGGGGTTAAGGCAAAGAAATGCAAGTGAATGCATAAAAATGCGAAGCTGCAGTAAAGCTGAATGCGAGGAAAAATTGAAAAAAAAAGAAAAAAATGAAAAAAGAAAAAATGGTATGTTAGAAGCTTTACGTGCAAGCAGTGACATTTGCAAAGCTGCAACACTCTGATACCCTTATTGAGGACAGTCAGTGATTCTCAACAAAACAATTTGCTGTTCAACTGGCCATCATTCTAGGTAGTGCCAACACAATTATCCATCAGTTAGGATGTTCAAACAAGAGACTGGGTAATCTAGAGACATCAGTTAGGCAAGAGACTGAGTAATCTAGAGACATCAGTTAGGATATTGAAACAAGAGACCGGGTAATTTAGAGACATCAGTTAGGATGTATAAATAAGAGACTGGGTAATCTAGAGACATCAGTTAGGATATTCAAACAAAGGACTGGGTGATCTAGAGACATCAGTTAGGATATTCAAACAAGAGACTGGGTGATCTAGAGACATCAGTTAGGATATTCAAACAAAGGACTGGGTGATCTAGAGACATCAGTTAGGATATTCAAACAAAGGACTGGGTGATCTAGAGACATCAGTTAGGATATTCAAACAAAGGACTGGGTGATCTAGAGACATCAGTTAGGATATTCAAACAAGAGACTGGGTGATCTAGAGACATCAGTTAGGATATTCAAACAAGAGACTGGGTGATCTAGAGACATCAGTTAGGATATTCAAACAAAGGACTGGGTGATCTAGAGGCATCAGTTATGATATTCAAACAAAGGACTGGGTGATCTAGAGACATCAGTTAGGATATTCAAACAAAGGACTGGGTGATCTAGAGACATCAGTTAGGATATTCAAACAAAGGACTGGGTGATCTAGAGACATCAGTTAGGATATTCAAACAAAGGACTGGGTGATCTAGAGACATCAGTTAGGATATTCAAACAAAGGACTGGGTGATCTAGAGACATCAGTTAGGATATTCAAACAAGAGACTGGGTGATCTAGAGACATCAGTTAGGATATTCAAACAAGAGACTGGGTGATCTAGAGACATCAGTTAGGATATTCAAACAAAGGACTGGGTGATCTAGAGGCATCAGTTAGGATATTCAAACAAAGGACTGGGTGATCTAGAGACATCAGTTAGGATATTCAAACAAAGGACTGGGTGATCTAGAGACATCAGTTAGGATATTCAAACAAGAGACTGGGTGATCTAGAGACATCAGTTAGGATATTCAAACAAGAGACTGGGTGATCTAGAGACATCAGTTAGGATATTCAAACAAAGGACTGGGTGATCTAGAGGCATCAGTTATGATATTCAAACAAAGGACTGGGTGATCTAGAGACATCAGTTAGGATATTCAAACAAAGGACTGGGTGATCTAGAGACATCAGTTAGGATATTCAAACAAAGGACTGGGTGATCTAGAGACATCAGTTAGGATATTCAAACAAAGGACTGGGTGATCTAGAGACATCAGTTAGGATATTCAAACAAAGGACTGGGTGATCTAGAGACATCAGTTAGGATATTCAAACAAGAGACTGGGTGATCTAGAGACATCAGTTAGGATATTCAAACAAGAGACTGGGTGATCTAGAGACATCAGTTAGGATATTCAAACAAAGGACTGGGTGATCTAGAGGCATCAGTTAGGATATTCAAACAAAGGACTGGGTGATCTAGAGACATCAGTTAGGATATTCAAACAAAGGACTGGGTGATCTAGAGGCATCAGTTAGGATATTCAAACAAGAGAGGCAAGACACCAGTTTCTGGAAAGGAAGGTTATGAATTTGACTCCAGCTACATGTGGTAGGAATTGATCTCTTCAAATACATTGTTTCTTCATGATTTTACCATCCCCTGGTCTCAAGGTAGTGAGGTCCATTATCTAAACACCCCCCCCCCTCAAATAACGGGGGAGAAAAGAAGGTCCCATTGCAGAACCATTGGCGGAGGCAAAGTCGCCTCCCAGCAGCAGAGCTGTAAGTTGTCAGCGACAACAGGATCGGTGAACCAGGGCCATCCAGACCCTACTCCACCTCTGCATGGCGCCTCCAGTAACAGGCTAACCTGTCTATTCTGGCCAAGTGAATAGGGATTGAAGAGGGAAAACAACCTGGTACTCATAAATAACATGTTGAAGTCGGATGTGTTGGGCTGAAAGGTGCAAATATCATAGTTTTACTGCAAAAACAACACAACGCCCACTCAACATCCTCTTTAGGGCGGAGGATGAGAAGTTGTATTCCTTTAGTCATTGGGCCAACACAAGCAAGCAAGAACCATTGGTATGTTGAAATTGTAAAGAATAAGCAAAAAATGGCATCTGCCTGGGCAAAAAAAATTCAACTAGAAACTTATACTTGTCAAAGACAGAGAGACGTAGATATCCCTGCTTGCTATAAAGTGGAGACAGAACCGCATCTATGACCTCTTAACACATGAAGAAGAGAATATTGAAATATTTGTGAAAGGTGGATCCCTTGCATCTATCTGATGACTAGAATAGTGAACGAAGGCAAACAAGCTGTGATATCTAGGTGGTGATAAGCCTTAAATTTGTATGGCATATAAATGGGAAACAATGTGGTATATTATACATTTTAATAAAGCAAATCCTAAACTAAACACAAAATGTTTTGCTTTACTTATTGAATTCCCCTTATGTTTTAGTCCTTTTCTTGTATATTTTCTGATATGACTTTTAATGATTCATGGTATATCTCAAAATTGATTTTTTTCCCAGTAATCTGTAATTATGCTCATTGTCATAAATTCTGGTGAAAATAAACAAGGTTTAGGACATAAGAGACATTTAGAGAATCAATATAAGATAGGACACTATAACTAAGGAACTATTTAAATGTTTAAAAGATTAGCCAATAACTCATAACAATTTAGCAGCTGTAACAGAACATGCGAAAGTTCTTTAAAAATGTTTCTATTATCTTTGGGAAGTATTTTCACAGAGGATGGAAGACCAGGGAAAAAAATTTAAACATGTTTAAAATGTTTTCAGAGGCTACAATCATAACTGCAGAGCTTTTACAACAATCTCCTGAACATATCCTATGAGACAATACAAAAGTAATCCTGCATGACAAACCATGTGGAACAAGTCAAGATCTCAAACATACCATCTGGTTCATGACCCATGCCACTTTACATGTATAGCTGAAGTTAATCACTAGAGAAAAAGAAACATTTCATGACCCATGCCACTTTACATGTATAGCTGAAGTTAATCACTAGAGAAAAAGAAACATTTCATGACCCATGCCACTTTACATGTATAGCTGAAGTTAATCACTAGAGAAAAAGAAACATTTCATGACCCATGCCACTTTACATGTATAGCTGAAGTTAATCACTAGAGAAAAAGAAACATTTCATGACCCATGCCACTTTACATGTATAGCTGAAGTTAATCACTAGAGAAAAAGAAACATTTCATGACCCATGACACTTTACATGTATAGCTGAAGTTAATCACTAGAGAAAAAGAAACATTTCATGACCCATGCCACTTTACATGTATAGCTGAAGTTAATCACTAGAGAAAAAGAAACATTTCATGACCCATGCCACTTTACATGTATAGCTGAAGTTAATCACTAGAGAAAAAGAAACATTTCATGACCCATGACACTTTACATGTATAGCTGAAGTTAATCACTGATGAAGAGGAACAAACAAGATGTTTTAAAAAAAAATGTTAAATAGTTGCATATTAACTATCATTACTGCTCAAATGCATAAATATCAAAATATCAATAAAACAACAAATAACTAGTATTTGTTTGTTTATGGAAGGCCCCGGGAACACTGCAAACAAATTAACATCCATAATTGCTCAACCGCCTGTGCCAGCGTAATCATCCGAATCTCATCTCCCAAACAAAGAAAGGTAACTGTAGTCCCCATAACTAGTATGTTCTTGCCATGTGTGCTATCATTGCCAAATGTGGTCCTTATCTAAGGTTAAAATAGAAGTTTACACCATTATAAGATGAAAAAAGATTGGGCTCAAGATGCAGACAAAGCATGAGCTGATGTAGTCATTGACTCTGCTGAATAATACCATTAAGAGTACTGCTCTTGACCTGATTACGATCCTACTCCAGCCTGCAGTAAAAGCTCTGTAAACAGATTAACTAACCTGACCATCTCATGCTAATGGAATCTAACTTGGAAAGCTCAAACCTGGTGACCTTCCACAGCGCTGTCAGCAGCCCGCTAACTAATCAAGACTTTACTTTGACTTCAAGTGTCCCTGCATTGAAACAGGCTGCCTAAGAGAGGCAGAGACTGTCACTTTCCCCATATTGGTGTGATTTGCTGATATAGAAGACCTAGTATTGTGGTACCACTAAGCAAGACAAGTTTTAGCCTCTCCTCTAAAACCTAGAAATTCAAGAAACCCACTGCAGCGTACCACATACCATCTTTGGCCCAAGAGCTCATGCTAGCATTCGCTCTTCACCCAACTTTACTTGTTGCCTGATGATGTGACTTGAAGGCATGACTAGATAGATAACCAATAATACAGACATCTTGTAGGTACAAAGGTTAACAAAAACCAGTAGAAGAAAAAAAAATGCACACAATGATAGTAACCAGAAGCTGGTGCTCATAGGCCAAGTGCACAGAGAAGATTCAGAAACAGTAACTAGGACTTTCATACAATGGACTCCAAAAGAAAGTTGATAGGGGGGCAGACCACTAGAAACAACCTGGTGGAAGACAATGGCACCAGAGATAAACAGTGTGGACCAGCTTGGGGAAGTCTGCAAAGATAAACATAGTATAGAGGAACTTATTTTACAAGACACAACAAGGCAATCCAATGACTGATGACAATGTTGGTTCATGGCAAAGAAAAGAAGATAATCAGTCAAAATAATGTTGTAGTGATCTCATTATTGTATGTTCCAATTTAATTTTAGGTTGTTGAGATTGTGATCTGACAGTGCTTAGACATTTGTGAACTTCACGAGAACTGACAAAATGAGTTCAGCAGTGGCTGCTCAGATTATGAGGTTTGTAATTGAGAACAGTATAATAGTTTAATTTCTCCTTTGTTTCAATATCGTCAAATTATGATCATCAAATCTGTGGCATTTATATAAATTTACTTGCAACTTTCATGTTGCAGGTGGTGATTACAGAGGGTGGGGTGAATGAGTTGCGTGGGGTAGCTAATCTATAAAATGCCCCATATGCCCTATGATGTTTTAATTGGTGAGTCGGATTTGCCTTCATCCCGGGTAGATGCGACCTGTTAGACTAAAAATGGCAACTCAACTAGGAGGTCAACTCCAATTATATACTCCCGGGAAACAACAAATAAAATGGTTCGGCCACGTGACAAGGCAGAAAGAACAAAACACAACACAACGAGCCTTCAACAAACGTTGTGAGAACAACAGACCCAAGGGTCGACCACGAAAAAGATGGATCGATGGAATATTAGAAGCACTAGGAAACATAACAGCAGCAGAGGCGAACAGAAGAGCAAAAGACCGCAAATTATATCTCCCCTCGACGCTGAAAGGCAGATGAGGAAGGAAAGAAGAAGAAGAAGCTCTCTAGCGGGTACCACTTCCCTAAGGCAGTTGATTTCAACATTGCTCTGGCAACTCCTGTGATGCCTATGGCAGTATAGGATGATTTTACTGTTTACTTTGCAAGACACTGAGTGCAATGTAATTCCTCTTCATTTATTCATTTTGTGAGGTTTCATCTTTTATGCAATTATAAAATTTTAAATTTTTATTCTATTCCAGTGGTGTTTATTTTGCTAAAATTGAGAAAAACATTTTACAAATTGTAGCTGCTGATGCAGAATCTGCCTTGAATAGTATTGTAATGACCAGAACCTTTATCTGTTAATTTTATTTTCTTTGGATGTAATGATTCTTTACTTAGTTGATTGTCTGTTTTTATGTCTAGATTCATTTTGTATATTCTTTCTTTCTTTCTGGTGTTCACCCAATGACAATAAAGGAATTGATATCCCTTTTATTCACCCATCCTTAAAAGGGTGTTAAGTGGGCATAGATGCATTGTGTTGTAGTTTATTTGTGCCTTTTGGCATAACACGTTCGACTTCAGCAAGGCATTTTTTAATACTGGGTTAGGAGATGAAGGCGCTCCCCACAGTAGCAGTGCTGGAAGTTGACAGCGACCCACAGCTGACATGCACCAGTATTGGTGAACCAGAACCATCCAGACCCTGCTCCACTTTTCCGTGGTGCCTCTAGTAACAGACTAACCTGTTTAGTCTGGCTAAGCGAGTAGTGATCGAAGAGGGATGACAACCTTGTACTAAAAAATGTTATGCTGAAGTCGAATGTGTTGGGCCGAAAGGCACAGATACTACAGTTATACTGTAAACCACAACACAACGCAGACACATCCACTTAACATCCTTTTAAGGGCAGATGACGAGGTGTATTTCTTTAGTCATCGGGCAAACGCAAGCAAGCAATGCAGGGTTACCTTCCCTCTTTGACCCCTACCCGCTTGGTCTGATTAGACTGGTTAGTCTGTTTCTAGAGACACTGCGAAGAGGTGGAGAAGGATCTAGATGAATCTGGTTTATTGATCCTGGCACAAGCCATCAGCTACGAGTCGCTGACAGCTTCCAGCTCTTGTTCCTGTCAAGCACCTTGCCTCCACTTTAGCTATATAGAGCTTGCAACAGGAGACAATCTGCTCATCAAGGCATCTCTAGTGTTCTCTAAAATGTTTTGCCTACTGTTCATATTGACCTGGCCATGTGGTAATGAATACTTTTTTTCCCTACTTGTGTGGTCCTTGCATTTCAGCAATTACTTTTGTTATTTTGCACACCTTTGGTTATTTCTCTTTGTTACTGTTACAACATCCATTATGAATTTTTAATTATTTAACATAGCACATTTTTATCCATAAAAGTGACAGCAGTAAAGTGGTAAATTAAATCTAAAAATGTGTGATACCTGAAGAGCTTATCTGAGAATGAAACATTGCAAAATGAGCTCTAATTTTACATCCACAAAGATAAAGTAGAGAAGGGTTGATTAAGCAGATGGACAAAGGAGTTGGATATTTATAAAAGTGAAAATGCCATTTCTTCTCTGTTACAAAGACAATATGTTACTTACAATGATATATATGAAAATATGTTATGCAGTGAGCAACAGGTAAGATGAATTATTATGATCATCAATGAGTTTTTTTTTCCATTGAATTGTTCATTACTTTAACACACACCATCATTTTTAGTTAATGCAAGGTTTTATTTTTATTTTCAAATTAATTTTTCAGGCAAGCAGATGCAGTAAAGAATACAATGGCAGGTAAGGTTATTGTGTTATTATGGTTTTATTTGTTTTCAAAGACCGTATACAAATAGCTTTTATATCACCTTTGTTGTCATCAAAGTGTTTTGTTGACTATATAGACTTGCATAAGTATTTACATCAACCTTTTTTTAATTTTTTCAGTGCATCGTTTAATATTCTTTATCTTTTTTTGGTCATTTTCTTGTAATAATTTTTTGGTTGTGACAGTGGCTTCCAAATTTTTTGTCCACTGAATTCTTTAAACTTTGTAATATTAGTTTTATTCTCCCCATGAGATATCTCTTGCTACTGTTCACCTCCAACTACTAATGAAATGGACTGTCACGAAGAGTATAAATTTGTTTTAGCCCTAGATTACCACTGCTTCAAAATATATTTTTGTTGAAATTTGACAGTTTCCCATGGGCAAACATTTCCCCCCTCCATATCTATCTATCTATTGACCTTTCGAGCTGTAGCCAGCCCATAGGGTATAGACCCAGATACTCTTTCTCTTATCAAAATTTTTATTCTAGCAGTTTTCGATCCTTCTAATGATATTTTATCAAATCTCGCCATTTGTCTCTGTTATGTGCAATATCTCATTGAGGGAGCTGATTCCTGCTGCTCTTGCCTCTCTGATCAATGTTTTTCTCAGTGTCTCTCTGTGTCGGCCTCTTTTCCTCTTACTTGTTGTTTCCCACATGAGGGCTTGCTTTGATGTTCGATTATTATTTCTCCTCATCACATGTCCAACATATGACTATCGTTATTTCTTTATTACTGGAGATATTAGTGCTTGATTGGCGATTTCTCTAATTTCTTCATTTGTTTTGAATTCGTTCCACGCTATACCAAGTATTTTCCTTAGACATTTATTTTCAAATGCATTCAACTTTATTTCTGTGTCTCTTGTTGTTTTCCAGCTCTCATATGCATACGTAAGGGTAGATAGTACATTTTATTTGAATAGTCACAATAAGTTTTGTGTTTGTGCTGATGAGTTTCAATTTCCACAACTTTTCAAGACCTCTGAAAGACATTGCTGCTTTAGCTATTCTGATTCTAATTTCTTTACTTGTATCCCCTTCCCGATCATTGTGACTTCCAAGATAGATAAAGTTGTCAATCTCTTCCACTGGTTTATTTTCCAGGTATATTCTGTCATGTTGGAATTAAGCTTTTCATGACTTTAGTCTTTTGATGACTGATATATACACATCCCTATACCTTCCTAATTATCTTTAATGGTCCCCGAAAAATTGATTTTTTTTTGTTTGATGTTGAATTCTTTTTTTTATTAATCGTTTAATAACAGATTACTACAGTATTGTAAAAGAAGCACATTTTTTATTTCAAATTCTGTCGATTTGTAAGAAGAAATTTGTTATTTTACCTTTTTTATTCTCATTACATGGTAAATCTCCTCGTTTGATTGACATTGACAGCAATGAAACCTTTGTAACTCAAGAGTGTCATTAACACTGCCATGATGGCCCAGAACCGTCAAGGGGGGGGGGGGGATCTTATGGTTTATGGCCGCCGTATGGATAGACAGCGGGATTGGGGGGGACAGAGGGCGCGACGCATAGTTATGCAATTGTGTTTCTAGCTAAAACATCAGATCCTCATGTCTCATCTGTAAACACACTGCTGTGTAGCAAAAGTTCAAAGAAAATTTCATTTTCCAAAATCAAAATGTTAGATTTAAGTAGCAGTAATTTTTACGATGGTACCGTAAACAACTAAGTCACACATAGGTATAATAATTAAGGGTTAGTTATTTTCTTGTGGTTATTGTGCAGATAAGTGGGGGGACTTGGTGGTCTAGATGTAAGAAGTGGGCCTCAGGACAGGAGTGTCCCGGGTCTGATCTCCACCACAGGCATTGAAAAATTGTAAAAAATCTAACCCATGGCTTCTTCATGGCTATACCCTTCCTCTGTTTCTGTGTAGTGAGATCTGATGTCTAGTCCTCAAGAAAAATGGCAAAACACAGGAGGTACTGTATGGAGCCTCAGTGGCTGAGTGGTTAGTGTGATTGCTTCCTGACCAGAAGGGCCCAGGTTCGATCCCCAGCAGTGGCAGATTTTTTTTCGGACTGACAAGGCTCCAAGGTTCACCCACCCTCTAAAAATGGGTACCAGAGATTTTTCTGGGAATTAAAGGCTGTCTGGCGTGATACCGACCACATCACCCAAAAATGTGCTGTGGTTATACAAAAATATGGTCACTAACACCATATTTCCCATGCACCTAGCAAGGCATGAAAGGAACCTTTACTGTATGGTAGTATAACCCTTAATGTCCAGTGTTTTTCTACTCAGTCACTAGTGTTTTGCCATAATTTTTTTCTTCTTGAAAAATACTTCTTTCACTAAATTTTTCATATTTTCATTATAACAAATTATAGACATATATATATATTAGGCATCAAATTGAAGGGAAAAGGACACAGATTCATAATCAGAAACAATATTTTGAAAAAAAAATTGAAGGATAAGAATTTAAGCAATTAAGAGTCAAAATTTTTGTAAAAAAAAAAAAAAATATAAAAACTGGTACTCACCTGGGGGTCCATTTTAATCCAACAGTGCTACTGAAACTAAGTCACTAAGATCGCTATTACATTTAAAGTTCTCAGAACATAATTCCTCGCTTTTTCTGCTGTTAATAATAATCCACATTTAGGAGCGATAGATACTTCACTGCTGCTAGCCATTTTTCACTTATAAACACGAATCAGCTGATTGAAGACTTTAGAAAACAACACAAATTTTGACGATTTTGTGAACAAATTCCCACGTTGATCGACCAAAGCGTGCCTAAAGACAGGAAATCCTATTAGAGTTATATCCCTTGCAGATGTGGTAGCTTAAAATGTGTAGTATTTACTAAAACGAAACAAAATGAAAGTAACCGTGTCAGCATTCGCTTAGCAAAATGTAAGTAAGTAACCATGACAGCGTTCCCACTGACACAAAGAGTTAAAGTCAAAAAGAGTGGGCCAAAATTGGCAGCTGTCCAAGCAAAAATATTATAAAAGCAATTCTACCAATCCAGGCTGAAGACTTTTGTGTTGAACTGAAAAGGGAGCAAATTTTGTGACTGCTGTAAACTAGCAACATAACGCATCCATGCCAACATAATTGGCAAAGTACAAGAAGACATGGCACGTTGAAAAAATTCAAACTTGAAACAATGATCATTGTCCCATTGGTCAGTATTGAGAAAATGCTGAATGCATTCTTTTGTCTTGTAACCTGTAGAAACCAGCGTGAGACAAACTGTAATCTCAGAGATAGTGTCAAAGGATAAGATGTTCATTGGAAAGACTGAATACCACCATGCAAGAAATCACTGGAAGCATCAGTTTGACACCTTGGACAGACGATGAAATACAAGAAAAGTTTCAATTTGACTGCCACCTTGCAAGCATGAATGAGAGAAAGCAACAGTTTATTTGTAAGTAAAAAAAAAAGTAAAGAGCACCGTCACATCAAGTGGCATATAGGGAATATGGTCTTAGTGACCATAATTTATTTTAGACCTTTGGCACATGATTTTTAAGGTAATATGTTTGGTATTATGCCCGTGCTGCTCTACTTTCCCAGAAAAAAAAAATCAGGTACTCATTTAAAGCTGGGTAAACCCAAAACTCGTCAATCAGGATCAAGCCCGACCTCTTGTCCTTTGTAGTCCAGTTCACTAACCATTGAGCTATTCTAGTTCCCAGTTTATTTGTACTCATGTGAAACTTTTGTCTATAATTTTGTACAATGAAGGTTTTCTTTGCATTTTTCTTATAGTTCATAACTTTTGTATTTTATAGAGTCTGGGAAAGCATTCTCAGAACTTTGGGTGACAAGACAGAAGCTGGAAGACTTGTACAAGAAGATGTTGTTGCTGGATTTAGAATATGCTCTAGATAAGAAAGTGGAACAAGAGTTGTAAGTTAATTGTTCACCAAGTTTTCTGTGGAAGTCTGTAAACATTGACATCTTTCACATTTTTTTCATATAAAATTTAATGTGAGTTTTAATTTAGTACAATCTGTTTCTTTGAAATTTTAAAATAAAGATAATAGTCAGTTATTTGTTTCTTTTCTTTGCTATTTGTTAAAATGCAGGGTTATATAGAAATAGCTAACTTGTGTGCCAAATGGGCTATTATACGGGAACATCAGGATACAGTAAAAAAGGATAACCTAGAGAGACACTGAAAAGAACACAGATAAGAGAAGCAAATTTGGCAGGGATAGACTCATTTGATAAGTTTGAACATCTCACCCAGAATAGAGATTGATGACGAAAGTACAATGAGCCCTTAGTGACCTTCAATGGCACTAGAAGGGTCCAGATCAAGATCTCAGACTAGCAACTGGAGTAGGATCTTGATTAGTTTTGGTTTATCATTTAGTTATAAATCATTGATTGATAGCTATCAGACCATGCACTGTCTGGCACAGTGACTCACACGCGGTGAATCTGATGTCTCTTGTCAATGAAGACTAGGAGTAGTATTGTTGATATTTCTCATTTATGTGCAATAATTAACTCTTTCTGTATGTTTCACCGCATAGTGGTGTCACTCTCAATTTGATTATTGTGAACCGTGATCAAACCATGTTCTTTTTTACATGTCTTGTATCAAGTAAAGCATGTGGAAATAATCAATATGCTGGAGAAATTAAACATTGATGGCAAGGATCTGTGAATCATAGAAAACATGTACTGGCAACAAACAGCAGCTATACGAATTAGCAACCAAACAGGACAGTTCCAATATATAAAACAAGGAGTCAGACAAGGCTGTGTTCTGTCACCGGATTTGTTTTCACTTTACAGTGAACATATTATGAAATCAATAGTAGACAAAAAAGGAATTGAAGTTAACGGTCCCTGGACAGCTAAAAAGACCAACGAGGAAATTCTCAAAGAGGCCAACACAAAAAGGGAACTCCTAAAAACATCAGAATGAAACAATCAACATTTTTCGGGCACATCATGAGAAGAGGAAAGTTGGAATACTTGGTTACAACTGGCAAAATAAAAGGAAAGAGAGATCGTGGACAACAAAGAGAGAAAATACTGGATAGCTTGGTGTCATGGCATGGAAAACAGTCAACAGAACTGATACGATGCACTGTAGATACAGTCGAACCTGGTGTTAGGACCACCTGTTTAAAGCGTTTCCCTGGTTATAGGACCGGGTCTACAATTTCCCCGAGTTTTTTACTATATGCTAACACTGATTACGGCGCTCACCGTATGACGTGACCAGAGACCAGGCTAATTAACCGCCGCCAATGTTATTTATCCCGTTTACGACACGCGGGTAATCCGATGGGAGCCATAAACGATCGACACAGGTGTCTACAGGTGTCGAGGTTTTCCCGTATTTAGTGAGTCCCAGATTACAGTGGGACGTGTTACGTTTATCAGTCAATACTGGTGTGAGAAAAACGGCAGACACAGATCTATGATTCGTGAAGTGACATCACTTCGCGGTTCCGTCTAGACCAGAGTAGACCATTGCGTGGCCCGTATAAATTACAGGAATTAACTAAAGAATTAGTTATTGCCCGCTTAGAGTGTATTCACGTACATGTACAGTATCTCAGTGAATTATTTTTGTGGATTTTAAAAGTGTTACACACAATATAGGAAATGGCCAGTGTCAAAAGTGTAAAACCAAAAGCATTAACGCTGGAAGAACGAATATCAGTGATTCGACAAAATATTTTTGTGTGTTTAACTATCGTGTTTTATGAAAAGTGTCCAACCAGTGGCTATTGTAGACCGACATGTGCACTATGTTCTACTCATGGATTACGCTGATTTGCAGGTTAGTTTTCATAGTGCTTAGGATAAAATTTTTTTTATCGCTCTATTTATTATGTGAAACCTGTGAGGCAGGACCACCTGTCCTATGGGACCAGTTTTTGAAAGTCCCGTGAATGGTCGCCTTAGACAGGTTCGACTGTAGTAGATTGTGGAATGATATGATTGACTACGCCAACCGGTATGGCACATAATGATGATGTATCATCTTGGTATTGATGAAATCTAATACCTTGTTCAATTATCTAAAAATTTATAAATAATATATGTGTTAGATAATTATAAATATGTAGACTGGTTGTTAAAATTATTAAAACTTTTGTCTCTGAAATCTCTTCCATTGCATCTATAAAAAGCTTCCGTATGGAAAGAGTTAATGAAGCTTTTTTCCCCAGATTTTGAAAAAATTGTGTCATCAGGCATGAAACAAATGCACTTTGATAGCCTGAGCAACCTGCCTGACCACTCCATTGCTGCCATGCCAGCAACAGTTTTACTCCTGGCAAGATCTATATATGGTCCACTTGGTTGGGGTGTTGTTGGGCATGGTTGTAGCATCGGGTTAACAACCCTTATCATGTTATGTTAGAAACAAGAAAAAGAGTTCTTAAATGTTATGTAGAGCCAGTCTTAACATATGGATGCGAATCATGGACAATAGGACAACAGACACTGGAGTCTGTAGAAATGTGGTTTTACAGAAGAATGTTGAGAGTACCATGGACAGCTAAGAAGAGTAATGAAGATGTTATGAGAGAGGTCAAAGCAAAAAGAGAGCTAATTTCCAATGTTAGGAAGAAACTCATCATTTTTTGGCAATGTAATGAGAAGAGAACAAGTGGAATATATTTTAACAACTGGGAAAATTGAGGGACGAAGAGATAGAGGGAAGCAAAGAGAAAAAATAACAGACAGCTTAAGAGAATGGCTTGGCAGAAGGTCAACAACAGAAATGATAAATATCTGCCAAGATCGAAAGTTGTGGAGAGACATGATCACCTACGACAGTGGCCTGGTACTTGATGATGATGATCATGTTAAACTTATTAGATTGAAAACCACTAAGGAGGTTGAAGCATGAGATGTACACAGTGTTAACAGAGAAATGCTTGTGTTAGATAGGTCATGCTCTCAGAAGATACAACTGAAATTGTTACACTGTGGACTCCAAATGGAAAGCAAAGACACAGACCAAAGATATTCCAATGGTTGATAGAAGTAAACATTATGGGCCAGACTTAGAGTACTATATGAAGAATGGTAAAAAATTATCTATCATCTGCTGATAGTGATTGAGCGTCTTTGTGGCTGCCTGCATTGCAATATTTTTGTTTTTTAACCAATCATCATGAAGTGCCATGTCTGCTGGTATAGATAATTAATTCTCTCCACATTTTTCCTTCTCAACAGTTGTTTACCATTTCTGATGTTGACTTCCTTTCAAATGACGTTTTAGCAAAACATGATAATCATTAAATCTTCACACCAGTAGATTTCTATTCCCTTCCATTGGTTTCTTCATTGTTGTTATCACTGTCCTTTGATTGAAAAGTCTCACCCACACGGCAGTTGGGTTGTTTTGTGGTAACAGCAATAGTCAGCCAGCAGCTGTTTTCATGGGTTGAAATATCTGTGAGTCTCACTTGACTAGGCTACAGATGTGCTGACAACCCGTGTTCGATTCCCGCTGAAAGCAGTGTGAGTTGTTTGTACTCATGGTTGAAAAAAAAAAAATACCCCCACGGTTGACCAAGCCGTGGTCGACCCAGCCGCTGTCAGAAATGGGTACCAGGGTAGTAGTACCCTGGGAAGGTGAGGAATGCCGCCTCAAATCGTGAGTTTCGATGCTTGAAGCGACACTGTCCAGAAGTCTCAGAACACTTCTGGATTGGCAGTCGAGCTCATATGGTTGAAAACTCGGTTCAAGTCTCGCACTTTACTTTACCTTTATCTGTAAGTATTAAATTGGAGCCATGTAGTGTTTGCTTTCTACTCTGTAGGTGGAACCATGCCTTTAAGAATCAAATAAACACCTTACAGACTCAAGCCAAAGATCGACAGGTAAATTTTATTCAAAACACATTAACACCATGAGATTTTCCCATTTAAAATATATAAATTTAAACAAAATGATCTTTGGAGCAGTTATGAAATCTATTTTATTAAAAGTTACACAATAATAGTATAGACTGATAGTTCATTGATAATAAATGAAAAAAGTAATTTTGAGTTGTTAAATGTGGGAGTATGTTAAGAGTCAAATACAGAGAAGTGATTTGGTAAAATGGATGTTATTGATTCATAAGAAAAGGTATATTTTGATATAGAAAGTAAAATAATGTAAGTAGATTGATATATAAATTTATATAAAGTATCTTAAATAAGAATTTATATAAAGCAGTTTTTGAACAAGTAGAAGTGAAATGAGAAATAGAGAGTCAAAGGTAAAACAAATAAGCATGCAGATATACAAGCCTCAATGCCAAAGAACAAACTAACAAGTGCCATAAATTTGAGAGCAATATTGAAAAAAAAAAAGAAAAATATCATTATGCTAGTAATTTTCTGTCAAGATGAGACAAAGAGAGTCCAAAGAGGATGATGACTGCAACCAACCTTCAGTCAACTTCATAGATTCTTATTACATACAAGGACATCACTAGATGGATTGATGTAAGTGTTTATACCATTGCTCATGAAACCTGTATCATCTTAAATGTTTATAAAAGAAGTACCACTATGACTTGATTTATGCAAGTCAATTTTTACAATTTCAAGTTTTATGGATATGTTAAAAGTCAGCTGATTTTCTACAAATTGTTTTGCATTTCTAGAATCCCAAAAAAGCTGAAGCTCAATCCAGTTTGAATCTTTTTCTTGAGACAGCAAGTGGTTTTTATTTGCAGGTATGTTTTTGTGTTTGTCACATTATCTATAGTTAAATCATTCTTTTTCTTGGATGACCCAGTGACTATTAAAAGAATTGATTGACCTCTTAGTTATACATTCTTTAAAGGTTATTAAGTAGGTGTAGGTGCTTTGTGTCAAGGTTTGCAGTAGAACTGTGATATTTGTACATTTTGGCCCAACACATCTGACTTCAAGTAAAGATTTTTGAGTGCCAGGTTGCCTTCCCGCGCCAATCCCTATTCGCAGACTAGACTGGGTAGTCTGTTTCTAGAAGCACTGTGAAAAAATGAAGTAGGGTCTATATGGTTCTCGTTCACCGATCGTGGTACAAGCCATCGACTGTAAATCACTGACAACTTCCAGCTCTGTTGTTGTCAAGCACCTTGCCTCTATAGTTGAGTAATAAAATGAAATAAGGTGAATAGTGAAACTTTCCACAGGTTGCCATTCCTCTTCAACTTCTTATGTGATGCACCTTCTAATATTAAAGGAGATCCAAAGTTGAGGGGCATGGCTACTGGCGCCCTGAGCATGACCAGGGGAGAGGAGAATAAGGCCATTGTCACCTACCATGCATGTCATAAATGATGACTACAGAGTTTTGGATCAAGGTCTTCACTGGTGCTATACAGCATCTTGGCTGAAACCATCTTCAGTACATTCACTAGCATGTGGTGGGTGGGCATGCTTCATGCTGGGAGAAATACTGAGGAGGGCATTTGAGCATTATAGAGTTCAGTTTTGCAATGGCATAAGTCTGTTAACTAAACTAAACAAAGTTGTGTATAGTCTATCTATCTTTCATTCGCCCAACACTTCCCATTGGCGTGAGTGCGTGGCATCCTGATTGTTGTAGTGTGCCTTTTGGCTGGTTGCCTCCGACTTGAGCACTTAAACTTGCTAGAGCAGACTGTGGTCTTGCTGTGGTCTAGGAAGACCTGGCCAGTCTTGGTTTTCAGTCCATGGTGACTGTTAAGCCCCATCTCCATGACAAGGAGCTGGCCTTGATGAGGTTGTGTATAGTGTTATGGCACTAGCTAGTTGCTGACAAAATAACCAGATATAAATGTGTGCTGAAGTTAGATAGGCACATCTAAAGGATGCAAATAATAAAAAGGCACATAATACAGTGCAATAGTCAATGCAATACAGCCCATTATGTGAGAGAAAAAGACAAAATTCTGAAGCACTGTCTGTGGAAGACATTTTTATGCACCAAAAATCACATCACAACAAATGATTATTATTCTGTTACAACTTATACATTTGCACTTTTTTTTTCCCCCACCTTTTCTGTGTTGCAACAGTTAACTATAATGCTATATGAAAATGCAAATTGTTTAAAAAGGAGCATGATTTTGTATTTTTCAGTTTTTACAAATGATTTGCTCTACATTCAAACTGGATCTTCCTTTTAGAAGGCGTTCTGCTGCCTTTGGAATTATGAGAGGTATGATCATGATTGTTTAAATAAGAGTAGAGGACAAAATGATAATATACTGAATACACTAGCACAGATTTTAAAATAATTAATATTTGTTGTTAGTGGTTAGCCGAAGGCCCCGTTATCACTGCAAACGAATTAAAACCCATAATTGCTCAACCGGGGGCCAGGCCAGTAGAATCATCCGAATTAACATCTCATCTCATTGAAGGATCCAAACAAAGAAAGGCAGCTGCAGTCCCTATCATAGCAGCTACAGCACATACCAAAAGACATAAAGTGAAGCAGCACCGAAAGTGAACGCAGCTGAACTGTCCTTCGTCAAACTATATCATTACTCATCGCAAGCAATCAGAATATTGAAACAATATCCGGATGAAAAGCATAGCTTACGGTGGGCACAGAGCACTAAATTCAGTAGCTCTGGCAGCAAGCCATACTTGGAATATGAGAAAACTGCATCCAGGGATACTTTTCAGACAGAGCCTCAACGGTTCCTGCCGCCTATACGCCATATTGACTGGAAGTCTAATATTTGTTGTATGGTGATTCAGTGTTTTTTTCCCAGAACAATGGTGATTAAGTCACCGGTGTTTTCAGAAGACTCTTTTGCATAGTGCTGGTTTTCAGTGGTTCTCTTTGTGTTAGCCGATAAGCCAGCTGGCAGCTCTGGCACTGAGTGTGGTCTGACTTTGGACAAAGAGAACATCATCAAGTTTGTTCTTCATTCTTTAAGAGAAGAGGAAGTTTGGTGGGACAAGAGTGAGAGACTCGTTAAAGGGGCCTGGTTGATCCAAAGTGCTTAGTGGGGGAAAAAAAGCAGATGTATCTACAAACAACACCTTACAGGAACAGTCAGTCTGCATACACTTCAAGAAATGCTGAGACTGGCAGTGGAGCAGATATGGGGATGCCCCAAATGCAATTAAACTGATTCCATAAATAGAATAGAATCAGTGTTAGTAACTTTATTTTTCAATGTTTTGTTTTTAAAAAATCAAACCTCTGTTTCTTCCTGTCTTTATCCTCCCCCAGTCTCTGGGTAGTGAGATCCAATGTTTGGCCCTCTCGGGAAACTGTGACAAACAGGAGGTCCCGTGTGCTCTTTGAAGAAATTTTTTAAAATGTGAACACAATGGCAAATCAGGTGTAACTGACAGAACAATTAGGATTGTATATGACAGGGATTAAAAAAATTGTGCGCGGCAGGTTGTCCAATTCTACAAAAAATGTGTTTTGAAGCAGTTATTTTTACTGTTACAGTGATGGCAACATCACCCGGAGCAGAGATGCTAGTAGCTCTGGGTGTTGGTTATCAAATGCATTAATTAGAAGAGTGATGCTGTAGTAGTGAAAGAGATAAAAGTTGTTTTAGAGTAGTTCACAGCACAATAGGCCAAGGTTTTTAGACCAGTTAGTATGGGCAAACAGACATGGGGCCTGAAATCAGCCAGGGAGTGTTCACAGGAAATATGTGGGCATAAAGAAAAGAAATGTTAAAAATATTTGACAGTAGAAAAGAAGTGAGACCAGACAGTGTGGGTGTGGAATGTCCACAAGGAAGATGTTAGCATAAAGAAAAGAAATATATACAAATATTTTACAATAGATGGGTGGAAAGGGAGTGGCCACCATGTAAAAAGACATCTAGAGACCAAGAGACAAGTGTCATCGGGAGATCCCCTTTTGGCCACTGCTAATTTCACAGTGGTTCTTGTTATGGTGATTGTGGGTCCTCAGATACCCATGGCCAAACTTTGAGGCCTCAAGACTACATCATTAGATCCGCTGATCGACTCAGAGCTTGTGCAATGTGTCAAACATGACACAACCCTGTGACACTTTTGTTCTAGCTTTTCTCCCACTTCTTTCTTGATTGCGGACCCTATGCTGACTTATTTCGCTGTGGTGGACACCGGGAGTCTGCGGATAACAATTCTTGAGCTGCTGATGCACGTGCATAACTCTGAAGTTGCAAAAGTGGATCCCCTTTTCTTCTTACCCCCAAAACTGGCACTACCCACAGTGTTAGGGATGCAGGAGCGTATTCCATTACAGGGGCGTATACGATATTAATACATTACAGTATAATAGTAATTCTATAATAGTAATTCTATAATAGTAATAGTAAATATTAGCTTTCCAGAAAATGAGGAAGATACTATGCAATCCATTTTTGACAATAGAAACAAGAAAAAGAGTTCTTAAATGTTATGTAGAGCCAGTCTTAACATATGGATGTGAATCATGGACAATAGGACAACAGGCAAGAAAATCACTGGAGTCTGTAGAAATGTGGTTTTACAGAAGAATGTTGAGAATACCATGGACAGCTAAGAAGAGTAATGAACATGTTCTGTAAGAGGTCAAAGCAAAAAGAGAGCTAATTTCCAATATTAGGAAGAAACAATCATTTTTTTGCCTTGTAATGAGAAAACAACTGGAATATATTGTAACAACTGAAAAAATTGAGGGACGAAGAGATAGAGGGAAGCAAAGAGAAAAAATATCAGACAGCTTAAGAGAATGGCTTGGCAGAAGGTCAACAACAGAAATGATAAAGAACTGTCGAGATCGAAAGTTGTGGAGAGACATGATCACCTACGCCAGTAGGCCTGGTACTTGATGATGATGATGATAATACTAATCTAGGTTAATGTCCTTTTAAGGATAAATAATGAAGACGACTAGTTGTCTGGTGAACACAGAGGACAGATAATAGTTGTGTCCATTGATGATGCCTAAGTGAATCATGGGATAATTGATGTGAGGTTGTGTTATAATGTATTTAATTGAAAAGATTAAATTTCCTTTACAACTGTTTGAATTTCTTTGAATTTCAGAAAACACAATAAATTACAAGAATATAATGACCCCTAAAAAGAGTTCCTGTCTCTACATTTGCTGCCACTGTTTAGTTCATCTTGGAGACATAGGTAAAAAGTTTGCTGCAGAATGAACATTAAAAAAATATTTTAAAAAATAATAATAAAAGTGAGATATTTATATTAGATTTTTTGGGAAGATATAGACTTTCATAGTTCCTTCTTCTTCACTTCCACTTTTATACCCATTTAGGTGTTCAGAAAATACTTGTGACGCCAAGATATGTTGGGTTTTGGTCAATAGGGAGTGTATGGTCTTTTAACTTCAAGTTTGCAGAGAGTGTGTTTCTTGATAGGCTGAAAATTGTATGTGTAGTTTTTTTTTCGTTGATTGGTAAGAACCAGGTGTTCGTCCATTTTTCAAGTTCACCTAGAGCATCTTGCATCCTGGGTCCAGCCACAGACATTCTTTCCTCGCGAGCCCATAACGCCAGATCATCTGTGTATATTGCTGAGTGTATTTTGGGTGGAATGTACTGTGGAGCATAAGTTAGTAACTAAGACTGAAACCAGTATAATGCGTGAATGCTACTTTACAAAATATGTTTTTAGGTTCATTTATATATTCTTCTTCCTTTCAACGCCCTGTGGAGCAATGGAGGATTCAAAAAAAGGGGCCTGTTGTGTAATACTCTCAGTTGGCTTCCGCAGTGTGTGTTCTATCCAGTGCCATCTTCTTTTCTGTATCTCTTTATTCATTGGTATTTGACTGGTACTTTTCCATAATTCTATGTTAGTGATCTTGTCCTGCCATTTCCATCCTTTTATTCTGCGCAAGCATCCATTAATGAAGATTTGTATCTTCACGGTTGTCATTTTTTTGTTATTCTCCATGTTTCACAGTCATATAATAGGACCGACTTAACATTGAAGTTGAACATTTTTATTTTTGTATTTAACCTAATTTCTTTGGATTGCCATGTTTCCCAGTGCAACAAATGCCTCTCTTGTTTATGATATCCTTACTTAGGTATCATTCTCTGTTCCTCCATCTTTGTCTATATTGTTTGTCCAGGTATTATATGTAAGATTGTATGTCTAATAGAGGTATTTCTCCTATTTTTATTTGGTTATTGCCAACTGCATTAATTCTCATAATTTTGGCCTTGTCTCTATTTATTTTCAGTCCCATATGTTGTGATCTCTCATCAAGTATGCTCATTTTATCTTGCATCTGTTGATGATTATGTGATAGGAGAGCTATGTCATCAGCAAAGTATCATTTATATATTACCCCAGTGTTTAATTTATATCTTTATATTTACAAATTGTTTTACTTTTTCTCTTCAGCTCGTTACCGACAGCAAACAGAACAAGCTCAGACCTACTACAGACATGCAGCTAATCTTTCGCCTAACAATGGTTGGTGTTCTTTTACAGTAAATGTAAAGCATAATTGCTAGAGTAAAATTAAATTGTAAAATTACTTGACTGAAAGACAATACACATTGTATTATCATTTTCATATGCCTAAGGGTGGAGCCTCTGATAAATGTCACTATCTTCGTCTTCTTCTTCTACCTTTCAGCTCCCTGTGATGCATAGGTCTTCAACAAACACTTTCCAAGTCGTTCTGTTTCTTGCTATTCTTTTAAGATCATTCCATGTCTTCCCATCATTTTCATCTCTGCTTCTGTCTGTCTTCTCTAAGAATTTCTTGGTCTTCCTCTTTGCCTTTTCCCCTGGGGATTCCAAAAAGGGCCTGTTGTGTAATACTCTTACACACTGCAGAAATGTCACTATGGCATTAGCAAAATGACTATCAGACACCTACTTCAGAAATGTTTGGCATATAATGAACATATAAAGCCCTTGTAGCCTTTCATTGACTTTCAATGATAGGATGTATAGTGATGTCATTAACTTTGGGTTGACCAATGTTTTCTTTGTTGACTTGATCAACATCTAAAGTATACATAGAATGTGAAGAGGAGTGAAAAACATGGATTTAACATAGTAAGACTGAATTATTCAAATAATTTAGAGGGAGAAATGCTATTTGTTTTCAATTTTCTCGCAGCACAAATACACACTGTCTCTTATCATTAATATAAAGTAAAGTGGAAAATGAGAATTTTAAACTTTTATTTTGATGCATGATCTTTAGCCTAGGTTATCACATGCAACTGATGAACCCAGCAATAAATGTCTCATTATTCTAAAGCTATCCTATCTGATAGTGAAGTTTATTTGAGCTTCAAATGGTATCCATCTATCAATCTTTCAAGGCGTAGTCGGCCCATAGGGCATATGCTCAGATACTTTTTCCCTGTTTCGAAAATTTCTTTCTAGCAGGCTTAATCCTTGTGAAGATCTTTCATCAAATCTTGTCATTTGTCTCTGTTCTGTGCAAGCTTCTCGATCTCATTGAGGGAGCCGATTCCTGCTGCCAAATGGTATACATAGCATCAAACAGCAAAGGCTCAACTACATTATTTACATCCTAAAGCACAGACATAAATAAAATCACTTACTGAAAATGGATGTGTTTGTGTCAAAAAGTATAGGTGTCTTGATTTAATTGTAGCCTGCGGCACAGTACATTTGAGTAGAAAATATATTTTGTTTTCTTTTCTTCAAAGCTTGTGCATGTAATACATAGTTGATCATATTAAGAACACTTTATTTCTTCCACCACCAACCACCATTGCTTTCATCATTAGGTCAGCCATATAACCAACTAGCAATCTTGGAAGCATCCAGAGGTGACAAATTGTCCACTGTGTTCTACTATGTGCGTAGTCTAGCGGTCCGGCACCCATTTCCTGTAGCTGCTACTAATTTGGAGAAATTTTACTCAAAGCTAATCAAGGATACGTAAGTTATGAGTTTATACCAAGTTTTGTTTTTATTTTAATGAAAAATAAACTATAAGATCCTTGTTTGTCATAACTTTTAATTCTTTTTAAAGACAACTTGAGCAAAGTAGCCCACCAGCACCAGAGCTGGAAGTTGTCAGCGACCCACAGCTGATGGCTTGTAACAGGATCGGTGAACCAGGAACATCTAGACCCTACTCTACCTCTCCGTAGTGCCTCCAGTATCAGACTAACCTGTCTAGTCTAGCCAAGCAAGTAGGGATCGAAGAGGGAAGGCAACCCGGCACTCAAAATAATATGCTGAAGTTGGATGTGTTGGGCCGAATGGCACAAATATCACAGTTTTACTGCAAATCACAATACAATGCAGACACGCCCAATTAATGTTCTCTATAGGGTGGATGATGAGAAGGTGTATTCCTTCAGTCATCAGACTAACGCAAGCAAACATTCTTTTAAAAAGGTTTGCATTTGTATTTTCTTTTCATTGATGAGGGGAAATATTGTTTGCTATCTTTAGTTCTTCTGTTGGCCTCTCCTGCTATTATGTTTCCTAGTGTCTCAAATAATCACAACTCCCATCTTTTCCCTTTGATATTTTCATAATTCTTGTTGATGGTTTGGTGTGTCACATTTTGTTTCTTCCTATCACATGACCAAACTATTTATCTGTTGTCTCTTTATGTTCTCAATAGCAGACATTATTCCTAGCTTTTGGTTTCATTTTTCACTTGTCATTTTATTGCTTTCCATTCATGTACTGAACAAATTTAATTTTGGTGATGGTTATTTTTCTGATAGTTCTTGAGTCTAGCATCCAGGTCTGGCACTATTAGTGCCCAGTAGGCTAATGATGATAAATTAATAACTTAAAGAATTTTTTGAACACGAAAAATTAACTGTAATCTATTTCCAAAACTTGCCTTTGAAGACATATTTTGAGAAAATATCAGTTACATCTATAGAGCTATCATCCTCTTAATTGATATGCTTTCAACCTGTCTTTCGAGTATATTCTTTTACATCAGACCATTTCTCTTGTCTTGTACTTTAAATCACTTGATTTAGGTCTTTTTTTAACTTTACAATTTATTCTTAGCTTTAAACAAAATTTCTGGGGATTAGTTGGTCTCGAGTCAAGACACCAATCTCAAGACAGAGAGGTTGTGAGTACAAATCCTGGCTGCACCAGTTAGGATGTTTATTTGTGATTTCTCTCTGCTGCAACCAACCCTGGTCTCAGCAGCGAGGCCTAGCTTGAAACGTTGTCAACAGAAAAATATGACTACCTCTGAAGACAGAGCTATCTACTTGTGTGGCGAGGGGCCTCTGTGCACACTGTTGCCAGAGAAAAATGGACTAACATGCAAAATTCTGTTCCTAGTCTCTAAGGACTTCACCAGAGGTGAACGCAAAAAAAAAAATGTATTTGTTATTTCATTGACATATTGTATTTACTCTTACCCTATTATCTTCTACGTTGATGTATTATAGCCTTTTTTTTGTATTTTGTATTGTTTGTTATTAATCTAGCAACTTGTGATCTTTTGCCATTTGGTCCAATATTATGTAGTGCTTTCTTCACGCATTTGCATAAATAGTTTTATTCTTTTTATCTGGCATAAGAGGAGCCAAAATAAAAGCAGTTTTCTTTAAAGAATCTTAATATATGTTATATTGTGTTTGAATTGTTAATTTATGAAATTTAATAGCAGTTTTTATTTTTATGAAATTTAATAACAGTTTTTCTGTCTATGCTCTCAGGCGCTCCGACTTTGATGGGCCCAATTTGACTATGAGTGAAATCATCACAGCTTTCCTGCAGTTCCAGGCATTACTGCACATGTCTACTGGTAATCACTGTTTACTGTTTGCTATTATATTGTTTCTTCTTCCTCTTACTCTACTACTTCATTCTTATGCACTTGTATCACAATTTGCAACAAAACTGTAGTACTTTAATTTGCTCAACCTCTTTGCTTTATCAGCGCATATTTTAGATTGATATTTCGATTTCACACTCACTCTCTCTTTAAATATATATATATATATATATATATATATATATATACACACACACACACACACACACACATATATATATATACACACACACACACACACACACATATATATATATCTCTCTCTCTCTTTCTGATCCCAGCTCTCATTATCATGCTGAATACTTTTTTCCTGTAGGCAATCTTGTTTTAAGATCACGTTCATCTCAGGTTCTCTGACCCTAATGCTGGTAGTCAACTGAACGTTGTTGTATATTATTAATTCATTTGCTTTATTTTGGTTCTTGCTGTGTTGTATTAAGTATTTGTACAAGAACTGTAATGCAGTGGACTCCTGTTACATATCTCAATCATCTGATGTAGCACAGACCATTCTGTAGAGAACAGTGAAAAAAAAGACCAGAAGAGGCAGGTAGATAAAGAGATAGGAAGATAACATCAAAGAATTGACAGGCCTCGACTTCGCAGGGTCCTAAAGTGTAACTGTAGAGAGATATCGATGTCCAAGGTTGATGAAGTCAGTGGTGCCCCTAGGTAATTTGTTGAGGTAACGAAGGAAGGTTGGAGATGGACTGGTGTAGTCATTAGGTGTACAAAGTATGAAGAACTGTTACACTCTTAGAAGTAGTGTTATACTCTTTTTATAGCCCAGAGTGCATCTGTTTTCTGAACACATCATTTTTAGGCTGTTTTCCCAGTCGTAGTAGTTTCTTGAACTTCGTGAAGGACATTGTGGAGGGGTAATGAGCCATCTTATTAAACTTAGAACTCCATCCTAACTGGATTTGTATCTCTTAGATAGATTGTTCTACCAGGACTATTTTTTTAAAAGTGGTTTCTTAATAACAATGCAGGATGTTCTACTTTTTGGTACATGGAATTTTTTTAATCTTTGAGGATGTATGTGGACAGATATTAATTCTAGAAATTTTAAAAATAAAATGTTCTAAATATTTTGTTTGTGTGTGGAATGAGAATTTTTGTTTGTTTATTGCTTTTACTTTTTATTTATTTATTTAAAAAAAAATTAGGTTGATAAAACAGGTGTGTGTACTTATCTTGAGATTTTTTTCTAATGCCTTGTATAACTTTATTCTAGGGATGGACAGAGCATCCAGTCTTAAGACCAAGATCATTACAGGATTAGGTACCCACATCCGCTCACAAACAGTGTCGGCTGCCCATCTGACTGGAATTGTAGCCATATCAGTGTTTGCCTTTCATCGAACCCAGTGTGATGCCAATGAATTAGGTGATCCAGTCCGTAAAACAGCACTTTCTCCAGATGAAAAGTGCTGTATCCAAATTCACATCAGTTTTCAAGGTAAGACTTTGGAATAAAAAACTTTTTACCTAAATATTCTGTACAGAAGTGACATAGAGCAATAGTTAGTGAACTGATGGTCAACCGTGGATGAGAGGTCAGGTAAATCCTGATTGACCTCTCCTAGGTTCAATAAATTATTGGTTTTATGACTCCTTACATGCCATGAACAAGGTCTCTTTATATACCCTATTTATTGGACTCTACTACTCTCCAGTCTGGGCCAATGTTCTTGAGGGTTTACATGGCTTCTCTTGTCCATGTATTCCTGGGCCTTCATAGCTTTTTCTCATTCCTTGTGGGGTCCTTGACTATGCTGACATCCGATTTTTTAAGTGTGTCCAATCCATCTCCATTTTGATCTAGGTTAACTCAGTGTTAAATAAGTAACAGATTCTTAGGTTCTTTTCTGGGAAGAAAGATGACACAGGTGTAATATTGATCACAATACCTGAAAAATTATAGTTACTTCATTAGGCCAAACATATCTCATTTGTCACATACAAAAATATATACTTTACACTGAGCATATTTGCTCAGTGATCTGTTTTCATCACTACTACAATGAGATGGATTAATGGGCACCAGATTTTTTTTCTGGCAAAGTAATGCGACACGGGCATAAACAGGCCACATTACCCCAAAAATCATGTGCTGAAGGTCTATAAAATTTATGGTCACTAACACCATATTTCCTATACGCCACTTGGCGTAACAGGTCACTAACACCATATTCCGTATACACAACATGGCGTGATGGGTCACTAACACCATATTCCCTATACACCACTTGGCATGACGGGTCACTAACACCATATTCCCTATACACCACTTGGTGTGACGGGGCTCTTTACTACTTACTTTTTTACAATGAGATGGAGAAGGATTTTAGTCATTCTTGTATTCTTCCTAATCCTATGAACTCTAATAGAGCATATGCCAATCACCAGAGATCTCCACCTTGGACTTGTCAGTCTCTGTCATTTCATCATGTATTGTTTGTCACTATGTCCCAATGGTTTGCCTCCTCTTTATTTACCAGGTGGTGTCCATGTTAATGCTTGGTGTGGATGTTGGGTTCATTCCATTCATAGAATGTGACCTAGCCATTTCTGACATATTCCTTTTACTTCTTGATTGATGTTGCAGATGACTGATCTCTTGGTGACTCCTTTGTTCATAATGTGTTGATCCCAATGAATGTTTAGAATTTTTTAAGACAGCGACCTTCAAATTCTCCAAAGAATCTCAAAGTCGACTTTCTATCTTATGATTCATTCTTCATGTTTCCATATTGATACATTGATTCTAATACCAGAGGAAACTATGGATTGTTGATGACTACAAGGTGTCTCATTCACTACCAGACCTGGCATTTCCTCAGTAATTCTGACATCAATGAGGGTATTGCAACAAAATTTGAATTGTGTGAGAAATTAAAAAATTAATGTGTCTCTAGACTGTGTGGCCCCTAATTGTTGTGACACAATACTGAGTACTGCAGCCAGCCTGATACACCTATCTGCTGATCTTTGTCATTTGAGTGAGGTTTCCTACACAATCGAGTTGTTGTTCTTGACTGTTAGTGTACAGTACTTGTGAGTTCACAAAAAATCTGTTGGTATACTCTTTTGGTATTCCTGTGTGTTACCGAGGCCTCATTATGAGGGAAGTAAAGAATAGTAACTCTGTGACCTTCCAGGCATGTCATAAGAGCGACTAAGGAGTTGATTGATGGCTTGACAAGCTGTCATTTTAAAAAAAGTATTGTTGTGGAACCAGAGCCATAAATTTTAGAAGCAGTGATCTCTGCAATATTTGCCATTTTAGCACGCAAGGTTTCTGTTTTTGAGATTGTGGTTCTGCCCTATGTGCCATCTTCGGTTCGAAAGGACAATAGATAGATAGATACTCTTTTAGTCTTAAGAAGTGAGTATTTAGTGGCAAAAGCCACTAAAGAAATGGCAGGTTCAGTAGAGAGTGAGATACCCAGCATTAACTTTGATGTTGTGCTTATCTGGTTTCAAACTAGTGGTTTCAACAATTTGAATTGAGGGCTGCAATTTTGTTTAAATAATTTCTTGTACTTGAATGGTTTCATTGTTAACATATTTGATCATGCAATTGACTTAATAAAGGAAATTTAATGTGCTCATACCCAAATAAAGGAAATTTAATGTGCTCATACCCATATTTTTTCAATGCCTTTTGGTAAATTTAATTTTACTGTGGCCAGTATAATAGATACAGTAATGCGTGAAGAACAGGCTGGTTTAGAAAAGGGAGAAGCTGTCTTGACCACATTTTCACTCTACGACTTATATTGGAGGAACACATTGAAAGCAAAACCTTTTGTACTTAACTTCATCGACTTCAAAAAAGCATTTGATAGTATTCATAGAGATTCTTTGTGGAAAATTCTGAAGCATATGGCTTACCATCAAAAATCATAAATATTATCAAAGACATGTATGATGGTTACACATGTGCAGTTCGAACAGAGGAAGGACTGAGCGAATGTTTCCCAATAGAAACTGGGGTTAAACAAGGATGTATTTTATCGCCCTTGTTATTTGGAATTGTTATGGACTTCATAATGAAGAAATGCTGCACTGGTAATAAAGGCATCGAATGGATACAAGGAGACCATTTGGAGGACCTCGACTTTGCTGATGACATAGTTCTCATCAGCAATCAGATAAAAACGATGCAGGAAACACAAATGAACTATCATCAATAGCCAGCAAAATTGGGCTTGAGGTCATCATGAAAAGACTAAAGTCATGAAAAGTTTAATTCCAACAAGTGACAAAATATACATGGAAAACAAACCAGTAGAAGAGATCGATCACTTCATCTATCTTGAAGTCACATTGATCGAGAAGGGGATACGAGCAAAGAAATTAGAATCAGACTGGCTAAGCAGCAATGTCTTTCAGAAGCCTTGAAAAGTTGTGGAAATCAAAACTCATTAGCACAAACACAAAACTTAGGCTATTCAAATCAAATGTACTATCAACCCTTACATATGCGTGTGAAAGCTGAAAACAACAAGAGATATAGAAACAAAGTTGAACGCATTCGAAAATAATGTCTAAGGAAAATACTTGGTATAGAATGGAACGAATTCAAAACAAACGAGGAAATTAGAGAAATCGCCAATCAACCACTAATATCTTCAGTAATAAAGAAAAGACGATGGTCATACGTTGGACATGTGATGAGAAGAGATAATAATCGAATAGCAAAGCAAGCCCTCATATGGGAAACAACAGGTAAAAGAAAAAGAGGAAGACCCAGGGAGACACTGAGAAGAACATTGATGAGAGAGGCAAGAGCAGCAGGAATCGGCTCCTCAATGAGATAGAACTGCTTGCACAGAACAGAGACAGATGGCGAGATTTGATAAATATCTTTAAAGAAACTGCTAGAACAAAAATTCATATAGGAAGGTGTATCTTGGTCTACGCCCTATGGCCGGTTACGGCTCGAAAGGTCAATAGATAGATAGATAGTATAATGCTCATCATCATCATCGGGTGCCATCTCCGCAGTAAAGGTTGGCTACCATGGAACGCCATTTAACTCTGTTTCTTGCTTTGATGGTGCAGGCTGTCATAGATTGGCTTGTCTAAAGTATGATGCTAAGATTTTTTATTTAAAACAATAATCAAAGAAATGTTTGAGAATAGCAGATTGTTATGAAACATAAACCAGACTATACTGTGTTATTGCTTAATCTGAAAGTTTTTTTTACAAATTTAAATGGTTCTCCAGTTATAGAATTAATCAGTTTAATTGCAATTTTTAACAAATACACTCCCAATTTGTAGACAAAAATGTTTGCTCATTTTGATAAAGTAATAACAGAAGGAAGAGTATTAGCACTTTCACCCGTGCTGAAGTCGGATGTGTTGGGCCGAAAGGCGCAAATATAACAGTGTACACTGCAAACCACAACACAACGCAGACAGGTCCACTTAACGTCCTTTCAAGGATGGATGACGAAGAGGAAACCTACAGTATACGAATACTCTAGAATACTTTAGTCATCGGGCGAACGCTAGCAAGCAAGCACTTTCACTTTAAACTGGAAAATACTATTTTAGTCACCCACGCCACTCCTTCGGATGAAAGAGATGGGAGTTAAGATGAGTACAGCCAGAAAAGATAAACTTAGTGGGCATGTAAGAAGACTAATACCCCAACACAGAACTGGAGTCGTCAGTCGCTGGACACTTCGAGACTTGCTGAGGAGGGGATATGAGCACCTATGGACATGTTCGGAGTGCAATGATGATGACCTGCTAATAACTCAATACTATTTTAGCATTGTGAGATTAAATTATTCAAGAACTTTTGTACAATGGTGTATACGCTGTGACATTCATTATATTACAGTAAAAATCAGCATGCTTCTTCAAATTCAATTGTTATTTTATTAATTAATTTTTTTATTTTGCATCCATTTTTTTTAGCCAAACTGCTGGAAACTATGTTAATGCACACCCCAAAAGAAGACAACAAATCACGAGACTTTCTCACCCTGCCAGCCTTGAAGGTTCTGTTTGACTGGTTGTTTCTTAACAAAGACATCTTACAAAGAGGTGATTTTATGAACACCAGGTATGGGATACGGTTTCACTGTTTTGATTTTTTTGGTTTTGGTATCATTATGGTGGGGTTGGTAAACCTGCAGCAAAACTACCAGTCTAAAGTAAGAACCAGTACTTGCCACTCAGAAGTCTTTCCTGGTTCAGAGTTTGACAAGGATGTCTAAATGTCACTCTTGGTATTCATTCTTTATTTATCCAATGCTGTTAGATGTCACATAGGACTTGTAGTGGTTTTCGCCACCCATCTCTAGTCTGGGCAAGATGTTCAATCTTATCTAATGTATCTATGCCTGCCAACTTTGCTTCTTTTATAAATGTTCTTTTTTAGTATCTCTTTAGGTCTTCCTCTTTTTCTGTATCCTGATGTTTCCCATAAAAGTGAAATAGAGAGAGAAAAGAAAGAAAGAGAGAAGAAGAAGACAGAGACGGAGAGATAAAATAAGGGAAAGAGCTTAAAGAAATGGGGGGAGAGAATTAGGTCGAGTAGGCTGACTGAAAGAGGAGTGACGAGAAAGCGTGGAAAGTGTGGAGGTGAAAAGCAACTCAGAGAGATGGGTGTTGCACGGGGAATGAGTATGTCACGTGGGGAATGTAGACAGGAGAAGAATGAGAGAAAGGAGAAGATTAGTTATGAACTAGCGGGGAACGCGAACGGTCGTTTTCTGTAGGGTGTTAGCCCGTGAGTGCTGGCAGCCCTTAAATTTGTGAATAGTTAGTTTAAGCTTGAGTGAGTGATGTAGTGAGTAAATGTAATTAGTAGCGCGCCAGAGCTCGAGCGGGAAGGGCGTCCCGCCGGGCAGAAGACCAAGTCTTATTGATAATGTAGGTACTATGTAGAATATAAGTGTCAATGGCCTGTGAACAAGGCAGTGCTAGCTCAGAATAACAGTCATTGGGGTTCTAATAGAGTAGGGCGCACAATTGTGTACATGTCTGATAATTCAGTGTGGTTCTGATGACAGGCATGGAGTGTGAATTCTCCATTGGTGAGTAGAACACTCAAACTTCTATCAATATATTTCAGAGACTAGTCAATTAGTCTCACAGATTTGGCAGACAGAGTTCTGCTGAATGCAAGGCTCAAGAGAGGGTATTGCCGTAAATTATTCTCACAGATTTGTCAGACAGAGTTCTGCTGAATGCAAGGCTTGAGAGAGAGGGTCTTGCCGTCAGTTATTCTCACAGATTTGTCAGACAGAGTTCTGCTGAATGCAAGGCTCGAGAGAGAGAGAGTCTTGCCGTCAATTATTCTCACAGATTTGTCAGACAGAGTTCTGCTGAATGCAAGGCTCGAGAGAGGGTCTTGCCGTCAATTATTCTCACAGATTTGTCAGACAGAGTTCTGCTGAATGCAAGGCTCGAGAGAGGGTCTTGCCGTCAATTATTCTCACAGATTTGGCAGAGTTCTGCTGAATGCAAGGCTCGAGAGAGGGTCCTGCCGTCAATTATTCTCACAGATCTGGCAGACAGAGTTCTGCTGAATGCAAGGCGAGAGAGAGAGAGGGTCTTGCCATCAATTATTCTCACAGATGTGGCAGACAGAGTCTGCTGAACTTAGCAGTCAAAGAGCAACATGGTTAAGTCAGCTGAAGCCATGTAGGCAGGAGAAATTGTCAATTATTAGCACTGGTTGGCAAACACCGTCCTGCTGAATATATCACTGCAGCAAGTGTCGTCGTCACATTAGATCAATTGTAACATCTAAGAGACATTTGAGTTGTAACAAAGAAGAGCGTGTAGAAGATAGGTCTCAAATGTGATTGATAATGTGAAACTGTAATAAAGTTAATATGTGTAACCTTCACGAGTTGTTGTGTGTGTTGTTGCTCAATGTTTTCAGTAAGTCCGCAAAGAATGGACAGGTGGTTGTCGACAAAAGTCATTACAAGGCGAAGTACTAAAATCACTATACAACACAGCATAAATTCCCAGCTGGCAAGTTTTTGGCAAAGGGTTGAAAGAGGTCAGCTTATCTCTGGGGCTCGACAGTGGCAAATAGAAAAAGAGGCTGTTACAAAAGTACCTGTTTTGGAATTCCTCTTGTTGTCACTTCTTAGAACACGTCAGCGGTGAAGCTTCACAGAACGATGAACGTTATATTAAATTACTATTGTTAGACAGTTTTTTCTTGTTTTTTTAAAATGACATTTTGGAAACCTCCCCTCCCCAATCACCATACATGGTATAATCTGCATCACAAAGTGCTAGCAGAGTTATCCTTGAAGGCATAACCAAAGTTCTCATCGTTATATAGAAAACAAGGCCCCATGAGGAGTAGTTGTTTTAAACAAATGTCATGATTATAGCAAAATTAAAAGTATGAAATTGAAAATCTTTATTAAGAACAAAATATTACAGCAAGTAACAGTCATAAATACTTAGGATGTATTGAGCTATTAGCGGGTTATCATCATTGCACTCCAAACATGTCCATAGGTGCTCAGATCCCCTCCTCAGCAAGTCTCAAAGTATCCAGTGACTGACAACTCCAGTTATGTGTTGGTTAATTAGTCTTCTTACACGCCCACTAAGTTTCTCGTTTCTGGCTGTGCCCATCTTAACTCACATCTCTTTCATCTGAAGGAGTAACGTGGACACATGATAAGAAAACGATGGGTGGCAGAGAGATTTTGGTATAGGAAGCATTATATCATCTAATGGGAAAATCCAAGCAGTGATTGACAACAGGTGATTGGGCAGTTGGCATAACAAATATGTGACATCAAGTACAAAGAGAACATTATATTTCATACAGCCCTCTGCTGACAGGAAGTACATGAAGTAAACACATAATAATTCTACACTTCTCCATACAGGTATAATACATTTAAGATTAATATATGTTTTTGATATTCACTTCTCATTTACAGTATTTGGTCAGACTTGTGCAAGCTTCTGAACACACTACAATGGCTGCTCAATGATACGAACAAAGCTGCAGACATTTCCAGCTGTGAGTATCAGTCTAATTGATTCAAGCCATTTTAAGATATTGCATTTAAAAATAATTATCATCTTTGAAGTATTGTCAAAACTGAATGATGATGAACTTACAAGATTAAATATCATACTTGAAAGATTGAATCATCACCTTTCAAAGTTTGTAATATTTTCAAGATTAAATTATCTTCTCTTTTTCAAGTGAACATGTGGTAAATGTACTACCATTGCAAAAAATGTAGAATGTGATATAATATAGGATGTGAGTTACTTCAATTCACATAAGTAATGCTGCTTGTTTGTTACTTGCAGATCTTGTCTTTAACCCTACCAGACCTGAGACCCTGAACCTAACTGTCCCCTATACCTGGGCCCCTGAGCATTAAAGAGAAAAAAACCACCATTATATAGAAAGATGTTAGTTACATGCAAACAAGTGGTTAGAAAAGATGGTAACTTGGAGACATTGTAGAAAATAGGTCTACCTTTCATGTAGCACCAATATTCCACCTTTATGTACCAATGCACCCAGCAAGATGAGCTTTGTTTCACACAGAGGTACCCCCATCAGCTATTTGAGGCACCCCCCCCCCCCTTTCTCCATCCCCTCCTTTCCCCCTCCCCTTCCTCTCTTACTATCGATCTAGCTCTAGATCTATAAGGTTCAAGATTCTCCTCATCACTCAAGCTCTCACTGTCTGTGTCACTGGAACTGGAAATGAATTTTTTATGAAAATCTGACTCCTCAGAGTCTGAATCAACCAAAGTATTGATCACCTGTTGGAATGTGAAAAGCCTAGACCTACTTTTCTTTTACTGTTGAAGTGTTTGGTTCATCAGCTGCTCGTTTCATTGTGAATTTTCATAATTTTTTCACGTCAAACCACACACAGTCAATTGAAACACACAGGGGCAGACATTTGCAATGGCTAGCCATGAGGTTTGACCACGATTGGTTGGTTATTTTTTTAGTTTGTGACACATTTTTTTCACGCACTAGGCAAAGTACCGAAAATTAGATATGGCGGCAGATTCTAAAATTACCAAAAACTAGGTACAGCTGTCTGGTAGGGTTAAGGAGGCAAAGGCACCAATTAGTACTGGGGATAAAAAAAGAGCCAGTGACTTTAGTAGACTGGACTAGGATCTGTAAATTAAGACTATCTAGATCATACTCCACCTCATTGTAGTGCCCCTAGTAACAAATCAGTCTGTGTATGCGAGTAGAGATCAAGAGGAAAATAACCAGGAGCTAAAAAATATACCATGCTGAAGACAGACAAATTGAGCCAAAAACAACCAGGAGCTAAAAAATATGCCATGCTGAAGACAGACAAATTGAGCCAAAAACAACCAGGAGCTAAAAAATATGCCATGCTGAAGACAGACAAATTGAGCCATAATCACAAATATTGCAACGTGCTGTAACCACAACACAGCACCCACTCAATACCCCCATTTCAGGTTGTGCACTAAAGTGAAGTAAGTGGTGAGTGAATATAGCTGAGGATGAGTGCACTCAAATTGCTAGCATTCCCTCAACTCTGTTCAGTTAGGGACCATTTAATTCTTCTACAAGTTTGGCTCACAGTTGTGCCTGAATGAATGCACTGTTTACATTTTAAGTTGTTTTTTATCTAAATCTTTTTCATCTTTCTATCATAGTTTACTATACGGCAGTTCTTTTGTTTTCTGGATCCTTTCCAAGCATGCGTTTATTATACGGCAGTTCTTTTGTTTTCTGGATCCTTTCCAAGTACGCGACTTATAAAGCTTCAGCACTTGCTATCTCTGCGATGCTCTTGGATGCTTCTATTGAACATCTCTTGGATGCTTCTATTGAACATCTCTTGGATGCTTCTATTGAACATCTCTTGGATGCTTCTATTGAACATCTCTTGGATGCTTCTATTGAACATCTCTTGGATGCTTCTATTGAACATCTCTTGGATGCTTCTATTGAACATCTCTTGGATGCTTCTATTGAACATCTCTTGGATGCTTCTATTGAACATCTCTTGGATGCTTCTATTGACCATCTCTTGATTGCTTCTATCGAGCATCTCTTGGATGCTTCTATTTAACATCTCTTGGATGCTTCTATTGAACATCTCTTGGATGCTTCTATTGAACATCCCTTGATTGCTTCTATTGAACATCTCTTGAATGCTTCTATTGAACATCTCTTGGATGCTTCTATTTAACATCTCTTGATTGCTTCTATTGAACATCTCTTGGATGCTTCTATTGAACATCTCATGAATGCTTCTGTTGAACATCTCTTGGATGCTTCTGTTGAACATCTCTTGGATGCTTCTATTGAACATCTCTTGATTGCTTCTATTTGGACATCTCTTGGATGCTTCTCTTGAACATCTCTTGATTGCTTATTCTTTTTTGGACAAACATTTTAAAAACAGATCTCATGGAGAGATTGTATAAAAGAATAACAGTCTTAATTTTTCTACAACTGATTACATGACAACTGCTGTCATGTAGGATGATCAAGAGCAGATAGGTTAGGTAACAGCATCTTCAATTTAGAGAATCAGACTTTCTCTGCAAACATTACTAAACACTGAATGAGGAGAAAAAGAAGAGGTAAATGTAGGCTTTTGACAGGTTTAGTGGATGGTGAGATGCAAAGCATTGCAGCTCAATCTGCTAATGAGTGAACAAAGAGTAAGATATGCTCTAACCTTTCAGCTTCTCATGGAGCAAAGGGCTGCAACCAGACTCTGCCAAACACAACTGGTTCTGTGCTAATTTCTTCAAATGGGGCCCAGTCCATTCTGAAGCCTTTGCTTCTGACTCAATGATTCTTTCCAGGTCTGTTTGAGCCTTCCAATCTGCCTAGTTCCTTGTGGGTTACAGTTCATTGACTGCCTTGCAATATTGCTTGGTGGTCTTTGCAATGTGTGTCAATCCAACCAACATTTTTCATTTTCATTCATTTTCCTCTTAAGCAGAAAACAGCGCATAGAAAGCGGAAGTCATAGTTATCCATGACTGATGATTTGCTGCTAGTTCTTCTAGATCTTAGTTGTTTCTTAATTCTTAGTTGTTTCTTAATTGTTTCTTAGTTGTTTCTTAATTGTTTCTTAATTGTTTCTTAGTTGTTTCTTAGTTGTTTCTTAGTTGTTTCTTAGTTGTTTCTTAGTTGTTTCTTTATTGTTTCTTAATCCATGGTTGAGCCTTCCCTAGTAATTGTTCAACACAGCGAGTCTCTTGGTCTGCCTTATTTCCTTTCACCAAATGGTTTCAACATGAGTGCCTGATGGAGAAGTCTTTTCAACATTAGACTACTTTAACCAACTATTTTATAGAGATCGAGTTCTGGCAAGCAATATTGTAGAAGGGTAATGTTTTTCCTAGAAGATTTTAGTGGTTAAAATCTCTCTACATGACAGCTAATGGAAATTATAGCAAAACATTTTGTATTTGAAAATTAGTTTTAATTACTTTTCAGTTGAGGACACACCATTACCAGAGGACACAGATCTCAGATGCTTTCAGCCTCTTGAACCCACCTACAGGTAAATACATTATTAAATAAGACAGTGTTGTGTTAATAAACCTTCCTGTGTTGTGTTAATGAAGCCTTCTGCAGAGTTGTGTTTAGTAAACCTGTAATAGAATTGTGTTCTTAAAATTTGCGACAAAATTGTATTCATAAAACATGCAATAGAATTGTGTTCTGAAAATTTGCTACAAAATTGTGTTCATAAAACTTGTAATAGAATTGTGTTCTGAAAATTTGCTATAAAATTGTGTTCAGGAAACACGCAATAGAATTGTGAGAATTGTGTTCTGAAAATTTGCTATAAAATTGTGTTTATAAAACACGCATTAGAATTGTATTCTGAAAATTTGCTACAAAATTGTGTTTAGAAAACATGCATTAGAATTGTATTCTGAAAATTTTTTATAAAATTGTGTTTAGAAAACATGCATTAGAATTGTGTTTAGAAAATTGATAATTTATTGCACCTTCTTACATTGCTTAAATCTAATAATTCTTCTTTGATCAACTCACAGTACCTACAATTTTAACAAAGCCCTCACTGAGGATCTCACTCCTGCTTGTGAAAGAGATTTACGTTGCCAGCGTGTGATAGCACATGGAAAATGGCTGGCTCATGATCTCCCAAACCTGAAGCTCATTGTATACCAACCAACCAAGTCCATACGCAATCAGTTTTCTACTCAGAAAGGTAGTACTGTACAGTTATAAAGTATTATGATGATGGCTATTGTTGAATGTTGAACTTGTTTTAGAACTGCAAAAGTTATATTATTATGTTGTTGTCTAGCTGGTGATATTGAACTTGTGTAATATTTTTAATAATTTTATTAATGTCTAGTTGGTGTTATTGAAATTGTATTATCTACTTTATTGTTTGTATTACTAGCAGAAAATCCTAAAGATCTAGAATTACTTAATAAAATAAACATGGCAAGCAAAAAATATGGATTAGATATGAATATCAAAAAGACTGAAACTTTGATCATAAGGAAAGAAAATTCTCAAGACCTACAGATAAATATCAAAGCTGAAGGAATACACCTGGAGACAGTTCAGAGGTACAACTACTTGAGACATACTATATAACCAGTGATAGAAAATGTAAAACCTATGAAAATCTGCACCATCAAAGCAAGAGACAGTGGAATGGCACTTCATGGTAGCCAACCTTTGATGCGGAGATGGCATTCAATTATGATTTTTTTGTTTGGTCGCCAGCTTTACCTTTGATGAAGTCCCTAGAGACTAGGAACTAAATTTTGTGCGTTAATCCATTTTTTCCTGGCAGGCGTGTGCATAGGGGTCCCTCGCTGCACAGGCAGATAACTCAGACTTCAGAGGTACTCAAATTTTTTCCATCTATGAGTAATTGATGTTTCAAGCCAGGCCTCGCTGCTGAGACCAGGGGTGGTTACCATAGAGAGAAATCATAAATAAAAATCCCAACCAGTGTGATCAGGATTTAAACCCACAACCTCTCTGTCTCGAGGCCAGCGTCTTGCCTCGAGACTAACCAGTCCCCCGTCTGGCCAAGTGAGAAGGGATCGAAAGGTACTACTAAAAGTAATATTGGAAGGGAAAATACAAGGTGGCAGAGGCAGACCAAGACTAACATGGACGAGTAACATCAAAAGATGGACAAGTCAATCTATGACAGCCTGCACCATCAAATTAAGAAACAGTAGAATGGCGATCCATGGTAGCCGACCTTCGTTGTGGAGAAGGCACTCGATGATGATGAGTGTACACTGTTAATCCAGGGTGCAATGTGTTTGAATTCAGCATTGAATTAAGAGTGAAATTGTGGTCTGCAGAAGCTTGTAGGTCAATAACTATATGCAAAGAGAGAAGGCTTGAAGTGCACCACCTTGTTCCTCTTCCTTGCTGGTCGCATCATCATCATCATTATGTGCCAAACCGATAGTCATAGGCGATCATGTCCTTCCACAATTTTCTATCTACAGTGCATCATATCAGTTCTGTTGTTGACTGTTTGCCATGCCGTGACACCAAGCTATCCAGTATTTTTTCTCTTTGTCGTCTGCGATCTCTCTTTCCTTTTATTTTGCCAGTTGTAACCAAGTATTCCAACTTTCCTCTTCTCATGATGTGCCCAAAAAATGTTGATTGTTTCTTTCTAATGTTTTTAGGAGTTACCGTTTTGTGTTGGCCTCTTTGAGAATTTCCTCATTGGTCATTTTAGCTGTCCAGGGAACTCTCAACATTCTTCTGAGAAATCCCATCTCTGTGGCCTCTAATCATCATTTGTTTGTCTACTCTCCATGATTTGCTTCCACAGTCCATTGCTGGTCTAGCTGTATGATAAAAGTTGGATGCTGAATAAGAAAGTTGAATTAGTTGATAAATGTCTTTTATTATTGCAACTGATTTTAAAATGATTTTGTTGTTGCTCAGCTCCTCAGAGTGGTGACAACAGCCAACCACCCCAGAAGCCTCCTCAAAGACAAAATGTTGCCATGCAAGTATGTCACAGATTTTCTACTTTTCAACTATCAGATTTGAAACAATATTGAAATAGAAATCATTTGATGATTACGGTCACAATTATACTTTTCTTTTTCCTTGGTTAGATCCACAATCAAATATACAATGTAACTATCAATGTTAAGTGTGAAGCACACAAATCTATATAGAATATAATTCCATTGTAAATATGACAATAGCTCAGGCCAAAATAGCATTTCAGAAAATGAAAAATATCTTATGCAACAAATCTATGTCAATAGAAATGTGAAAGAGAGCTCATCAGTGCTATATAGAACCAATTCTGACCTACGGAAGCGAATCATGAACAGTAGACAAACAAATGAATAGACGATTAAAGGCCACAGAGATGGGATTTCTTAGAAGAATGTTTAAAGTTCCCGGGACAGATAAAAAGACCAATGAGGAAGTTCTCAAAGAGGCCAACACAAAAAGGGAGCTCTTAAAAAACATCAGTAAGAAACAATCAACATTTTTTGGACACATCATGAGACGGGGAGAGTTGGAATACTTGGTTACAACTGGCAAAATAAAAGGAAAGAGAGATCGGGGACGACAAGAGAAAATACTGGATAGCTTGGTGTCATGGCATGGAAAACAGTCAACAACAGTACTAATACAATGCACTGTAGATAGAAGATTGTGGAAGGACATGATCGCCTACGCCAACTGGTATGAGACATGTTGATGATGATGTAATTACGACATCACTGAACCAGGGAAAAAATATTCCCCCCCCCCCCCCCCCCCAAAAAAAAAAATTGTATCATCTAATTAAAAAAGAATAGCAAAATATTAAAATTAATGTAAAAATATCACAAACTATTTTACACACACACCACCCCCTCCCCCATCCCCCATAAGATAGACTTAAGAGGGATGTTTAATTTCTGCGCTATTAACGTTATAATTTTTAAGGTACACAAGAAGTGAGATGGACAGACAACATCAAAGTAACGCTATAAAAACATCAGTTGACAATGAGTGAAAGCTCCAGAACCAGAATTTTGTATCTCCCTCGACACCTGAATGGGTACAAGGAAAAAATGAAGAAAGAAAGAAAAATAAAAGGAAGAGGAAAAAAAATCTATGTCAGCAACGAAACACACATACCTCAATTTTGTCATAAAAGTTCAGTGTGTACAAACTGTAGACAAATTAACTCCAGCAGAAAGTTAGTTTATTCATACTAGTGACATTACAATATTTGTAAATTGTTAGAAGAAAATAAATCAGAATAAGAAAGAAAGAAAAATGATCTGTTTACAATGCAAAGAGTTATATTGAGAAACTTTGTCTTCAGCATAAAAACTCATCAGAATTACACATTCATAGAAAAATCAATGAATTATTTGATTTACACGCTGTAAAAGTAAAGTAATTTGTTTTTCAGGGAGCCAGTAGTGGGATGTAAAGTACAATCCTATAAGGTATTCCCTGATGGGGAATGTCATGGTTTCTTTGCTAAGCTTTCACACTCCATTTATATATATATATATATATATATATATATATATATATATATATATATATATATATATACATATCTTTATCTTTGCAGAATTGCTCAGGCAAAAGCAGCTTTCCAAAAAAATGAGGAAGATACTATGCAATCCATTTTTGATAATCGAAACAAGAAAAGAGTTCCTAAATGTTATGTAGAGTCAGTCTTAACATATGGATGTGAATCATGGATAATAGGACAACAAACAAGAAAATCACTGGAGTCTGTAGAAATGTGGTTTTACAGAAGAATGTTGAGAATACCATGGACAGCTAAGAAGAGTAATGAAAACTTTCTGAAAGAGGCCAAAGCAAAAGAGAGATAATTTCCAATATTAGGAAGAAACAATCATCATTTTTTGGCCATGTAATGAGAAGAGAACAACTGGAATATATTGTAACAACTGGGAAATTGAGGGACCAAGAGATAGAGGAAAGCAAAGAGAATAAATACCAGACACCTTAAGAGAATTGCTTGGCAGAAGGTCAGCAACAGAAATGATAAATAACTGTCAAGATCAAAAACTGTCGAGAGACATGTTCACCCACGCCAGCAGGTCCGGTACCTGATGATGATAGATATCTTTAGTGATTACCTCTGTCACGCCGGACTGCTTAACACGTAACTCCACGCTCTTGTTTTCTTGTCTGGCCTCCCACCTATCATGTGACTGGTTTCCCATCAGCCTCTGTGCCTTCAGCCACATTTTACTCACATTTGAAATTCATTCTTGCTGTGAACTGTGCTCTCGGAATTCACCATCAGTAAAGTCTTGCTTCAATTTTATATATATTTTACTGTCATATTTTTTCATATTATATATTTTTACCCTCTGATATGGAGCACATCTCTTTCTCTCATTTCATCTCTTGTCCCTCTGTTTCCTTCTCCTTGACTTACCTGCTCGATCATCCTAGATGTAGTGGAATTTAACTGTTTTTCATTGTTTGTTGATGTTCTCGTTTTCTGAAGAAGCATGCAGGTAGGCCGAAATGTCAGTAATTTGTTGTGTTCCTTCTTTGTAAAGTTGTCACCATAACTTATAGGAGTGTACGATACACCTTGCTACCAGCATTACCACAGCACTGCAAATATTTGCCTGTTCCTTAATTTGTTTTTGACACTTACAATTGCTTATACCAGAACCATCCAGACCTTGCTCCACCTCTCCGTGGTGCCTCTAGTAACAGACTAACCTGTCTAGTCTGGCCAAGCGAGTAGGGATCGAAGAGGGAAGACAACCCGGTACTCAAAAATGTCGTGCTGAAGTCGGATGTGTTGGGCCGAAAGGCGCAAATATCACAGTTATACTCCAAACCACAACACAACGCAGACACACCCACTTAATGTACTTTTAAGGGTGGATGACGAAGAGGAATTCTATAGTCTACTAGAACACTCTAGAATACTTTAATCATCGGGTGAACGCAAGCAAGCATATATCATAAATCTGAAGAAAAAACAAGGTATTTTGTTGACAACAAAACAAGTATAAATTAATGACTCTGTGACTACAGGCAGGTGCTGTAAAAAAGAAAGATGGTTTCAGTGATTTTATATGAACATACATTTTTGTCTTTAAAGCTGTATCTTTGAATGTTATTCGTTTTAGAGTTTTCATAGCTAACATATGAGACGTGTTTTCTATCCTAGACTATCATGAAAAACAGATGCAAAAAAGATAGAACAGGAGAAAGGCTCAACAAGTCCCCTTTCAGTAAGTCAGCAGCTGTTTCCTTTTTATATTATCAGTAAATATAACAGCTTTTTAACATTTTTATAAAAATGTGTACATAAAAGGAATGAAATGTGGAATTCTCTCAAAATGTTTAACTCTTTCCGTATGGAAGCTTTTTATCAACACAATGGAAGAGATTTCAGAGACAAAATTGTTCATGGTTTTAAGAATCAATCTACATATTTATATTTATCTAACATATAACATATTATATATGAATGTTTAAATAATTGAACAAGGTATCAAATTCATCAATATCTATATGATACAAGACATGTAAAAGAATATGGCTTGATGGCGTTAACACTAATCAAATTGAGCGTGGCGTGCTATGCAGTGAAACATACGTTGCCGAAATCGCATTGGCGCACACTGTGATGAAATGTACGGAAAGAGTTAATAAAAATAATCCTGGGCTTGAAATTTACAGAAAGCAACAATTAATTTTAGAAAAATAAATAAAATCAGCAAAATGAAAGTTATAGGCAATCATTTAAAAATTATTGAAAGATTGTGTTAATGAAGTCAGCTGGTCCATTAATTTAGATAACATAACAGGTCCACCAAATCTCTGAACCTTGGGCTACAAATTCTTTCACTTCAGCTGTGTTTGGGTGTCACACAAGCTATGGTTAGTAAAATTATAAAACTAGGGATAGGTGTTTGAGTTTAATGCAGATCAATGAATCATAGGTTTACCCAAGCCTTAAATGGGCACCTGTATTTTTTTTCTGAGAAAGTAGGGTGGGGCCTGGCTTGATACTGATTGTGTTATTGAGGTATTTGCGGGTCATCATCATTGCACTCCAAACATGTCCATAGGTGCTCAGATCCCCTCCTCAGTGTCAAACGACTGACGACTCCAGTTCTGTGTTGGTTGGTAAGTTTTCTTATATGCCCATTTAAGGCTTGATACTGATTGTGTTATTGAGGTATTTGCGGGTCATCATCATTGCACTCCGAACATGTCCATAGGTGCTCAGATCCCCTCCTCAGTGTCAAACGACTGACGACTCCAGTTCTGTGTTGGTTGATAAGTTTTCTTATATGCCCATTTAAGGCTTGATACTGATTGTGTTATTGAGGTATTTGCGGGTCATCATCATTGCTCTCCGAACATGTCCATGGGTGCTCAGATCCCCTCCTCAGTGTCAAATGACTGACGACTCCAGTTCTGTGTTGGTTGGTAAGTTTTCTTATATGCCCATTTAAGGCTTGATACTGATTGTGTTATTGAGGTATTTGCGGGTCATCATCATTGCACTCCGAACATGTCCATAGGTGCTCAGATCCCCTCCTCAGTGTCAAACAACTGACGACTCCAGTTCTGTGTTGGTTGATAAGTTTTCTTATATGCCCATTTAAGGCTTGATACTGATTGTGTTATTGAGGTATTTGCGGGTCATCATCATTGCACTCCGAACATGTCCATGGGTGCTCAGATCCCCTCCTCAGTGTCAAATGACTGATGACTCCAGTTCTGTGTTGGTTGGTAAGTTTTCTTATATGCCCATTTAAGGCTTGATACTGATTGTGTTATTGAGGTATTTGCGGGTCATCATCATTGCACTCCAAACATGTCCATAGGTGCTCAGATCCCCTCCTCAGTGTCAAACAACTGACGACTCCAGTTCTGTGTTGGTTGATAAGTTTTCTTATATGCCCACTAAGTTTCTTGTTCTTAGTTGTGCCGATCTTAACTCCCCATCTCTTTCATCTGGAGGAGTTTGACGTGGACTCATGGTTGCCAAAGTCCTGTGCCCTTCCCACATTTTGGAGGGCATTGATGATGTCTCCTCAGTCCATTAGTTCACTGACTTCAACGAAAGTGCAACTAGCCAACCTGTCCGCTCTTTCATTTCCCCTTACTCTCGCAGACAAAGTTGGCCATACATATTTTTAACTTCTGTAATGACTCTACCCATTGTCTGCATACAGAACCAACCTCCCACTTTTTTTCATCATGCTCATCAAATCACTCAGTATGCAGGCATGGGTGTAGTCTTGTGATTCTAACCAGATGAATGCCTTGGTCACTGTCATCACCTCCATCGTCATGCTACTCATGACATTGACATCACTTGTAAATTGTACTGTTGGTGAATGAAAATATGAGCTCTAACACCACATTCCCAATTCTCATGAAACCTTCTCCCCCCCCCCCCCCCCCCCCCCCTTCCTCCCCAAGATACAAAAACTACTACTATTCACATTTGCTCTTAAAAGGATGATAAATGTTAGTCTGATTTGAGCGTGGCATTTTAGGTACCTTTTCCATCTTTGTTCATTAATTAGCTGATTACATTGTGCTACAAGTGCATCCTATGGTGAAGTGTGTCTTCAGCACACATTTACTTTTGGAATGCTTCTCTAGGCTTGATTTTCATCCCAGCCCTGCTGGGTAGCATCTTTTTTATATAAGGCAGTCATTGTATCGGGAAAAAGGCAGTGTTAAAATAAGATGGACAGTAATTTATTAATTCATCGGTACTGATGCTGATATCTGTTAAAATGTTCACTGAAAAACATTTGTAGAATGAGATGTAAATAGAGGTGCAACTATTTGCTGAATGGCATATTAATAAATGTGCAAATATTTATTGAATGATATGTGGATAAATGTGAACATCATATTTCATGGTGCGTATATCTTTGGATGATACATAAATAAAAATTTTAAAATGTTTGTTTTGTTACTGGCTAGCTATGTAGGATTAGTTTTACTTACATATCTGTGTGTGTGTTTTTTTGTTTGTTCCTGCTGAAGGCCTATTGGGCCGAAACGTAGTTTAATCTGTGTCGTCTACTAATTGCGTAAAGCTTCTAACATACCATTTTTTCTATTTTTTATTTTTCCTCATAAATAAAAGTGCAAGTATTTGTTGCATTCAGGTTATTTCAGAAGAAGGCAAGTCCCAGCTGCTTGATCAGTCACAGCAGCCAGCACCAGTGGAGTCAGCCATCAGCCCACCAGTACCAGCCATGAGTCAAAAGTCTGGTGGAACAGCTCGACAAGCAGGAGTAATTAATATTCATCATAGAAGTGGCAACATTAAGAACCTTCCTCCAAGGTAATTTATAATGATTAAAGCAACTAAAAGAGGAATAGAATATACTCAGTAAACCAGCAAAAACTATGTACTAGGATTTATAATGTTAGTTCTTTTGTTCACACATGCTCTTCAGGTTTGTACAAGAAATTTTGTTAACTCTTAGAGTACACTTTACAATTATCTTGTTGAAACAAATGGGACTATTGCTTACTTTAATTTTGGTACTCTTTGAGCTAATTTAGAGAAGGCAGCATGAAGTAATGTACTAGTCACCATATGTTGAGAGTTTTTAGCTTTCTCACAATCCAATAGTTTTATATTACATGCTTAAGATAAAGGTAAACTACGAGACTTGAATCAGCGTCTTAGCAAGTGAGATTTTGCCCATATGTGCTTGGCCTCCCATCCAGAAATGTTCGGAGACTTCTGGACAGTGTTGCTTCAAGCATAAAAACTCACGATGGGAGGCGGCATTTCTCACTTTCCAGAGTACTACCCTGGTACCCATTTCTGCCAGCGGCTAGGTCGGCTGCAGGTTTTTTTGTCCCCAACCACGAGTACAATTCACACTGCTTTCAGCAAAAATCAAACACGGGTTGTCTGAACGTTGGTAGCTCCGTCGAGTGAACTATATCCTTAGACATGGGTATGATCAGGATGGTACTTTGTCCAATGTCCAAGGATACCAGATGAGTGGACAGGATACAGGACCCCATACTTTACAGGGGCCCATCATTATTTACTAGAGGTACCATGCTGAAGGACCTTTGAAGCACCACATTTGGTGAGTGTGTGATGAATCATTGAATGTGTTCCTGATGCCAGTCTCATGACTGAAGAGCATGATGTAAAAGAAGTCACATGACATGGTGACTGATTCCTTTACATGAAAAGTTCTTTGGAGATGTTGATAGTCTTGAGCAGGCTACTGCCCTTATTGTTTTTATCAATGTGAACATGTAATGGTGATCATCATCATCATCATGTCGCATGTACTTTCTAGAATGTCGCATTCACCAGTCCATCTGAAAGTATATCACCAAACCTAAAAAGAATGTGTTCCTGATTAAGTCCTAAAAGATTTAATATTCTCAAATTCAAGCCTGAGTCCAAGAAACGCTACTTCTCCTACCAACATGAGGTGCAAGATATTTTTTCCAGAACTGATTGACAAACCCCTCATGTGGTGGGAAATGGTGTTTTGTGCATGATCGATCTCTAGCCAGATCTCCCACTTCTGTTGTCATGTTCAAGGTCTCCTTGATGTGTTCAAGGTCTCCTTGATGTGTTCTTTGTCTCCTTGATGTGTTCTAGGTCTCCTTGATGTCTTGAAACCACCATTCTTCTTGAAAGGTGGACAAGAGAAAGAAAAACAAAATGCTTAATGAGTACCTTGACTTGTTATGAAGGTTAAAGGTTTCCAAATTTGTAATAATATATCTTGAGTGCCCTCAATGTCGTAAATTTTTTTTTTCTACCTATGTCCATAGATTGTCTGCCAAAGTTGCAGGGAACCAAAACACGACACTTAGCCCTCGTCTCCAAAGAAACAAGCATCTCGTAATAACAGTTCTGTATCTTCTCGAGGGGTCAAAAATGAACCTGCAGAGGATTCAAAGGATGAAGGGAAAGAAGGAACTGGATTCAGTGAGCCTGAGGCATATCCAAGCCTCAACATGGAAGATTATCCTGCTCTAGTTAGTCAGAGATCCAGCACATCACTAATACCTCAGAGCTCGCAAAGCCAACAAGGAAATTCAGGGTTTCTTAGTAACCCAAACTGGGGTGTTCTTAACCTTGGGAGAGATTGTGGGACCGTGAATGGTGTTGGTAACTTCATGTCACCCATGATAGGTATTCAAAGATCTTCATCTCCAGTAGATATGTCTGGATCATCAAGGTCTTCACAGGCATCACCAAGAATAGTCTCACCGTTCTCAAGCCCTGACCAGACTATACGGTCAGTGGATCAGTCGAATATGAGTGCAGAGGTTGAACAGCCTATTCCGGGTTGTGGACTGAATTTCCAAAATGCAAATTTAAATGCAGATTTTCTGTCAGTTATCAGATCTGCAAGTCAGTTTATTCAACAACAGAATTTTCACCCTCTGCAACATCAACAGCAGCAAATGCTCATTGGGGACAAGCTACAGCAACCATATCAGCAACATCCTCAGTATAACCAGAGCCACATTAACAGGATGATGACACAGCAGCAACAAAAGCCACTACAACCAACACAACAGCCATTAAGAGCACCTAACAATTTCTTCCCACCTACTGCTTTCAATCAGCCTCCAAATCAAATGGGAGATGGCGGGAACTTGTCAGCTTCTAGCGGAAATCACTCATCCCAATCTGGTAACATACCATTGCATAGTCAGAACCCACTTATCACAGGCACCAATGCTCTGCTCTCACCAATGATGAGACGACAACCTCAGTCACCACTTGGCGGACTGAACATGCCACCTCCACCACAAAGAGGAATGTCACAGCAAACCCTAGACAACAGAGCTCTGGGCTCTTCTACAACCTCAGGAGTTGGTTATCAAGCATCAAGAGCTGGTTCAGGATCGCAGCCATACATGGCAAAGCCACCAGGTAGAATGATTTTTAAAAAAATTATTCAATTGCTTGTTTATTTGCCTACTTTGCAGCTTTCTCTATCTAGCACAGTCCAGGAGGACTGAATTTTAAGGGAATATAGCTTTTATCCTAATTTTTGCACCAGTAGCCGTGTGCTCAGGTGTCCTCCACCATACAGACAGTTATTCTCCCATGTGCTCAGGTGTCCTCCACCATACAAACAGTTATTCTCCTGTGTGCTCAGGTGTCCTCCACCATACAAACAGTTATTCTCCCATGTGCTCAGGTGTCCTCCACCATACAAACAGTTATTCTCCCATGTGCTCAGGTGTCCTCCACCATACAGACAGTTATTCTCCCATGTGCTCAGGTGTCCTCCACCATACAGACAGTTATTCTCCCATGTGCTCAGGTGTCCTCCACCATACAGACAGTTATTCTCCCATGTGCTCAGGTGTCCACCATACAGACAGTTATTCTCCATGTGCTCAGGTGTCCTCCACCATACAGACAGTTATTCTCCCATGTGCTCAGGTGTCCACCATACAGACAGTTATTCTCCATGTGCTCAGGTGTCCACCATACAGACAGTTATTCTCCCATGTGCTCAGGTGTCCTCCACCATACAAACAGTTATTCTCCCATGTGCTCAGGTGCCCTCCACCATACAGACAGTTATTCTCCCGTGTGCTCAGGTGTCCTCCACCATACAGACAGTTATTCTCCCATGTGCTCAGGTGTCCTCCACCATACAGACAGTTATTCTCCCATGTGCTCAGGTGTCCTCCACCATACAGACAGTTATTCTCCCATGTGCTCAGGTGTCCTCCACCATACAGACAGTTATTCTCAGACTTCAAAGGTACTCTCATATTTTTATTGTCGACTTTTGACATTTTTGGGTACATTTTTCTTATCAATATTGTACAGGCAGTGGTCATTTTTATCAGACTCTTTTCTATTTCCAACTGCATGGGGCTCTTTATCGTGCGCCGAATACACACAGGAGGGGAAAAAAAAGGATGCTAAGAGGAAGCCGAACATATAGCTAGAATGGCAGACTGACAGCCAACGTGTGAATAGATAATGTAACACCACTGGTGGCCATGGCGTCATGTGGTCGAATTTCAGGCCCTAGATTGAACCTAAGTTAGAAAATGATTACCACATCTGATTCTCTTATCTCTCCTTGTGTAAACACAAACACACAGTTGCGTAGCAAAAGTTCAAGAAAGTACTAATTTTCAAAGTCAAAGTGTAACATTTAGTGTACATAATTTTTACAAAGATTCTTCTAGCTTGTTGGCTGAGCTTTCTACTTCAATTCTAGCTATCTACTCTTCACTATCCTAGTGTCAACCATCCTCTGTTCCACCAGCGCAAATCTTGGTCAGTCCCTCTGTCTTGCCTGTTTAAGGTACTTGCAGAAAACTGACTAGTCTAGCCCTCTAGTTTGGCTCGTCAGTTTTGGACATGTGACTATAACCTGATCACATGATCTCTAGATGTCCTTTAACTGACCAGTGCTCCTCATGGCTGAATAACTTAACATCTTCCAGTCATTCCCTTGTTAACTCTATTAACTCCCATTCTCTTAGTACATTGTTTAGCCCTCTCAAACCCATGATCTGGTACAGGACCAGTTACAGATCTTCCAGCATTTAATGTTAACAAAATAACTGGTGGTAACGAAGTGGTTAGTGCAATTACTCAGTGTTTAGGTATGCCCATGTTCAGTTTCTAAATATGACATTTTTTTTTAATTTAAACTTTTTATTAGGATACCCCATTTTAAATCACATTTTTACCATATTGACATAAAATTAACTACTACAAAAAACTCTTTAATTTGGACAAAAATACAGTTATTGACATTTTTTTCTCTTCAGATCTTTTGTTAAAAATAACACTGGAAGAGCTACAATTTAAAAAAAAAAATTATTGAAACAATTAAGGAGTACAGCCAGAATAAACATGAAGCGACAGAGCCATCTGATGCAAAAATAAAAATGTAAATAATAAAAATTGCTATCAATAAATACTACACCCCCAACTGTATTTAAAAAAATAAAACCCATCCAGTGACAATGACACATCGTTTGTGACAAATTTGAGCATTTAGGAAGGTACATGGTGTGAAAAAGCAGCAACGTGCTGCAAACTGCCATCATCATCAATCATTTGTAAAATTAGGATTTTTAAAAGTTAAAGTTTTACAACCCAATCGTAATCTAGGGTTAAACTGACTTCAGCTTTTACATTAATCCTAGATTACAATACCATTGTAAAATTTACAGCATCAAAAGACAAATTATTGAAAAATTGGCATTTTTGCTGTGGTCAAACAAACATCCTCCTCTGTGCACCTTCCTAATTATTACTTCATGTGACCCCTAAGTGTTGGATTTGTTTCTATTGGTGTAGGTTTTTTTTCTTCATTAAATGAAATATGATCTTGTCTAATGCGGGGAAAAATGTCACCAATTTTCAAGAAATTGGTAGTGTGACCTGCAAAATTTCCCTTGTCGACGGCTGACATAAACAACTCTTTGTAACTGAGGAAATGCAGCGAATAACACTATGAGGTAGCCAAACATACTGGTGGACATATGGGGACCATACCAGTAGACATTATAACACGTCCAGTCCATCAAGTCAAACTCAGGTCATAAATCAATCTGAGCCAGAAAATCCGAGTCTATGTGTCGCGCCTAGTGTAGTAAACACATGGCTGTGTGTCAAAAGTTCAGAGAAAATACTATTTTTAGAGCACTTAATATTACATTTAAGTAGTAGTAATTTTCACTACAGTATCGTAAACACTTCAGTCATAGATAGGTATCGTAATTAAGGGTTAAAATACGAGTGTCTGAGATTTTATTTGTGAAAATAGAGTAGCCATTCATTACATTAATCGTGTTGTATTTTTAAATGTGCTGTTGATAATGGACAGATGGGCACTGAAACCTTATTACCCACAACCACAAGGCATAACTTTGTAACTAAAAAATGTTGATGATGTATTCTGTCTTGTTTCAGCACCTGTTGGGTTTATTCCTCCCTCAGGCATGGTACCCCCTCAAGGCCAGCAAGCAGGTGTTGTAGGTAACTCTAGCTTTCCTGCGGCCATGTTATCTGGAGGCTCTGTGGGTGGAGGACGGAATGGCAATAATGGTGAGTTGAAGTTTCAGCAAGATGGGTCTTGTGTGAAGTTAACTTAATAAAGCTAATTGCGAAGTTAACTACTTAATTGTGAAGTCTACGGCAATAGAAATAAACATTTGTTAGACTGCTGTTAATATGGGGAGTCAAGAAAATCAGTTATAATAAAAAGGTTAGTAACAATAAAAACATAAAAACGAACATATCTCTTGTTGTCATAGACAGCAAATGACTTTATTGCTTTGGGTGTCAAGAGAGATGCAACGTTCACTTCTCACTCTTCTTCTTTCCTTCCTCATTCGCCTTTCAGTATCGAGGGAAGATATAATTTATGGTCCTTTGCTCTTCTGTTCGCTTCTGCTGCTGTTATGTTTCCAAGTGTTTCTAACATTCCATCAGTCCAGCTTTTAATCTCTTTCACTTCTGGTAGCTTTAAATTTTCATGGAAGTACTTACCTGCATGCTTATGACCACCACATCCATAAATGTGCCATTGTCTTGAAAAAATATGAGTCTTTCTTTCTCTTTCTTTCTTCATTTCCTCTTGTACCCCGTTCGTGTGTCAAGGGAAATAAATAGTTCTGGTTCTCGCCCTTGTGGCGGCTTTATTCATTGTCAATTGATGCTGTTGTAACATTTCTTTGATGTTGTCTCTCCCTCTTACTCTAGATCGGCTTCTTGCTCTTCTCCTTTCTTCTCTTTTAATATGTGCTTTATATGGTGAGGAATCGCACAACATTCTTTCTAGATATTTATTTGTTATTCCTGCATGTGGTTTAAGATTGGCTCAATGCCTACTCTTTCTTTTATAATGTCTTTTCTGATTCTGTCTTTTCTGGTTACCCCAAGTGCTTTTCTCAAACATTGCATCTCTGTGGTAACAAGCTTTCTTTTGTGCTAAGATGTAAGTGACCTTATTTGACATTGATAGCACAATGTTGAAGGCGCGCCTCCCAGCACCAGAGCTGGAAGTTGTCAGCGATCCACAGCTGATGACTTGCGCCAGGATCGATGAACCAGAACCATCCAGACCCTGTTCCACCTCTCCGTGGTGCCTCTAGTAACAGACTTACCTGTCTAGTCTGGCCAAGCGAGTAGGGATCGAAGAGGGAAGACAACCCGGTACTCGAAAATGTCATGCTGAAGTCAGATGTGTTGGGCCGAAAGGCGCAAATATCACAGTTATACTGTAAACCACAACACAACGCAGACACGCCTACTTAACATCCTTTTAAGGGCGGATGATGACGAGGTACACTCCTTAAGTCATCGGGCGAACGCAAGCAAGCAGCACAATGTTGAAATAAATATTGGTTATTGGTAATTGGTTATGGAAGGCCTCAGTATCACTGCAAACGAATTAAAATCCATAATTGCTCAACCGCCCGTGCCAGTGGAATCATCCGAATTACTAACACATCTCCCAAAACAAAGAAAGGTAACTGTAGTCCCCATCATAGCAGTCTCAGCACACGCCAAAAGACATAAGGCGAAACCGCGCAGAAAGTGACCACAGCCAACTGTTCTTTGTCATACGATATTATCATTCATCGTAAACAAGCGGGATATCGAAACAGGATCAAAACAGGATCAAAACGGATGAGACACACAGCTCACAGTGTGCACAGAGCACTTAACTCAGTAGCTCCTGCAACAAGCCGGACTTGGAATATGAGGAAACTGCAAGAAGGAACACTTTTCAGACATAGCCTTCAATGGTTCCTGCCGCCTATCCACCATATACCATGGAAGCTCACGTCCTCCCGAAAATGATGATCGTCGTAGCACTTGATGATGTTAGGCCATCGTTGATGACTCCAATTCCAAGCATATAGACACACAGTGGTGGTAAGTTATCATTTCCAATCTAACAGAAGCCACCTGACCTGTAGTTAGTAAAACCACAGAGAGAATATGATTTTGTGACCTTCACTGATTCACTCTTGGATGTGAATGTGTAGTTTACACAAGAGGAGAAGTTTTCAACTACATTGATCCCATCTAAGGCAATTCTGGGATAGTAAGGCAAGTCTCCTTTATAGCAGCAGAACTTGATGTTCTGTGCTCCCTTCTTGTAGCTGCTGCCACACGATTCTGATGTCTCATTAACTTGGACATCATTCAAGAACAATGTCAGATTAACATTCCATAGATCTGGCTCTGCTGATGAAGTGCTTGGTGCACTTGTTGTATCAATCATACAGGAGGCTCCTGGTTTGTGGTCATTAATATCACAGACGGCATATGATGTTGTTATATTCAGTATTTCTTTCTGGGGTGTAAATATGTGGCACACACATGGAGATTGGTTTGTGGTCACAGTAATCCCATTAAAGGCAATTCTAGGGTAGCATGGCATAGCTGTTTCAGAACAGCACAATCCTATGATGTTTTCTGTGTTCGCTATAAAGCTGCTGCTACACAATCCTGACCAATTATATGTGTGGACATTATTCACTTGCAATAACAAAACTGCTTTGTTTACATCATAAACCTCTGGAAGCGAATCATTTATGGGACTAATAGTACAATTTATTCTTCCATGGGGGATATCTTCCTTGAGTCCCCCTCCAAAAAAATCTTTGATTAAAAAGCACATATGCTTTTGAGTTAAACACAAAATGAGCCCACTTCATAGATTCAAAATGATCCTTGCCAATGCCATCCGTTTGCACAAGTTAGGTCCTTAGCTACCAAGGTCGCAAATGAAGCCATCGAATTAAAGACTTTATCTACAGTGAAGGTTAACGAACTGTGAACAAACATTTATGTTCAAACCCTTGAATACATTTTCAAAAATCTGCCAACTCGCTGCAATAACAGATATCGTGGAATTCAAACTAAACATTGCTTAGTCCATGGCTCGAATATAAATAAGCTGCCATTTTGGTGCGTCCCATGACGTCAGTTCTTTATCTGAAATAAATATACTCAGTATAAGTTTTTTGGTGGTAATAAGCATTAATTTGGGTTGATGTATAGGGTATCATCATGTGCCATATCGGTTGACGTAGGCGATCATGTCCTTCTACAATCTTCTATCCACAGTGCATCGTATCAGTTTTGTTGTTAACTGTTTTCCATGCTATGACACCAAGCTATCCAGTATTTTCTCTTTTTGTCATCCACGATCTCTCTTTCCTTTTATTTTGCCAGTTGTAACCAAGTATTCCAACTTTCCTCTTCTCTTGATGTGCTCGAAAAATGTTGATTGTTTCTTTCTGATGTCTTTTAGGAGCTCCCTTTTTGTGTTGGCCTCTTTGAGAACTTCCTCATTGGTCTTTTTATCTGTCCAGGGAACTTTCAACATTCTTCTGAGAAATCCCATCTCTGTGGCCTCTAATCGTCTTTTCATTTGTTTGTCTACTGTCCATGATTCGCTTCCATAGGTCATAATTGGTTCTATATAGCACTGATGAACTCTCTTTCTTATTTCTATTGACATAGATTTGTTGCATAAGATATTTTTCATTTTCTGAAAAAAAATGCCATTTTAGCTTGTGCTATTCTGCTTTTTATTTCTGTGGTGCATCTCCCATCTGATGTTATTATTGTGCCCAAGTATTTCAAACCTTGCACTTGTTTCAGATTTGTTCTGTTTATTTTTATGCTGCGTGATGGTGATGATTGTTTCTTCAATATGACCATTACTTCTGTTTTCTCACTATTCAAACTGAGACCTTTCTTGTTGCGTTCTTTTACTATTATGTCTATCATTTCTTGTAGTTCATTCTCTGTCTCTGCTATTAAGACTGTGTCATCCGCATATCGCAAATTATTTATGTTGTGACCGTTGACTTCAATTCCTTTTTTGTCTACTATTGATCTCATAATATATTCGCTGTAAAGTGAAAACAAATCCGGCTACAGAACACAGCCTTGTTATAAACTCCTTGTTTTATATATTGGAATTGTCCTGTTTGGTTGTTAATTCGTATAGCTGCTGTTTGTTGCCAGTACATGTTTTTTATGATTCGCAGATCCTTGCCATCATTGTTTAATTACTCCAGCATATTGATTAATTCCACATGCTTTATTTTGTCAAATGCTTTTGTGTAGTCTATAATCCACATATATAGATCGTTCTTTACCTCTACAGATCTTTCTATCAATGTTCTTAATATGTATATTGCATTATTGGTGCCCTTTCCTTCCACAAATCCACGTTGTTCCTCACTTATTTCTGGTTATAGGGTATAGCTGTCCAAATATTTGGTTTGCTTTATGGCATTGTATATCTATTTATTTATTGGTTTTACCATTTTCAGAGAATGTTGTTCCCAGGGATTTAAAGTTTGTTACTTGTTTTGTAACGAGTTGATTTATAACTATGTTTAATGTCTTTGTCTTCCTATTGATATGTTTTTTATACTGATCTGTTTTCTTTTTCAGCATTTATTTTCATGTTAGTCCTTTTACATTCTTTATTCTAGGACAGTAAATGTTGTTGAAGTTCTGTTTCTTCAAAAGCTATTTGAAATTGTGGGTGCTTATGTTTTAATCATCCCAGATATTTTAAATAATAAAAATACAAGACTAGGTTTGGGCAAACTGACAATACAAATTGTGGTATGCCTTCAAATCATGAATCCTTAATGGAGAATCATAAAGAAGATATGAGCAATGAAAATGAGATGTTAATGCAATATGACCTCTCAAACAGGGATCACACCATAAATGAGAAAGGTATTACAATTTCATTATCAAAATTCATTATCAGTAATAAGCGAAGGTTCCCTCCACACCTTGCAAGGTTGATGGGGAATATGGAGTTAATGGTCATATTTTTCCATGACCATGGCACATTTTTGAATGAACTGGCCGGTAACACGCCAGGCCACTTATTTCCCAGAAAAATCCCTGGCACCCATTTTTTAAGGGTTAGGTCAATACCCAAGCCTTGTTGTCCAAACATGCACACGCACGCACTCGCGCACACACACACACGCACAGAGAGAGAGACACAGGCAGAGAGAGAGAGGGATTTCAACCTGGATCTTTCTAACCAAGAAACAAGTGCACTAACCACTCAGTCTCAAGGCTCCATCAACAGTAATGAGATCCACATAAAGAGTTTCTTACGTGAGTAAAGATAAGGAAATTACATTTATACTCATGTCACAAGATCTAATGATTTGACTAAAGTCATACTATAAGGAACAGTGAAGGGCTGAGAACTGAGAGGTAAGCAAACAGGAAAATCGATTGGCGTAAAAGACTGAACTGGAAAAGGCAACATTAATACAGTGTACATTGTTTGAGTACAGTTTATGGAATATACGATGTCTGAGTACAATTTTGTAGATATAATATATATTAATTTATTTATTCATTCATTTTTATCTCCGGCCAAATACAGCGGATAGGGCGGAAGTCATTGTTCTCCACGACTGATGATTCACTGCTAGTTCTTGTAGGTCTTTGTTGTTTCTTAGTCCAATGGTTGAGCCTTCCCTAGTAATTGTTTTGCATAGCGTTTCTCTTGGTCTGCCTTGTTTTCTTTTACCATATGGTTTCCACATAAATGCATGATGGGGGAGTCTTTCTTCATTCATTCTCAGCACATGACCAATATTTTTCTATCTTCTTATAAAGATGGGCATGTATTCTTGTTTCGATTCGTTTCTTATCTGTTCATATGAAATGTATTCTTTTCAGTCTATGTTTGAGTTCCTATGAAGACATTTGTTTTCAAAAACATTTAATTTCCTGATGTTTTTGTTTGTTTGTGTTCACCTGATGACCAAAGGTTAGACCTCTTCGTTATCCAGCCTTAAAATGACATTAAGTGGGCCTGTATGTGTTATGTTGTGCTTTGCAGTAGAACTGTGATATTTGCGCCTTTTGGCCCAGCACATCCAACTTAGCATGACATTTTTGAGTGCTGGATTGCTTTCCCTCTCAATCCTTACTTACTACTTGGCCAAACTAGACTGGTTGATCTACAAAAAGGTGGAGTAGTGTCTGGATGGTTCTGGTTCACCAATCCTAATGCAAGCCATCAGCTATGATTCAATGCCAACTTCAGCTCTGGTGCCGTCAGACATCTTGGCCTCCATTTCCTATCTAAAGTCTGGTTGGATTTCCAACTTTAACAACCGCAAATGTTGTCAAGTCATTCTGTTTCATTTTCTTGAGCATGAATGTGTGTTGAGTTCAAGAGTACCAGATCATCTGCAAAGTCAAAATCTTCCAAGAGTTTATTTTCAATCCGTTTATTGTCTAATTGTCTGTCTTGTATGACATGACACATACTTTTTCACACCTGTTTCTACTGGAAACCAGTTAGTGTTGCCAGTTTCCGTTCTCTTGCAGCAAATTAAATCTGCATAAAAAGGCTTTTATAATATTCATATATATGTAATATACAAGAACGCAAACCTTATTTTTCCACATATCACACACGAAATATATATTTTCACTTCAGCTCCCCAACCTCAGAGTATGGCTGGATCGGCTTACTTGAGCTTACAGACCCAACCCACTTCCCACCAACAGCATGCACAACAGCAACATGGTGTGCCGTCCATTACACCCAAGCAGTCCTCAGGTCTTCTGTACCAGAACATACCACTTCCAGGAAATGCAAATGGTGGTGGTGGTAGTGGAGCTGGTGGTAGTGCGGCAGGTGGTCTGACCACAGCATCCTCTAGCCTATCAGGGTTGTTCATGTCTGGACAGGCACAAACTCAAGGTACTTGTCAATACTAATAAGGGAGAACGCAATGTGTATAAACATTTTAAAAAATAGGTCGGAGACCCTGTCATGCCCCACAACATAAAGGGAATATGGTAATAATGTCCACATATTTTTTATGCCATCCATACATTTTTGGGTAATGTGGTCAGAGAACTCTACTCCTATTGATTTGAAAAGAGGAGTAAGGCAGGGATGCATCCTATCACTAAGCTTGTTCAATCTATACACTGAGCAAATCTTTAAAAACATCACTGAGATGCCAGGCCTAAACATTAATGGAAAGATAATCAATAACATAAGATATGCTGATAATAGTGTATTACTAGCAGAAAATCCTAAAATACAACAATTACTTAATGAAATAAACCTGACAAGCAAACAATATGGATTAGATATAAATATGAAAAAGACTAAATGTTCATAAACAAAGAAAATACTAAAAACCTACAAATGGATATCAAAATTGAAGGAATAGACCTGGAGACAGTTCAGAACTACAACTACCTTGGACATACTATAACCAGTGATGGAAAGTATAAAACTGAAATAAACAAAAGAATAAGAATGGCAAAAAGTAATTTGAATGCTATGAAAAATATACTAATATAAAAAGAAATAAAACCAGGGTTAAGATAAGAGTAGCAAAATGTTATATCTTCTCATCATTCCTGTATGGTGCAGAAATTAGGACATTAAACAAGAAAACAGAGAATTGAAGTCTTTGAAATGTGGATATATTGAAGAATAGGAAGAATTGGATGGAAAGAAAAGATAACAAACGATGACGTTTTAAAACAATTAAAAATGAAAAGAGAACTGCTAAACACAATTCAAACAAGACAAATGAGATTTTTGGAGCATGTTAAAAGTCACAGCAGCCTACCAAAATTATTCTTGGAAGGGATAATGCAAGATAAAAGAGGCAGAGGCAAACCAAGACAAACATGGGCGATTAACATCAAAAGATGGAAAATCAGCCTATGACAATCTACACCATCAAAGCAAGAGGCAGAGCTGAATGGTGCTACATACTAGCCAACCTTCAATGGGGAGATGGAACACAATAATGAATGATGATGATCAGCACTACACATGACTGTTTGGGCATGGTCTTTAACTGAAATGACCTATGTCACAATGACGCAAATGACCTACATTCAGAACTTTTCCCACCGCCATGCTGCTATAAAAACAATTATTATTTACATAATGCCTCCAACACTGTCATGTCTGTTTTTTCAATTCAGCTCGAAAAGTTGTTAAAATAATAAATGCCACCTAATAGCCCAGTTTATGACTTTCACATTTATCGAAACAGCGAGCACAAAAATATATTTCAACTTTAAATGGAAATTCAACAAAACTGAAATGGTCAAAAAAATTATGACTTTCACTTTTTCTCACCAAAAACTATTTTTGTTTATATAATGTCTTTAACACTGTCCTATCTGTTGTTTCAATTCATCTAGCAAAGTTGCTAAAATAACAATTGCCACCCAATAGCCCAGTGTTTATAACTTCCACTTTTATCGAAACAGCGAGCACAAAAATATGTTTCAACTTGGAATGAAAATTCAACAAAATTGAAGCTGTAAAAAAAATTATGACTTTCACTTTTTCTCACCGAAATGATTAAATTGTATAGTTGTATATATAAACAAACATAGAATCTAAATGTTAATTGAGAGATAAAATTTTGCAAATTAAGCAGATTGTAAGATATTATTAATATCACTTATGAACCATAGTGCAGTGAGCACAAAAACATAGATTTTCTCTGGATACACGTTTAACAAAAATGGAGCAGTCAAAAACATAACTTTCACTTTTACCGACAGAAATGATTAAACTTGCTGTATACAAAAATCTAGATGCAAAAGGTTACATTAGAGATTAAATGTTGAGAATTAAGTGGATCGTAATATATAATACATAGTCCTGGTGTAATATTTTCGTCAGGAGTGGGCTAAACAATCATTCCAGTCAGACTTCATGGGAGGGAATTCCGTATTTGAAATCACAACTGCATAAAACTAAGGTAGATGTTTTAAAATGCAAGCGTTCTGATATGGGGTTGATTTTCTTAATTATTTTTTTCCCCTGATCAGCAGCCATATTTGGCCTCATCATCATCATGTACCATGCTGGTTGGCGTAGGCGATCATGTCCCTCCATAATCTTCTATCTACAGTGCATCATATCAGTTCTGTTGTTGACTGTTTTCCATGCCATGACACCAAGCTATCCAGTATTTTCTCTCTTTGTCGTCCGCGATCTCTCTTCTTTCCTTTTATTTTGCCAGTTGTAACCAAGTATTCCAACTTTCCTCTTCTCATGATGTGCCCGAAAAATGTTGATTGCTTCTTTCTGATGTTTTTTAAGAGCTCCCTTTTTGTGTTGGCCTCTTTGAGAACTTCCTCATTGGTCTTTTTATCTGTCCAGGGAACTTTCAACATTCTTCTGAGAAATCCCATCTTTGTGGCCTCTAATCGTCTTTTCATTTTTGGTCTACTAGTCATATTTGGCCTACTCTTTTAATTCTTTAACTGCCAAAGATTCTTTATCGTGTGCAGAATGCACATAAGACATCCTGTTTTTTTGGTGTTATACCAGGACTAGATAACCAATCTGACTACCCAGAGACATGGGGAAGGTAAAGCCATAAAGAAACCATAGTGTTTGAAAAAATTCTTGCTGTCTCTGGTAGGAAACGAACCTAGGATCTTCTTGTACGGAGGCAGGCATCTTACCTCTTGACCACCCAACCTCAGCATTACACCAGATTCATCTTTCTTTTCCATACAAAAAAAAAAATGCAGTACCTACTCAAGGCTGACCGAACCAAGAAGCCTTCAATGAGATTGACCCCTGATAATAAAACTGTTAATGTTACTGTGAGAATAAAACTGTTAATGTTACTGTGAAAAAAACTGTTAATGTTACTGTGAAAAAACAAACTGTTAATGTTACTGTGAAAAAAAACTGTTAATGTTACTGTGAAAAAAACAAACTGTTAATGTTACTGTGAAAAAAAACTGTTAATGTTACTGTGAAAAAAACAACCGTTAACATTACTGTGAAAAAAAACTTAATGTTACTGTCAAAAAACAAACTTAATGTTACTGTCAAAAAACAAACTGTTAATGTTACTGTCAAAAAACAAACTGTTAATGTTACTGTGAGACAAAATAGACTGTTCATGTTACTGTGAGAAAAAACAAACTGTTAATGTTACTGTGAGACAAAATAAACTGTTAATGTTACTGTGAGAAAAAACAAACTGTTAATGTTACTGTGAGAAAAAACAAACTGTTCATGTTACTGTGAGAAAAAACAGTTTAGGGACTCTTTAAGGTTGAAATTGTTCTATGCAATTAGGCAAGAAATCAGAGTGCTTATGGACAGTTTAAACACAGTGATGATGGTACCGTCAAGGGTAAAATAATTAAGATTCTGCAATAACACTGACCCATTCATGCTCAAATAATTTTGTTTATTATTATTATAGGAGTATATTATTTCATATCTCATAATATTTCATGAATCTGCAGGTCAATCTCTGGCACAAATGCTAGGCCCCCAACAGCCCTACAACAGAAGTGGTCCAGGTGGTAGTGTAGCCACATCTAGCCAGGATTCAAGGATCTCTGCTAGTTTTCAAGGCCATGCTGCTGTAAGTATACTTTCTATAGACATGATGTGGATTTGGTTAAATACCACTTGCCTGCATCTGTGTTAGAATTTTGTTAAAAACCACTTGCCTGCATCTGTGTTAGAATTTTGTTAAATACCACTTGCCTGCATCTGTGTTAGAATTTTGTTAAATACCACTTGCCTGCAACTGTGTTAGAAATTTGTTAAATACCACTTGCCTGCATCTGTGTTAGAATTTTGTTAATACCACTTGCCTGCATCTGTGTTAGAAATTTGTTAAATACCACTTGCCTGCATCTGTGTCAGAATTTTGTTAAATACCACTTGCCTGCATCTGTGTCAGAATTTTGTTAAATACCACTTGCCTGCATCTGTGTCAGAATTTTGTTAAATACCACTTGCCTGCATCTGTGTCAGAATTTTGTTAAATGCCACTTGCCTGCATCTGTGTCAGAATTTTGTTAAATACCACCTGGTTAAATGAGACCTGATTTTTTCTAGGAAAGTAAAGCAGCACGGGCATAATACCGACCACATTACTCCAAAAAATCATGTGCTGAGGGTCTGTAAAGTTTAATGGTCACTAACACCATATCCCCTATATGCAACTTGGCATGACGGGGAGCTCTTTACTTTTTTTTTTTTTTTTTTAAATAAGGAGAGACATGGGAATTGGATACAGCAATCACTTCCTGGCTTAGGTTTGATTTATGGCCTGAAATTTGACCGCATGGCATCGTGGCTACCAGAAATGTTACTTTGTCTATTGACACATCAGCTGTCAGTCCATCATTCTAGCTATATGTTCAGCTTCCTCTTAGCGTTGTTTGCTGCATATCCAGTGTTACAAAGGTTTGTTTGATGTCTCGCCGACAGCTGAAGAGATTTGCCCCATCATAAGTTTAAAAAAAAAGAAGATGAAGAAAAAATGAATTTCTTAAAAATTGGCCAAATTTATAACCAAAAAAAAACCCCCCAAAAAAGCCTCATTTCTACACAGCATCATTATTTTTTCGAAGCACACATTTTGTTTGGAGTAAAAAGTAAATCCAACATCAAAGGAAACAAACCCAATACTTAGTGGTCACCAAAAGCAATAATTAGGAAGTTATAGGGAGGGGAAATGTGTGCCAGCGGCAAAGTGTTGAATTCCAGGAATTTGTATTTTCAGCTTGTAGTTTTTACAAAGGTGCCGTAATCTAGAGTTAATAATTACTTCTCTTCATAGTTCACATTTAAAATGACATTAAATCGACATAGTTTATATATGTTGTAATTTACTGCAAGTTGCAATGTCTGTCTACACTGTTAGACACAACATATCCATTTTAGCTCAATGTTTCTTGTGTAGCAGGTTCTCTGCCCCCTTCAGTCCTTATTCACTTGGCTAGACTGGTTGGTCTGTTCTCAGACTGATTGGTCTGTTCTCAGACTGGTTGGTCTCTTCTCAGACTGGTTGGTCTCTTCTCAGACTGGCTGGTCTCTTCTCAGACTGGTTAATCTCTTCTTAGACAGGTTGGTCTGTTCTCAGACTGGCTGGTCTGTTCTCAGACTGGTTGGTCTCTTCTCAGACAACTGAAAGGATCCAGTTTCAGTTCCATTTCACTGATTCTGTTAAGTCAATGGCCATAATATAAAAAAATAAGACTGGATGTTTTCTTCAATTTTGTGGAGACTGGCTCTCAGCAGCAAATGGTTAAAAACAATAACCTAATATTGAAAGAAATGTTATAGAAGAAAAAAATCCAAGAAAAAAAAATATTTCTTGGAACTGCTGTTAAATTAGACTGATTATGCTTTGTTATGTTTTATAGTTTTGGGTACCATATAATTTTATTATTCTGCCATATTTTAGATTTGTGTTGTGTTTTCTGGCTTGGATTTGCTTGTATTTAATTTGTTTAATATTTTTGTTATACCCGGTGAAGGCTTTTGCCAAAATGTCATAGCTTGTCTTGTTCTTTTATTAGTTTAGCTGCTCCATACCAGTTTATGTTTATTTTAGATAATTTTATTACACCAATGACATATTTGACAGTAAGTAAAAGTAAAGAGCCCCGTCACGCCAAGTGGCGAATAGGGAATATGGTGTTAGTGTCCATAAATTTTACAGACCTTCAGTACATGATTTTTGGGGTAATGTGGTCAGTATTATGCCCGTGCCGCTTTACATTCCCATAAAAATCCGGTACCCATTTAAGGCTAGGAGAACCTGGAAGCCGTCGATTGGGATCAAACCCTACCTCTTGTCCTTTGTAGTCCAGTTCACTAACCACTGAGCTATTGCAGTTCATATTTAACGGTGATGTCAACTTACTTTTCTTCATTTGTTGCTCCACTCACATGCCAGCTGCTCTTCTTCACTGTTTGTCTTTAAAGTAATGTCAAATGAGCACAGATGAATTGTGATGTGGTTTACAGCAAATTGCGATATCTGAATCATTTGACCAAGCACATTTGACCTCGGCACTGCATTTTTGCTTACCAGTTTTAACAACTTATATTGGACAGTGTCATCAACAACATATATTTGGCTATAAGAAGATTATCAACCAACACTGAACTGGAGTCGTCAGTCTTTGGACCCTGTGGGACTTGCTGAGGAGGGGATCTGAGCACCAATGGACTTGTTCGGACTGCAATGATGATGACATGCAATGAACTCTATAACATATATTTGGCATTGAGCTCACATTGGCCTCCTTTCACTTTGGTTGAGAGCAGTCTCATAGCTGACAGTATATGTCAGGATCACAGAAAAACAGATTTGATTGAGAACTACCCATCTTCCAGAGGTTCCCTGGTAAAAGACTAAGCAGTCTAGCAAAGAAAGTAGGAGTTGAAGAGGGAAGGCAATCGGATACCATAAATGCTATGGCCAGATGATGAAAGTGCAGATATTGCAGCTTGCCATAACTAATAATATAACTATGAAAGATTTATATAACTATAAACGATACAATATAACTATAAAAGTTTTATATAACTATAAAAGATACAATATAACTATGCTTAGTTAGTGTCCATTTAAGTGTGGACGATGAAGAGGAGCATTCGTTGGGTGAACACAGGAACAAAAGGAAGAAACTGAGCAATGATATCAAATATTTATATTTGAGACATCAACTCTATTTGACAGTGCTATCTACTACTATCTTTACGGCACATAGTACCATTGCTGTTGTATGTTGGGGGGGCTCACAATAGAACCAGAGGGATCAAGGCTACTTGGTCAAAGCAATCGCCACGACGTGTGAGACTCAGGATTTTTATTTCACACGCACGCACGCACACGCACACGAAAAAAAATCCTTTCTGTCTACCGCGTCTTTCGAACACCATATGCCGGATTTTCAGCCAGCGAAACAGTGGTTTTAGCCACACGGCCTCGCTCACCTAACAGTGCCATCAATAAACTATATTTGGCAATGATATCAACAACAGAAATTTAGCATCATATAAAAAAAAAATCTCTGTCCCTGTTTAGATTTCAAGGCCACAAAAAATGACCCATTCTTGCTCTTCATATTCTATGATGTCCACTAGTCATGATTTCCAGTTTTATCAGGCATTTTTCTCTGCTGTCCGCCAGTCACATTGTTGATAGTGCCTTTATACTTGGACATGCTTGATAAAAGCCATTATAAAGTATTCTCACCATGTTGCAATTGATCCTTACAGGGGACCCCAAAACCAGAAAAAAATGCAGGCCCATATTTGTAAGTATTTACAATATGTTAGTTTAAATTTAGCAGCTTTTATTTTTAATTTGAATTATTTTACCTTGACTAGAGTCTGTGACTTTACTTATTATATTATTATTATAGTTCTCATATTAAATATCACCTCTGATATAATATATCACGGCCATATAAATGCACATCATTATATATTAAGATTTTTTTATGTTACAAACTTCAGATATTTACTTTCATGATTTTGTCATTGTTATCTCTTGGAAGGCCATTTGATGTGTTGTATTACAGTTTACAGTAAAGTTATATTTGCCCCTTTCACAATGACATATCTGACTTTGTTAAAGCCTATTTTATGTACCATATCTGTTCTTCCTCTTTGTCCTGTAATCTCATGGTAAGACATAGACCAGGTTTCCAAGATCACAATATATAGGGACACACTCATTTGTGGTTTGTTAAATCAGAAGGCAATAATCAATTTATATTATGTGTTGTTTTGAGGCAATAAGCATTAACAATGTTAGAATGTTAAATAGTATCCAGAGATAACAGGTGGGAACAATGTTATTTTTTTATATATATGAAGGATGGTCAGAAAGTAATGTGCATTTTTTTTCTCAGTGTTTTATTCCAAAATGCATAAAGTTTTACGGAAACGTACAGTTTCTTGGTTACGTTCTCAACACATGCCTATTTTTTCACATAATCTTTATCAAATTTAATGGCTTTATCATCATCAAGTACCATACCTGCTGGCATATGTGATCATGTCTCTTCACAACTTTTGATCTCGACAGTTATTTATCATTTCTGCTGTTGATAAATGCCTCTGCCATGCTATTCCCTTAAGTTGTCTGGTATCTTTTCTCTTTGCTTCCCTCTATCTCTCCGTCCCTCAATTTTCCCAGTTGTTACAATATATTCCAGCTGTTCCCTTCTCATAACATGACCAGAAAATGATTGCTGTTAATCAGCTCTTTCTCAGCACGAAACAGTTGCATTCAAACTGTGGCCATTCTAAATTTTGTCTTGCTCACATAACCATTTCCTCATTGCGTGTGAATGACACTCTCATAATTGTCAAAGTGACACTTCTGCTGGATTCTTGTGAGACTGTACTCTGTGGAACTGCTGATTGAGTTTTTTAAGGTAAAGGTAAAGTACAAGACTTGAACCGGCGTCTTAGCACGCGAGTTTCCACCCATATGTGCTCGGCAGCCTATCCAGAAGTGTTTGGAGATTTCTGGATAGTGTCGCTTCAAGCATCGAAACTCACGATGCGAGGCAACATTCCTCACCTTCCCAGGGTAATACCCTGGTACCCATTTCTGCCAGGACCGCGGGGGTATTTTTTTTTCCAGCCACGAGTACAATTCACACTGCTTCCAGCGGGAATCGAACATGGGTTGTCCGAACGTCGGTAGCCCATTCGGGTGGTTTTCTGAACTAGGCTACCGAGGCCCCCTGAGTTTTTTTAGTGTCTTAATGTAACCGTAAGAATTGATTGTCTCATCTCATGGCTTCACATCCACAAGAATAACACCTTCACTGTCCCAAAAGACCATGACCTTCATAGCAGATGGAGTTGTCTTGAGTTTCTTTTTTTAGTTGTGATTACGGGTGATGCCGCTCCATTAATTGCTTTTTTGTTAGTTTTAACACTCTCAACCCAGCGACTGATAGTGTTTCTACTGATTGCATAACTTCCATACACAACACAAAATGTTGGTGTTTACTACCTTTTCCTTCTCTGCAGTCAGAAATTCTATCACATAATGTTGTTTGTACTGCAAGTTCTGTATAGTCAATATATTAACAGTTTTTTTATTTTTAAAAATTCATTCGACTGATTCAAATTTGATGCAATTTTATGCATACATTCACAACATTCTAAATTTGCAGTGTGCAAAATTGCATGTGTTTATCATTATTTTCCACTGAGAAAAAGAATGCAGTGGATTACTTTCTGGCCAACCCTCATATTATCATCATGCAGTAACATTGATACAAGATAATGTAATATACAGGCAGCAACCACCACAAACCACAAGCAAGCAGGTTTCCCAGAATCAGCAGTCCATGATCCATGCTGTAATGGACCCACCTTTCCTCCAGGCTAGCGGGGAGTACACCCTGTTCAGCAGTAGCAACAACTCTCCTGCCTGGCCCACGTCATTGGTAAAGGCTAACTCTAATCAGATGATGAAGTCAACCCCCTCTAAAGGTCAGTTATCCTAACTTACTTATTCATATTTATAATTCATTCCATTTCTTTTTCTTCATTTACTAGTTTTCACATGTAAGAGGAAGAATATAAACAAATTTAGGAAAAAGAATTTGTTGAAAACACCAGATTAAAAAAAAAAAAAGTATGGTTATAATTTAAAATAATTAAAAATTAAAGGTATGCTTAAGACTTTAAGGTGATTTAAAAATACCCATACAATACACACAAACACAGACAATATACAAACACAAATAGACACACACACATAATACACTCACAAACAGAGACAAAAACTAGAACAATAAAAGGTTCAAAATAAAATTAAATAAAAGAAAAAGTCACTTTTAAAATTTGGAGTACTGTCATCTTTACTGCAGCCGCCTATCCCCACTTTCGACACTCAAACTTGGAAATTAATTTTAAATTTTCCCAAATTCATATATACATATATATATGCCACAAGAAAACCAGAAAAACATGCACACTATCACAATTGTGAAACATCGACTAGCTTTAAATATTTTATATTTGTTGTTACTGATGAGGGCTCTCATCCTAAGGTACTTTATAAAGCTACAAAGACTGTAGGGGCATTGACAAAACAAAGACCAGCTAAAAAAATTATCACTATCTGTTAAAGAATTGAACTGATGATGTGATCAGTACAGAAGGTGGACATATGTCTGCCATGTGATGAGAATAGGTAACAAGAGAATTGAAAAGCAAGCACTCAAATGGAAAATAGCAGGTAAACAAAATAGAGTGAAAATTTCCAAGATGATAATTAGCGAATCAATTCAGAGGAAGAGGTATGTTTACAGTACTCGAAAAAAATGACAAATAATCAACTACCCTATCCGGGAGATGCTTGTCTTAATAGGAAAAATACAGATACACAATTTATTCTCGAGTTGTGATCGCAACCCTATGCTATAGTCATGAGAACACCTGCGTGAAAGACATCGCCAATGTTGGCTAATTTCCTAGTTAGCTGAGTTGGCAGTGTTCCCTAGTGTTTGGCCTTTCATGGCAAGGTGCTGTGCAGAGGCGTACAGGTTCGATCCTGCTTCGGACGATATATTGTTCTTTGTTTTTTTTCTGTTGTTAATTATTTGTCTTTTTTTCCGAGTGCTGTAAACATACCTCTTCCTCTGAATTGATTTGCTAAACAAAATAGAAGCTGCCAACAAAGAAAGACAAAAATAAAAGAATAAATAAAACTGCTAAGCCCTTTATAATTCATCATTTTCTTGTAGGTACTGGGCCATCATCACATCTGTCTGCCAATCCTCATGTGTCATCTAGTGCTGCTCATACTGACCTTAGTGTAAATATGCAGGTAAGAACATTAGTTAGTCAATGAAGAGTTTATTAGAGTTAGTGACAAGTTCTCAAAGAAATGTTTACTATTACCCACAGTGCACTAAATGTACATTTACTGTTGGAAGCAAGAAGGATTTTAATGTACTTTTAGACACAGAGATGGGTTTAAATTAAATTAATTTTAGATATAGGAATACTTCATGAACAATACTTCTGTATGCAGAAATGCCCGAATTAGTGTGCTTTGAGATAGCAAATTGTCTACATTGTTGATACAGAAATAGTCAGTAACTATACTTTCTAGAGTAGGAAATAATTTTTGGACTACATTTGGGTACAAAGCTGAATGAAGTGTTTTTACTTTAAGATATACAATTACCAAAGTTCTGTAATTCTGGTAACAAAAATGGTCAAAATAATGTAATTTAAAATAAATGGTGTATCAGCCCCTTCCCATTTATTATTATTTATCTACCAGATAATGAGCTACCTTCATACTAATGTGCTAATACTGGTTTTTTAAAAATGTTCCCCAGGGAATGTGGTCCAACACTGGTCCATCCCCTTTAGAACGATTATTGGAACAACAGCGCAACCAAAGACAGGCAGAGGGATGAGATGTGGGCATTACCACGCTGGATGTTGCTGCTTTTCAGTCAGAAAAACTGGTTTTTGGATTCTAGCTTAGATACTTCATCCTCCAGTTTTGGGTGTGTGTGCATCTCTTAAGTGCCCTGCCCGTTGTGCACAGTTATTGTGCTGCAGGAATATACAAGGCCGAGAGCCATTGGGATTTAAAACTTTCTGCTCATGAGCATAGATAAGGTTGCTACAGTTCCTCACAGTCTGTGGCAGTTCTCATGTTTTCTTGTTTTTTGTTTTCTCATCATGTACATTATCATGTCTTCCTACTGTGTAGAAGTTGACTGCCAGAGGTCCCATAACTCGTCCCATTAAAATGCTCCTGCAGCATTCTTTATTAATGTAGTCCTGGTGATTCACTCATTAATGTCAAACCATATTATGTCTGTATCTTTATTCATCATGACTTGTCTAGACAAGAACTCTTCATTAAAAATAAAGATAACTCATTAAGTACTGAATTGAAAGACACATCAACCAAATTAGCTTTTTATAAGGTAATGAAATTAATAGTCTCAGAGACTTGGTAGCATCATAAGTCGTGTAACTTTGGTGATCGTTGAGCCAATTTTGATAATACATTTACCATCTACTTCCAAACTTTATTGATAAGGGTTACTTTTTGAAATGTGTCAGAAGTTTATCTTGTCCATTCACTGATTATGTCCTCTCACCTCTTCTGCCTGCCTTGTCTTACTGTGCCCAGTAGATTGGATTTGGCAAGGCTTCATTATATGTCCATACTATTTTAATTTGTTCTTTCTCTTTAATCGTTGACAGTAAGTCTTTAATTAGTTTTGTAGATCGTTGGATATTTCCATGCATTTTCCCATTACTGTTGGTATAGGAAAGGTAAAGATAGTCTCTTAGTGTATCATATTGTAGGGGATTGAACTAAGTAGCTCTTGGTACTTGTTCTTGATACACAAACTATGTGCAAGAGGTAATGACTTAAGTTTTATTGAGTAGATTTGTACCAGCCTATCTTAAGACTGTAGACATAGTTGTTTAATAAATTATAATAGCTCAGGCCATGGCAGCATTCTACAAACTGAAACAAATTTTCTTTAAATTTTTGTTAATAGAAGTAAGAACAAGAGATCTTCATTATTGTATAGATCCTATCATGTTATGTGAAAGTTAGTCATGGACAGTTAGTGATTCAGCAAGAAGATAGTTGGAAACAGTCAAAATGGTTCCACAGATGAATGATAAGAGTACCAAAAGCATTAAAAGGAGTAATGAAGGCATCTTGATTAAAGCCAGTGCATAAAATGAGTTTTTGAAGCACATTAGAAATAGTTGTCCACATTCCTTGGTCATGTCATGAGAAGAGAGAAGCTTGAAAATATTGTACCAGTAGGAGAAACAGAAAGGAAAAAGAGTCACAGGAAGACATTAGATAAAAAAACTTGAGAGCTTAATAATCTGGCTTGGATGGAGCCCCACTGGTGCTGCAGTTGTTGATGATGATCTTAGACTTACTAGAGGAGGTTGTTTATCTACATGAATGTTTTATATGACCTGCTGTGTTTAATCTATCTCTCCTACAATGAATGTTTTATTTGACCTGCTGCATTTAATCTCTCTCTCCTACATGAATGTTTTATATGACCTGCTGCGTTTAATCTCTCTCTCTACATTCCATAACCCTTAGGGATCATTGGGGCACAACTGACAAACTTTGTCAATTTTATCCATGTGTTCTCTTCGGTCATTCTTTTGGACACTGCGGAGTCCATTCTTTGATGTTTTCTTCCCATCTCTTTCTGTCTTCTTCCCCTTCTCTCTCCTTTCACAATTCCTGCAGTGTTTGCCAGGCTAAACAGGTATGCTACCATGCCAGACAGTGCCCCATACACTAGAAGAGATAAAGGACTGTGTTATTTTTTCCTTTGATAGGGTATACACACTGCATTTGATCATCAGATATCATCAAAGTATACAGACTGATTGAATGTTTAGAATACAGTGGCTAGCTTAACCCTAGATTACAATACTTCATTTTAAATCACATTTTAACAATACTGTCGTAAAATTTACTACTCCCTGTATAACTTGGACAAAAGTACAGTTATTGAATTGTTTTGGTACAAATCTTTGGAGAAACTTGGAAAAACTACAGATAAAAAAAAATAATATGAAACAATTAAGGAATACTACTAGAACAAACACAAAGTAACAGCCATGTGATGTAAAAAAATGTTAATAATAAAGATTGTTATCAGTAACTACTACATTTATACAACATCCCCATCTGCATTAAAACAGAAATATAACATGTCCAGTCTCAATGACACATTATTGCTGACTGCCTTGAACATTCATGAAGGTATGTTGCAGAAAAAACTCAACAGTGTGCGGCAAACTGTATATTTTGTTTAACATTTCACTTTTTAAATGGTAATCTGTATGATTCGATAGTAATCTAGGGTTAAAAGGGAATTTAAAAGTTCAGTGTTTTGTAAAAGATCAAGTGAAAAGGAAATCTTTTTGTCAAACATTAAATGAAGATGTTCTTCATCACCCATGCCCTGATTTCGATTCCTCAATTTTTAAGATTTCTGACTAATTTTGTTCCAATAATAAAGTTTCTTATAATAATATAATCTCCATCCCAATGTTGTGCTACCAATGCCAGTCCTGGACCTTAGATGCAAGAACAATAAGAAAAATAACCTCTACTGAGATAAAATGTGTTAGACAAATGACAGGAAACAGTCTGAGAGATAAGATCAGAAATGAAGAACTGAGAAAAAAAGCTAGGAATAGCCCCGCCATAGAATATATAAAGAAACAACAGATAAAATGGTTTGGCCACGTGACAAGGCAGAAAGATCAAAACACAACACAACGATGCTTTCACAAATGTTGTGAGAATACCAGACCCAATGGTTGACCACGAAAAAGATGGATGGACGGAATATTAAATCGCAAGGAAACATAACAGCAGCAGAGGCGAACAAAAGAGCAAAAGACCGCAAATTATATCTCCCCTCGACGCTGAAAGGCAAATGAGGAAGGAAAGATGAAGAAGAAGAATAAAGTTTCTCGTAATTCATTGCATGAGGACAATGCTTAAGGGACTTTAATGAGAAAAGGACAAAAATCACACTAATGGGTTAAATATATATAGACAATTATAAGTAATGTCCACTAATTAACTACAATCAGTGCTTTTGTTACCGTGTGTGGTACTGTACACTGGGAGAAATGCTGGGGAAGGGATCTGGGCACCATGGAGTAGCCCACTGAAGATGATCTGTTGACTAAACTAAGGAAATTAACTCACAAGTACAGTCTTTACTACTAGGTAAACAACAGTATTACAACTGTGTCCTAGGTAAACAAACTTAGAAGTACTATCCCCCGTAGCAAATAAAAGTTTTTAAAGAAAATTGAAAGTAAATATTGGTTATTGGTTATGGAAGGCCTCGGTATCACTGCAAACGAATTAAAATCCATAATTGCTCAACCGCCCGTGCCAGTGGAATCATCCGAATTACTAACACATCTCCCAAACAAAGAAAGGTAACTGTAGTCCCCATCGTAGCAGTCTCAGCATACGCCAAAAGACATAAGGCGAAACCGCGCAGAAAGTGAATAAAAATTGGCTAGTGAACAAACTTTAAACAAAGAAAACTAATATATTTTAGCATGTGAAACATTGCCAGGGCATAGTTTTCTGTCAGATAGAGAATGGGGTGACCCTAAAAACATTGGGACCAAGACATTAAAAACTTGTTGATCTTCTTTCACTAAGGCAGTCATCATACTTGAACAAGAATCATTCAGAAAGGCAGTCAGAAAGATGTGTCGGCAGTCGGAAAGAAGTGTCGGCAGTCAGAAAGAAGTGTCGGCAGTCGGAAAGAAGTGTCGGTAGTCTGAAAGAAGTGTCTGCAGTTGGAAAGAAGTGTCTACAGTCGGAAGAAGTGTCTGCAGTCGGAAAGAAGTGCCTGCAGTCGGAAAGAAGTGCAGTCAGTCGGAAAGAAGTGGCGGCAGTCAGAAAGAAGTGGCGGCAGTCAGAAAGAGGTGCCGGCAGTCAGAAAGAGGTGCCGGCAGTCAGAAAGAGGTGTAGTCAGTCAGAAAGAAGTGCCGGCAGTCAGAAAGAAGTTTCGGCAATCAGAAAGTGTGACATCTTTGACTGAACAGATTACACAATGAAGCCTAGATAAACTACATTTAAAAATAAAGGGAAACTCCGAGATTCTGCTTAGATTATTTACATCATATGAGACCTTTACAGAGAAACTAATTTCTTGTACATTTTTTACAAAGCTAATTTCAAACACTTGTCTAACTATGACTGTTAATTATCTCTGTTTACCAGCCTCTGTATTTCTCCTTTATTTGCTTATTTTTATCTTGGAAGGTAATAAAAATCAATGTTTGTGGAAAAAATTAATTTGACGGAGAGAAAATACATTATAAATTGCAGTCTCATAATCTAAAAAACTCTGGCAAAAAAAATGTTGTAGATTACATGTAAGTTGATTATTGACATATTTGTGTTGTGAAGTGATAGAAATGATTAACACTAAGATAGATCTAAGATGAAGTCATCCATGATACACACCTAAACTCAGCTTTTGAGTTAGATCAATTTTTGTTCCATGAAACATTAGTCAGGATAGTTATGTCATGCGGTGTCAACATAACAGGTTTCATCTTTACATCTAAGCACCTGACATCACTTTTTCTTCATAGTTCACATATTAGATGCTTATTATGCACTGTGTTTTGCACTTTGCAGTCCAGTTAATCAATCTTCAACACACCATTCAGAGCAGGTTTCCCTGCCATTGGTTTTCTTTGACCTCCATGCAGGACATTTGTTGTTTGTAGTTAGAGCTGTATCTCCTAAGAAAAATGTCTTACCAGACTAAGGAATATTTCATACCCTGGTTAAGAAAAATGTCTTACCAGACTAAGGAATATTGTAAACCCTGGTTCAGAAAAATGTCTTACCAGACTAAGGAATAATGTCTTATCAGATTAAGGAATATTGTAAACCCTGGTTAAGAAAAATGTCTTACCAGACTAAGGAATATTGTAAACCCTGGTTCAGAAAAATGTCTTACCAGACTAAGGAATAATGTCTTATCAGATTAAAGAATATTGTAAACCCTGGTTAAGAAAAATGTCTTACCAGACTAAGGAATATTGTAAACCCTGGTTCAGAAAAATGTCTTACCAGACTAAGGAATATTGTAAACCCTGGTTCAGAAAATGTCTTACCAGACTAAGGAATATTGTAAACTCTGATTCAGAAAAATGTCTTACCAGACTAAGGAATAATGTCTACCCTGGTTAAGAAAAATGTCTTACCAGACTAAGGAATAATGTCTTACCAGATTAAGGAATATTTCATACCCTGGATTGTATAAAATTCCCACCCCTCCCCCTTCTTTTTAGACATGGTGTATGTTATGGAAGTTGGTGAAGTGTTTGCAACTTGATTTGATCCCTTTCAGATGTGAGTTAGTTGTTCTTGTCTGTCAATGATCTCTCACACAGAGTTGCATGTTTTAACCCAATTGATATTCTGGTGATAATGGAGTGCTGTCGATGCTGTAGTGGGTTAGGTAGGAACAATATAATAAATGATCAGCTTGTTCCATTTGATAAATACAGTTCATTCGTGTGAAAAAAAAAGTTCAGTCTTTATATGTGTTGATTGACATGGGCAGCTTGTGTTCTTAATTAGATCAAATTATTTTTTCTTCACATTTAAAAAAAAATGTTTGATTAGATTCTAGTGAGTTTTGTGTTTGACGAGTGGCCACGTTTGGCTGGTGGTTTGCAGTTAGATGTGCATTTTTTTTTTTTTTTTTTATAAACCATGTGGTGCCTCTAGCTATAGGAAAAGATTGATTTTAACATTTACCCATGCCATGAGAAGTTCTAGTATTGAATTTTTAATCAAAGATTAATAACGAATATTATAGACATGAAGAGACAGTGTGTGTGAAAATGTCTGACTTAAGGAACTTGTGTGGGTACTTTGTTTAGGACTTTGTTTTTAATGCTTTGTCTTTCTTTGTCATTTTTGCTTAATGGTAAATGGACATAGTTGTGTCATTGTTAAAAGCAGGCTGGTCCAACACATCCGACTTCAGTGCAACATTTATAGGTTTTAGATGATTAGCTTTTCTCTTTGTGATCCCCTATTTGCTTGGCCAGACTTGTTGGTCTTTCTCTAGAGCACCCACTGGAAGATGGGGCAGTCTCTTTCCAGGGCTACCACAGGGAGATAGGGCAGTCTGTTTACAGGGCTGCTGCAGGGAGATGGAGCAGTCTGTTTACAGGGCTGCTGCAGGGAGATGGAGCAGTCTGTTTACAGGGCTGCCGCAGGGAGATGGAGCAGTCTGTTTCCAGGGCTACCACAGGGAGATAGGGCGGTCTGTTTACAGGGCTACAACAGGAAAATGGAGCAGTCTGTTTCCAGGGCTACCACAGGGAGATAGGGCAGTCCGTTTCCAGGGCTGCTGCAGGGAGATGGAGCAGTCTGTTTCCAGGGCTGCCACAGGGAGATGGAGCAGTCTGTTTCCAGGGCTGCTGCAGGGAGATGGAGCAGTCTGTTTCCAGGGCTGCTGCAGGGAGATGGGGCAGTCTGTTTCCAGGGCTGCTGCAGGGAGATGGAGCAGTCTGTTTCCAGGCTGCTGCAGGGAGATGGGGCAGTCTGTTTCCAGGGCTGCTGCAGGGAGATGGGGCAGTCTGTTTCCAGGGCTACCACAGGGAGATGGAGCAGTCTGTTTCCAGAGCTGCTGCAGGGAGATGGAGCAGGATCTTAATCTATTATGGCACCATCAGTCAATCATGAATCATTGATCACCTAGCCCTGTCCATGACATCTTAGGCGTCTATGACAGTGTAAAAGCTTGATAAGTTAGTAGTATCATCTATAGAAAAATGAGTGTTGAACAAGGAATACATACAGAGATTACTCAGTGATCTTCCAGCATGCATTTTTTTGGGGTCTGCTTTCCTAACCTTTGGTTTTTCAGGACATTCCCTCCCACAAGACAGCTGTTGTCAGAATGATCTCTCCCAGGATAACTGTCTTGTCAGACTAATTAATCTTTTTACCTTAGGTTTGTGTAGTATTCCCTCTTCTGATGTGGATTGTCTGTCACGACTAACATGCTCCCCTTTCATGGATGTTTTATGAGTGGGTTTTCTCCTTGGTTCTTGATTTACCAGTTTAAATTCTATTTTTAGAGATTAGATATTAAAATTAGGCATAACATAAATAGTAAGAACAGAAAAAGAGGTCAATTATAGAGTTTGTGAAACTAGCATGCAACAGAACCGTTCACATGCAAACTAATCTCTGTTACTCTAAAGAAACAAGGCTGTCAATAGTGCAATAGATTTAATTCTACAGAACTGCCAAAGTGAGAAATGTTGAAACCCCCATGTGTTGCTTATTAAACTGTAGCTAATAAATTAAGAACATTTTCTAAAATTTGCTTCAGAAATACCTTGTCTGGGTCATGTTATGACAATAGAAAAAAATTATAGGATGAAGGGTGAAATAGAAACAGAGAGAAAATAAACAGCTTAAGATAGTGACATATATAAGACAAAGCAGAATTGATAAGTAACTGTGGAGAGACATCAGCTACATCAACAGGTATAATGCTTGATGTTGAAAATGGAGATTTACGTAATAGTCACATTTCAATAAAACTGCAACTGTATTTAGAGAACGGGTCAAACGTTTTTTCTTTCTATCTATCTATTGACCTTTCGAGCCGTAACCGGCCCATAGGGCGTAGACCAAGATACACCTTCTCCTATATGAATTTTTGTTCTAGCAGTTTTCTTTTAAAGATATTTTATCAAATCTCGCCATCTGTCTCTGTTCTGTGCAAGCAGTTCTATCTCATTGATGGAGCCGATTCCTGCTGCTCTTGCCTCTCTCATCAATGTTCTTCTCAGTGTCTCCCTGGGTCTTCCTCTTTTTCTTTTACCTGTTGTTTCCCATATGAGGGCTTGCTTTGCTATTCGATTATTATCTCTTCTCATCACATGTCCAACGTATGACCATCGTCTTTTCTTTATTACTGAAGATATTAGTGGTTGATTGGCGATTTCTCTAATTTCCTCGTTTGTTTTGAATTCGTTCCATTCTATACCAAGTATTTTCCTTAGACATTTATTTTCGAATGCGTTCAACTTTGTTTCTATATCTCTTGTTGTTTTCCAGCTTTCACACGCATACGTAAGGGTTGATAGTACATTTGATTTGAATAGCCTAAGTTTTGTGTTTGTGCTAATGAGTTTTGATTTCCACAACTTTTCAAGGCTTCTGAAAGACATTGCTGCTTTAGCCAGTCTGATTCTAATTTCTTTGCTCGTATCCCCTTCTCGATCAATGTGACTTCCAAGATAGATAAGTGATCGATCTCTTCTACTGGTTTGTTTTCCATGTATATTTTGTCACTTGTTGGAATTAAACTTTTCATGACTTTAGTCTTTTCATGATTGACCTCAAGCCCAATTTTGCTGGCTATTGATGATAGTTCATTTGTGTTTTCCTGCATCGTTTTTATCTGACTGCTGATGAGAGATGTTTTTTCTTTTATGGGTGAAATAAAAAAGACTCGAACTAATGGTATTTATTCTCCCGTCCTATATGCCCCCCTCGACAGACCCCAATAATAGGATAATGCCATAAAGATAGTTTTGTTTTTATTGTCAGACTCCATATTATTCATGATTGGTAGGGTCCAAAATAGGTGGATAAATCATAATTGAATAGGGACTGTATGTGAAGGCCTCAAACCTGAAATAATGAAGATGAATGTGACAAGGGGCAGGTTCAGAGATGTCAGTAATTAAAGGTGTTGGTGAATAATTTTGGCATAAGAGAAACAACAGATCAAATAGTCAGGATAAGCAACACAATCAAATCAGACAGCAACCCCCAGATGGCAAAAACACTGAGAATCAAAAGAAAAAAAGAGGGAAAGGCATACCTAGAAGATAATGGATCATTGAAATAGTGGAAATCGTGACAAATGTGTGAGACACACTACAGATCGTTGAACCAAACACCCAATGTTGCTCTTGTGTCTGGAAAGTGACAGGTAAAGGAAAGTAAAGTTAGCCTTAAGGGAAATTGTGTGGGTATACTGGCCCAGGTCACATGAAGGGTGTACTAAGTGTTTTCAGGATCATTGATTGAAGAGTGACATGGTGCTTGATGAGAGTGTAGTTTGGGATCAGGGTCAGGTTGGGTGTAGTTTGGAATGGGTGGTTGAGAGGACACATGATGAGTTTATATAACCAGTCAGTCTTTTTATTTCTTACCTTCCTCATTTGCCTTTCAGAATCAAAGAAAGTGATAGGTTGCTGAATTTTGCTCGACATTTCTGTTGTTGCATTTCCTGGCATTTCTTATATCCTATCCTTTTCAATGGTGATCTCTTGATATTATCATTTTTTTTTCTTCTAAATAGCTATGTTGGGTCATGATTAGTTTGTTGTTGTATGTATATCCTTATGGTAGTGACATTATCAGTGAGCATTCTTTGCATTACCTGTTGTAAAGAACTAAACACCTATGAGGTTACTCTGAGTGCAGAAGTTGATTCTTTTAATCAGTAATAAAACAATTGACATGTTTGTATAGGCCAGTGTTTTTCTAAATGTAGATTGTCCTCAATATTAGGGACACAACAATGTTGGCCTATGGTTTTGGTAATGTGCGTCTCTCTCTCTCTCTCTCTCTCTCTCTCTCTCTCTCTATCTATATATAATATTTGTTTTGTTACTTTTGAGTTTGTCTTGTTTCCAATGAAGCAATAAATTTCCATTTTCTGGTGTGAACAGTTTATGAATGTGTGTCATCTGACCCAGTGTGACTCTGGTACGGCCTTGCTATCATCATGTGCCATGCTGAATGACAATAGCGGAAGGAACAAAAATAATAATTTTGTTTTTAAAAAAAAACAAGTTTAATCAGATAATTTATTACAAAAGAGAACAAAGTTGAAAAGATTTTTAATGAAAATAAGACTGGTGGATTGGTACTAATGGCATAAATAAGTGAAACAATAATTCCAGGAGTCAGTACATCTTAATAAACTTTCTGTATAACTATAATTTATTTAGACTCATACAAATGTTATATGTTGACATGTATGTATCATGCACTGTCACATTACATTTGATTCATACTCATATTTCCCATTTTTCGTGTAAACTCACACCATTCATTATTGCCTCATACTCATATATTACCCATTATTTTTGTGTAAACTCACACCACTCATTATTGCCTCATACTCATATATTTCCCATCATTTTTTGTGTGTAAACTCACACCACTCATTATTGCCTCATACTCATATATTTCCCATCATTTTTTGTTTGTAAACTCACACCACTCATTATTGCCTCATACTCAGATCTCCCCAAAATTTTGTTATACTCACATTCTCATAAATTGACTAGACTCACACCACTCATATTTGCTTCATTATCATCTATCTATCTATTGATCTTTTGAGCCAAAGATGGCACATAGAGCAGAAATTTTAGACTCTTTTCTTTGACACATTGGTAGCACAGCGTTGGGATGAAGATTGTATTGTAATACAAAGGCAGAAATGACTTTTAGAAATGTCGCAAGCATGTGGGAGTTAAGCATAACAACAAATATGCTATTAGGTTCAAGTGTATTATCCAGTCTTACTTTTGCTTAAGAGTGCTGAGAAACAAAAGGGGAAAAAATAGAGAATAGACTAGTTGTATTCGAAAATAAATGTCTCTGGAAAATACACTTTGTATACAATGAAATGAATACAAAACTAATACTGAAATAAGTGATAAATAATGCTACCAAATCTCATGTTCACGTAATAAAGAAAGCAATATGGTCTTGCGTTGGCCACATGATGAGAAGAATAAGAGAATCATAAAGGTAGTTATCAAATGGGAAGTAGGAACAATAAAACAGAATGAACTGAGTGACAATAAACAATAACATTAATAAGAGAGTCGCGGACATCGCCTTCCTCAATGAGGCTGAGAAGCTCGCACAGAACAGTCGACAGGACTCACTGCAAGTCGATGTTTCATTGCACTGAAAGCTTGTTGATGACGGCTGGAATGTGTTCTATAGGGCAGAACCTCAGAACTTCTGTGCATCTATTAAAGAACCATTTAAACTTAAAACATCAACCTCATATTTTCTATGCAACTCCCTCCATTCTGTTTTCCTAGCTTGCTTCAGGATTATTTTTATTTCTTTGAGGCATTAGGGGTTGGTTGGACTGTTGGAAGACTTTCACCTGCTTCTGCAAATTCTTCTGCTTTCTAAATTTCCAGGATGAAATAATGTGCTGGTATCTACCTCAGGACTAGTTCTGTCTTTTCTGAGAGCGAACATTTGTTATTCTTTATTTCTTGGATGAGTCTGTCCTGTTTTGGCCTGACATTGCTTGAATGACTGACTTTGCATCGGTGAGAATGATAATCTTTGGAATTGAGACCTCTTCTGTGTTGAGAGTTTGTATGGGTGTGTGGACTTGGGACCTCAAGTGTTTTGAGTGAGAGTTTGTATGGGTGTGTGGACTTGGGAACTCTAGTGTGTTGAGTGAGAGTTTGTATGGGTGTGTGGACTTGGGACCTCAAGTGTTTTGAGTGAGAGTTTGTATGGGTGTGTGGACTTGGGAACTCTAGTGTGTTGAGTGAGGGTTTGTATGGGTGTATGGACTTGGGACCTCTAGTGTGTTAAGTGAGAGTTTGTATGGGTGTGTGGACTTGGGACCTCAAGTGTTTTGAGTGAGAGTTTGTATGGGTGTGTGGACTTGGGACCTCAAGTGTTTTGAGTGAGAGTTTGTATGGGTGTGTGGACTTGGGACCTCAAGTGTTTTGAGTGAGAGTTTGTATGGGTGTGTGGACTTGGGAACTCTAGTGTTTTGAGTGAGGGTTTGTATGGGTGTATGGACTTGGGACCTCTAGTGTGTTAAGTGAGAGTTTGTAAGGGTGTGTGGACTTTGGAACTCTAGTGTGTTAAGTGAGAGTTTGTATGGCTGTGTGAACTTGGGACCTCTAGTGTGTTGAGTGAGGGTTTGTATGGCTGTGTGGACTTGGGACCTCTAGTGTGTTGAGTGGGAGTTTGTATGGGTGTGTGGACTTGGGACCTCTAGTGTGTTGAGTGGGAGTTTGTATGGGTGTGTGGACTTGGGACCTCTAGTGTGTTGAGTGGAAGTTTGTATGTGTGTATGGACTTGGGACCTCTAGTGTGTTGAGTGGGAGTTTGTATGGGTGTGTGGACTTGGGACCTCTAGTGTGTTGAGTGAGAGTTTGTATGGGTGTGTGGACTTGGGACCTCTAGTGTGTTGAGTGGAAGTTTGTATGTGTGTATGGACTTGGGACCTCTAGTGTGTTGAGTGGGAGTTTGTATGGGTGTGTGGACTTGGGACCTCTAGTGTGTTGAGTGGGAGTTTGTATGGGTGTGTGGACTTGAGACCTCTTGTGCATTGGGAGTTTGTACGGCTGTGTGAGGTATCATTGGCTCTGCTCAAAAATGTGTGCACCTTTCTCTGGCTGGAAGTAGGTATATTTCTCTCTTTCCACTTGGGTAGGTTATATAGATGTCACTACCTCCTCGCTTCTTTGAGGCTTCAGTTGCAGATCCATCTGTGATAACCCGTGTCCATGTATCTTTGGGGTGTTTTCCCTGGACCATGATGAGTGATAGGGCTTTCATTAATTTTGGTCTTAAATTGAATATTTTTTAAAGACTATTCCTGGAAAATCTGGGATTATTTTTGTTGTAATATCTACAGTTGACCATGGTTCGAAAGTGAGGGTTTCGCACAGATCTTTGTTTGGTTCTAAAGAATATGCTTGCTTATGTTCGCCAAATGACTAAAGTGTTCTAGAGTATTCATAGACTGTAGAATTCCTCTTCATCATCCGCCCTTAAAAGGACGTTTCTGCGTTGTGTTGTGGTTTGCAGTATAACTTATATTTGTGCCTTTCGGCCCAACACATCTGACTTCAGCACGACATTTTTGAGTACCCTGGTTGTCTTCCCTCTTTGATCCCTGCTCGCTTGGTCAGACTAGACAGGTTAGTCTGTTACTGGAGGCACCACGGAGATGTGGAGCAGGGTCTAGATGGTTTTGGTTCACGACCCTGGCGCAAGCCATCAGCTGTGGGTCGCTGACAACTTCCAGCTCTGGTGCTGGGAGGTGCACCTTTGCTCTTCCTTTGTAGTCTATTGTTCTGTCTTGGAATTGTTGGTGCAGTGGGTGATCGGGCAGCCGTTTAAATTGTTCAAACTGGATGAGGGTTTTGTGTTGTCTGTGGTGTGCTAGAGGCTCCAGATTTAACTTTTTCCCCCATTTGTTGGGGGGGGGGGGGTTTCTTTGCTCCAGAAGAGATAAAATGATAATCTCAAAGCTGGTTCTCAAATGGGAATCTGGGGGTAAAATAGTCCACCTAGAGAAACACTTAAAAGAACACTGAGGCGAGAGGTAACACCGGCAGGCACCAGCTCCCTCGTCGAGATTGAACAACTCGCCCAGAACTGAGATGTGTGGCGATGTACAGTGCGTGTCCTGTGCAATGTTTGATAACAAAGATCGTCGGACATGTTCTCTTGAATGCCTGATGTTTGATAACAAAGATCGTCGGACATGGTCTCTTGAATGTCTGATGTTTGATAACAAAGATCGTTGGACATGGTCTCTTGAATGTCTGATGTTTTATAACAAAGATCGTCGGACATGGTCTCTTGAATGTCTGATGTTTGATAACAAAGATCGTTGGACATGGTCTCTTGAATGTCTGATGTTTGATAACAAAGATCGTCGGACATGGTCTCTTGAATGCCTGATGTTTGATAACAAAGATCGTCGGACATGTTCTCTTGAATGCCTGATGTTTGATAACAAAGATCGTCGGACATGGTCTCTTGAATGTCTGATGTTTGATAACAAAGATCGTTGGACATGGTCTCTTGAATGTCTGATGTTTTATAACAAAGATCGTCGGACATGGTCTCTAGAATGTCTGATGTTTGATAACAAAGATCGTCGGACATGGTCTCTTGAATGTCTGATGTTTGATAACAAAGATCGTCGGACATGGTCTCTTGAATGTCTGATGTTTTATAACAAAGATCGTCGGACATGGTCTCTTGAATGTCTGATGTTTGATAACAAAGATCGTCGGACATGGTCTCTTGAATGTCTGATGTTTGATAACAAAGATCGTCGGACATGGTCTCTTGAATGTCTGCCCTACAGACCATATTGGGCTCGGACGATAGATGTCATTGGAGAAATATATATAATATAAAAATGTAAAAGAAAACAAGATTAATGGACTCGTCATGCTATGCCATTAGTCACATCGAATCTAACAGTCTGGTTTCCATAAACCATAGACTCATTAGATACGATCGAACATCTCGTCCAGAATAGGGATGGGTGGTGAAAAACCACAACATGCCCTATGTGACGTCTAACACGAAAGACAGAAAATTGTGAATATCGACAGTTTGATAATTCCTTACTCGTCTGTACAATATGAAAAATATGAACTACCGAGACGAAATGTGTTAGAAGAATGCCAGGAAACAGCCCGAGAGATAAGACCAGGAATGAAGAACAGAAAAAAAAGCTATAAATAAGTCCTGCCACAGAATACATAAATAAACAGATCAAATGGTTTGGCCACGCTATAAGACAGATATTGTATATGAAAACACAAAGAACCATCACTAAACGTCGTGAGAACACCAGACCCATGGGCCGACCACGAAAAAGATGGATTGACGGAATATTAAAAATACTAGGAAACATAACCACCGTAGAGGTAAGCAAAAGACTGTAAACTGTATCTCCCCTCGACGCTGAAAGACAAGTGATGAAGGGAAGTGATGAAGGGAAGTGATGAAGGGAAGAATAATTCGATGTGACTGATGACATAGCTTGACGATCACAATTTAAGTTTAATGGAATTGTGTGCCAATGTCAAGATTAAATTACACACCCCACACCTACTGAGCCAAGAGGTTGTTATCTTTCCTTGTTCTTTTTTTCTGCATGAACCACAGCTTTTACTGTGTAACTTCACAGATGAGGAATGCTTTTTCTAGATGTGTAGTTTGGCGGGTCGAATTTACTTAGTGTCTCTTTGATTCCATCGCTTTCTGGCCTTCTCTAGTTGTGTAGTTTGTCGGGTCGAATTTACTTCGTGTCTCGTTGATTACATATATCCATCTCTATTTGGCTTTCTCTAGTTGTGTAGTTTGTCGGGTCGAATTTACTGAATGTTTCTCTGATCCCGTCTATCCATCTCTTTCTGGGTTTCCGTTTTGCTTAGCTGCCGAATGTTTTCATGTAACGCTCTCAAAACTGCAGGTTGATTGAACTGCATTCTGGTCAGATGTCCAAACAATTATATATATATATATATATATATATATATTATTATCTTCTACAATATAATCAATAGCTGACTTTACACCCACAACTTTCCTGGAAAAGTCGACGATGTTATTTTATGCTTGTGTCTTTGAAGAATTGCGTAAAATACCAACACGCAAAATGAAATATATAAGAAAAGCTATCAAATAAAATACAAAAAGAAATTTGAGGAAACTAATGAGAAAACTGCGCTTGTTTCTCTTGAATAAGATGTTCTATAACCGAGTGTAAGCGAGGTCTACAACCATCTTCTCCAGTTTCGTTTCCTCCTCATAAATTGAATAAAAGGAGGCGAAGGCGCGCCTCCCAGCACCAGAGCTGGAAGTTGTCAGTGACCCACAGCTGATGGCTTGCGACAGGATCGGTGAACCAAAACCATCCAGACTCTGCTCCACCTCTCCGTGGTGTCTCCCGTAAAAGACTAACCTGTCTAGTCTGGCCAAGCGAGCGGGGATCGAAGAGGGAAGACAACCCGGTACTCAAAAATGTCGTGCTGAAGTCGGATGTGTTGGGCCGAAAGGCGCAAATATAACAGTTATACTGCAAACCACAACACAACGCAGATACGTCCACTTAACGTCCTTTTAAGGGCGGATGACGAAGAGGAATTCTTGTCTACGAATACTCTAGAATACTTTAGTCATTCTAGACTAAAGAACGTAAGCAAGCAAGAAAATTGAAAAAAAATAATTCCATCCACGATAAGAATAACAATTCTGGTGAACAAACCGCCTCAGAGAATAACAAACTAATTAATAGAAACCAGTACAGAAGAGACTCCATCACGCCAAGTGGCGTATAGGAATATGTTGTTAGTGACTACACATTTTACAGACCTTCAGCGCATGATTTTTGGGGTAATGTGGTCGGTATTACGCCTGTGAAGCTTTACTTTCCTAGAAAAAAATCCGGTACCCAGCTAAAGCTGGGTGAATCCGGAAGCCTTCGGTTGGGATCGAACCCTACCTCTTTTCCTTTGCAGTCTTCACTAACCACTGAGCTGTCGCGGCCCCCACTCCTTAGTTTGGTATGACTAAATTTTTAGGATAGACAACTCTGACTAAAAAAACTTGCTGTTTTGCAGAATAATAAAAAAAGTCCAGGGATGCAGCCCTAAATAGGTTCGCCCTAAACGTGGTGTAAAACACAGCGCAATGCAATTCGATTACAAATAAAGGCCGAACACTTTCTCCCCGACTCTGAGATGCAAATAGGACTGAAAGAAAAATAACATTTATTATATCTTGGGTTTACTTTGCGGGCCGGCTGAAACCACCGTGGAGCCGCTGCACGGCCGCGGGTCGGAAGTTGTGCAAGCCAGTACTATGATATTGGTACACACACGTCCAGTCACTTCTTCAGCATTAGGTAGATCTCGTGCTTCTTGACACTTTCTCGTCTCTGTCCTGTATCTCCATCACGTTGGAGGGTAAGTCTACGTATCTCCTCAGGGACCGTCAGCAGTGTCGTGTTTCTTACTTGATCTTTCAATAGTGGAGGCTTTTTAAGGTTTGAATCTTGAATTGGAGGTTCGATAATGGTGACATTTGTAACATATTTCTGGGAATAAAATATATATATATTAGGTCTACATCTTCGCTGGCGCCATGGCGCTCTCCACATACTTTCTTGCCACTAAATTTTACACAGCCAACTTTAACGTTAATTAGATTATCAAAATTTAGTAGTGAATACTATCTATCTATCTATTGTCCCTTCGAGCCGCAGACGGCACATAGGGCAGTACCACAATCTCAAAAATAGAAACCTTGCGTGCCAAAATGGCATATATTGCAGAGATCACTGCTCTAAAATATATGGCGCTGTTTCCATAACAATACTTTTTACAATGACAGCTTGTCAAGCCATCGATCAACCTCCTTAGTCGCCTCTTACGACATGCCTGGAAGGTCACAGTGTCACTATTCTTTACTTCCCTCATAATGAGGCCCCGGTAACACACAGGAAAGTACACACAGTGAGTACTGCGTACAATGGAATGAATTCAAGACTAATATAGAGATAAGGGAAATGGTCACACAAATACTATCTCATCTACAATGGAATGAATTCAAGACTAATATAGAGATAAGGGAAATGGCCACGCAAATACTATCTCATCTACAATGGAATGAATTCAAGACTAATATAGAGATAAGGGAAATGGTCACACAAATACTATCTCATCTACAATGGAATGAATTCAAGACTAATATAGAGATAAGGGAAATGGTCACGCAAATACTATCTCATCTACAATGGAATGAATTCAAGACTAATATAGAGATAAGGGAAATGGCCACGCAAATACTATCTCATCTACAATGGAATGAATTCAAGACTAATATAGAGATAAGAGAATGACCATGCAACCACCTATCTCATCTAAAATTAGGAAGAGAAGACGGACATTTGTCGGACATGTGTTTTGAGATGAGATAATAGAATTCCAAGACAGGCTCTCCTGTAGGAAACATCGGAATACAGAAAAAAAGGAAGACCATGAGAGACAATGAAAAGAACACTTATAAGAGAAGCAAAGTTGGCAGGCATAGACTCATTAGATAAGATCAAACATCTCGCCAAGAATAGAGACGGGTGGCGAAAAAACAATACAAGCCCTATGTGACGTCGCACAGCGTGGGAAGGATCAACATCAAGATAAACACTTATATTCAGCGTTAAGTTACTGGTATTATTATCTTAATGAACAATAATACTCTTCATTTAATTTCGTTTTAATTACTCTTAATAATAATTAATTGTATTTGTATTTGGTTACATTTTGGGCAGTAAGCAAAATAACAGCTTCATAGCTGTAAATCACTTTTGCCTCTGCGCACACACACACGCACACAGAGGCTCTCTGAATTACCATAAAAGGTCCTTACTTATAGCTCGGAGTTTGTGCACTAAACTGAGCTCTTCTTGTGATGTCAGTAAAGATAAAAGAGAGTGGAATGGAAAGAATGCAAGGTCAGTCATACAATCAATGTCAAAGCTCGAGATGGGACAGAAATCATTCAGGAAATTATTAAGCAAATCTACTCGTACCGATGACGGATGCGTCGGGCCTAAAGGAGCAAATATTGCGACTGCATAAACTAGCGACACCAGTTAAGAAGATTACGAATTCGCTAAGAATAGGACCTCCTGATTAATGTGACTAATTCAGGGAAAATGACTTCCGAACATCTGCTACAAATATGCTCCACACAGGATGATCAAGAAGGGTTCATGGACCAAAGACCAAACATGGGCAGACTGTTGAGGTTATGTCAAACAGGGTCATTATCTATGAAAGAATGAAGATGTAATGTCTCTAGTCAGGAATGAGTTCAAGACTAATATTGCGATAAGAGAAATGGCCATGCAACCAACGATCTCATCGACAATTAGGAAGAGAAGATATGCCGAGAAGAGACAACAAGAGAATTCCAAAACAGGCTCTTCTATGGGAAACATCAGGATACAGAAAAAGTGCAAGACCCAGAGAGACAATGACAAGAACACTTATAAGAGAAGCAAAGATGGCAGGCATAGACTCATTAGATAAGATAGAAGATCTTGTCAAGAATAGAGATGGATGGTGAAAAACACTACAAGCCCTATGTGACGTCACACGGCGCGAGAAGGATCAAGAGAAGACATAAGAAAGGTTGTTGAAACGATAAACTGAACCACCCACAACATACAAACAAACACATTAAGTAGCTCGCTCTTACGGTGCAGTAGTTAGTGCGTTGGCTTGCTGAGGACAGGATGTCATGTTCGATCATGTTTATGGGGTTATAGGTCCACTCAGGCTTTGATAAAAAAAATGTTAAAGAGAAAGAAAAACGGAACTGGCGTCATACTGACCACATTTTGAAAATTGAATTATTTGCGGATCATCATCATTGCACTCCGAACATGTCCATGGGTGCTCAAATCCCCTCCTCAACAAGTATCGCAGTGTCCAGCGACTGACGACTCCATTTATCAAAATAAAACGTGTCAGTGATCGAAAGATATGGGCACCAACGCCCACATTCCTAATACGTCACACTTGGTTATCTGGTTCTTGTTTTCTCCCCCCCCCCCACCACTTTTTTGCAAAGACTCGCCTTATCCTAATAATGGAGCCTACACGTTGGCAACAGCCGACAATCTGGTTCAGGGCTCGAGTAATGCCTTCCTTACTCTTCTAATGCGCGCGCGCGCACACACATACACATGATCAGATCTGCTAATTATCCATTCAATCAGTCAATGCTTATACTCTCTTTTTGTCTGCCTGTCTGTCTATCCGTCCTTCCATCTGTTCGTCCGTCCGTCTGTCTGTTTCTCTGTCTATCCGTCCTTCCATCTGTTTGTCCGTCCGTCTATCCGTCTGTCTGTCTCCGTCCTTCCATCTGTCCGTCCGTCCGTCTATCCGTCTGTCTGTTTCTCTGTCTATCCGTCCTTCCATCTGTCCGTCAATCCGTCTGTCTGTTTCTCCGTCCTTCCATCTGTCCGTCCGTCCGTCTATCCGTCTGTCTGTTTCTCTGTCTATCCGTCCTTCCATCTGTCCGTCCGTCCGTCTATCCGTCTGTCTGTTTCTCCGTCTATCTGTCCGTCCGTCCGTCCGTCTATCCGTCTGTCTGTTTCTCTGTCTATCCGTCCTTCCATCTGTCCGTCCGTCCGTCTATCCGTCTGTCTGTTTCTCCGTCTATCTGTCCTTCCATCTGTCCGTCTATCCGTCTGTCTGTTTCTCTGTCTATCTGTCCTTCCATCTGTCCGTCTATCCGTCTGTCCTTTTCTCTGTCTATCCGTCCTTCCATCTGTCCGTCTATCCGTCTGTCTGTTTCTCTGTCTATCCGTCCTTCCATCTGTCCGTCTATCCGTCTGTCTGTTTCTCTGTCTATCCGTCCTTCCATCTGTCCGTCTATCCGTCTGTCTGTTTCTCCGTCTATCCGTCCTTCCATCTGTCCGTCTATCCGTCTGTCTGTTTCTCTGTCTATCCGTCCTTCCATCTGTCCGTCCGTCCGTCTATCCGTCTGTCTGTTTCTCCGTCTTCCATCTGTCCGTCCGTCCGTCTATCCGTCTGTCTGTTTCTCTGTCTATCCGTCCTTCCATCTGTCCGTCCGTCCGTCTATCCGTCTGTCTGTTTCTCTGTCTATCTGTCCTTCCATCTGTCCGTCCGTCCGTCTATCCGTCTGTCTGTTTCTCTGTCTATCCGTCCTTCCATCTGTCCGTCCGTCCGTCTATCCGTCTGTCTGTTTCTCTGTCTATCTGTCCGTCCGTCCGTCCGTCTATCCGTCTGTCTGTTTCTCTGTCTATCCGTCCTTCCATCTGTCCGTCTATCCGTCTGTCTGTTTCTCTGTCTATCCGTCTTCCATCTGTCCGTCCGTCCGTCTATCCGTCTGTCTGTTTCTCCGTCTATCTGTCCTTCCATCTGTCCGTCTATCCGTCTGTCTGTTTCTCTGTCTATCCGTCCTTCCATCTGTCCGTCCGTCCGTCTATCCGTCGTCTGTTTCTCTGTCTATCCGTCCTTCCATCTGTCCGTCTATCCATCTGTCCTTTTCTCTGTCTATCCGTCCTTCCATCTGTCCGTCTATCCGTCTGTCTGTTTCTCCGTCTATCCGTCCTTCCATCTGTCCGTCTATCCGTCTGTCTGTTTCTCTGTCTATCTGTCCTTCCATCTGTCCGTCTATCCATCTGTCCTTTTCTCTGTCTATCCGTCCTTCCATCTGTCCGTCTATCCGTCTGTCTGTTTCTCTGTCTATCCGTCCTTCCATCTGTCCGTCTATCCGTCTGTCCTTTTCTCTGTCTATCCGTCCTTCCATCTGTCCATCTGTCTGGTTTCTCTGTCTATCTGTCTGTCTATTGTTCATTCGAGCGGAAAGGGGCACATAAAACATAATTTCTAGACTTTCTATATTCGACTATATTCGTTATCAATTAGCAGACCTTGTGCTGGATCTGCATTATGTCTCACCACAGTCTGAAGTCTTGGCGATGGAACCGCTGCCCGCTGTTTTTGCCTCTCGCCTTAATGTACGATTTTAGGGCAAAAAGTTGAAAACACTGCCGGATCCTGATTAGAATGCATTATTTCTATTTAGTGTCGAGATTTCTGTTTCAAAAACAAAGAATGTTTCACGATCACCACCGATCAACTAACCATACCAAGATGAAAGTGAAGTATTCCACAAATTCTGTACTGTATTTGAAAATGTGTGCTTACCGTCGCTTGAGTAGTATTCCGTGTTTGAGGAGGCGGGTAGTATACTTGTTGACTCATGCGAGTGTTATTTCGCGCCAAAATCGACCTCCTATCATTTCTTGCCAAGTGAATTTGCCTGCAAAAGGTTTTTTTTTTTGGAAATGTATCAATCGCAAGCTTATTAAAAAAAAAAACACACACACAGGTTAAACTTTTTTTTTAAAGACTGCGTCATTTGGGAAATTATTGAAGCGTGCTAGCTCATATCAGAATTCTACTTCCTCTTCTTCTTCTACTTTCTTCTTCTTTTTTCGCTTTTTTCTTCTACTTCTTCTTCTTCTTCTTTTTTTTTTTTTCTTCTACTTCTTTTTCGTCTTCTTCTCTTTTTTTTCTTCTTTTCTTCTTCTTCTTTCTTCCTCTTTTTCGTCTTCTTCATCTTTTTCGCTTTCTTCTTTTCTTCTTCTTCTTTTCTTCCTCTTTTTCGTCTTCTTGTTTTCTTCTTATTATTTTCTTCCTCTTTTTCGTCTTCTTCATCTTTTTCGCTTTCTTCTTTTCTTCCTCTTCTTTTCTTCATCTTTTCCGTCTTCTTGTTTTTCTTCTTATTATTTTCTTCCTCTTTTTCGTCTTCTTCATCTTTTTTCGCTTTCTTCTTCTTCTTTTTCGTCTTCCTCTTTTTCTTCCTCTAATTTTCTTCCTCTTTTTCGTCTACTTCTTCTTCTTTTCTTTTTCGTCTTCTACTACTTCTTCTCCTTCTTCTTTTTTTCTCTTTTTTTTCGTCTTCTTCTTCTTCACCCCCGCCCACTCTGTCTCCACTTTTGCCATCGTCATTTCTTCTTATTGTCTTCTTATTTCAAGCCTTTTGATCATACACATTTGAAGTGCCATTCTGTTTATATAATGGGGCTAGAACAACACCGTAACGTGAGGGCTCGAACAACACATTAACGTCAGGGCTAGAACAACATCGTAACGTCAGGGCTAGAACTACACCGTAACGTGAGGGCTAGAACAACACCGTAACGTGAGGGCTAGAACAACACCGTAACGTGAGGCGAAATCAGCTACTTGATCAAATCCATTGTGACAGCTCTACTAAAAGAACGATACAAAGAAGTCATTATTTTAAAAACTAGTATAGTTGGCGAAGGGGTAGGGTTCGATCCCAAACGACGGCTTCCGGGTTCACCCAGCCTTAAATGGGTACCGGATTTTTTTTCTGGGAAAGTAAAGCGGCACGGGCGTAATACCGACCACATTACCCCAACAATCATGTGCCGAAGGTCTGTAAAATGTATGGTCACTAACACCATATTCCCTATACGCCACTTGGCGTGACGGGGGCTCTTTACTTTTATTTTTTTTTATATTGAAATTGTCTTGGTTGTAAAATATTTGCTGTACTGAAAGTATAAACCACCGAAGTGTCCCGAGAACTGTAAAGAGAGTAGCAAGAAAAATTCGAGAAGCTTTTTTTCACAAGGGGAGGTGAACATGAGTAAGTGTATCATTTTTAATGCATATTAAAGAGTTGTATTATCACTTCGAGAAAGCACATAAATAGATGGTAAAACGACATCCTATAATAAGCCATATAGAGGTGAGATGCGAAATAGCTCGGGCAAAAGCAGCTTTAAAAAAAATGGGTAAGATGCTGTGCATTCTATTTTTGACAATAGAAACAAGAAAAAAGAGTTCTTAAATGTTATGTAGACCAGTCCTAAAATATGGGTGTGAATCCTGGACAATAGGACAAAGGACAAGAACATCACTGGAGGCTGTAGAAATGTGGTTTTACAGAATGACGTTGACAATAACATGGACAGCTAAGAAGAGTAATGAAAACGTTCTGGAAGAGGCCAAATAAAAAGAGAGGTAATTTCCAATATTATGAAGAAACAATCATTACTTTTTGGCCATGTAATGAGAATAGAACAGCTGGAACATATTGTGACAACTGGGAAAATTGAGGAACGAAGAGATAGAGGGAAACAAAGTGAAAAGATACCAGACAGCTTAAGAGAATGGCTTGGCAGATGGTCAACAACAGAAATGATAAATAACTTTCGTGATCGAGAGTTGTGGAGAGACATTATCACCTACGCCAACAGGCATGGTACTTGATGATGATAATTAGCCACGAAAGTTGCAGCACGCACACGTCTATAAACTGGACATAAATATAACCGGAAATGTATAGGTCGGAAATTAAAGCCAATCAGAACGCTGAAATGTAATTTATGTCGTTTTCAATCGCCCCCCAATTTATTTTCAAAGGAACGTTTTCATGTTTGAAGAATTCTGGACGTTTACCTTTGAATATTCACAGAGAGGTATTAAGATGCACATGACAGCTACAATCAGAAGTTAAACCGAAGACAAAGGCGCACCTCACAGCAACAGAGCTGGAAGCTGTCAGCGAGCTATAACTGATGGATTGAGCCAGAATCGGTGAACCAGAATCATCCAAACCCTACTCCACCTCTCAGGGTGCCTCCAGAAACAGACTAACCTGTCTAATCTGGTCAAGCGAGTAGGGATCGAAGAGGGAAGACAACTCAAGGGGGCTCAAAAATAACATGTTGAAATCGAATGTGAAGGCTCAAATATCACAGTTCTACAGCAAACTACAATACAGCGTATCAACGCCCACTGAAAGCCCTTCTAATGATGGATGCCGAAGAGGGCAATCAATTCCTTTAGTAGTCATAGAGTGAACAACAGAATGAAAGAAAGAGAAGTTAAAGCAACATTTGTGGACACATATTCTTGCTGCCATCCTCAACACAATGTTAACGAACGTTTATTTGTTATAACGTTTATGTAATCTCAAGCTAGTGATTTTTCACCACTTCTGACTCTTGTTAAGTATGTACGTGAAAAAAACATCAAGTAAAGTAGTGAGTAACAAAACAATATTAACAACTAGAACTACAAAACGAAAGAAAAGCAAGAGGACACCCACCGAATTCATTCACAGATGCATCTTTTTGAATATCTTAGTTGTTGTCCTTGTTGGTAATTTCAGTAGGCGCATTTTGTACACGAGCTATCAAATTAGAAAATAATTTTAGGACAACATGATTTTGTTTCTCAGAAGAAATGAGAGAGCTCATATGATGGGCTATCGTGAATATACTAGCAAAAGCGCGACAATATTTCGTGCTTGTGTGCACTGCATTCTATTCTATTCTATTCTATTCTATTCTATTCTATTCTATTATTCTATTCTATTCTATTCTATAGAACTAGTTTCATTGCCGTCAGGAATTCCCCATATCCGTGCTACTATTTGTCACAGCATTTCCTCAAAATGCATTGGTAAGTCCCTTTGACAAGGTGACGCACGGCCTACTCGACTGCACAGGCGACGATTCCAAACCTTCTGATTCGCCTCTTACGACAATCGTGGCAGATAACAGTGTATCTCTTCTTTTCTCCCCTCATTTGCGCCCAGATAAGAGTGTTCGGCCCAACTTCCTTCCTTCCTTCCTTCCTTCCTTCCTTCCTTCCTTCCTTCCTTCCTTCCTTCCTTCCTTCCTTCCTTCCTTCCTTCCTTCCTTCCTTCCTTCCTTCCTTCCTTCCTTCCTTCCTTCCTTCCTTCCTTCCTTCCCTTCCTTCCTTCCTTCCTTCCTTCCTTCCTTCCTTCCTTCCTTCCTTCCTTCCTTCCTTCCTTCCTTCCTTCCTTCCTTCCTTCCTTCCTTCCTTCCTTCTCATTCCTTCCTTCCTTCCTTCCTTCCTTCCTTCCTTCCTTCCTTCCTTCCTTCCTTCACTTCCTTCCTTCTTCCTTCCTTCCTTCCTTCCTTCCTTCCTTCCTTCCTTCCTTCCTTCCTTCCTTCCTTCCTTCCTTCCTTCCTTCCTTCCTTCCTTCCTTCCTTCCTTCCTTCCTTCCTTCCTTCCTTCCTTCCTTCCTTCCTTCCTTCCTTCCTTCCTTCCTTCCTTCCTTCCTTCCATCCTTCCCTTTCTCCCTTCCTTCTCATTCCTTCCCTCCTTCCCTTCTTCCTTCCTTACTCCCTAGCTTCCTTCCTTCCTTCCTCCCTCGCTCCCTCGCTCCCTAGCTCCCTCGCTCCCTCGCTCCCTCGCTTCCTTCCTTCCTTCCTTCCTTCCTTCCTTCCTTCCTTCCTTCCTTCCTTCCTTCCTTCCTTCCTTCCTTCCTTCCTTCCTTCCTTCCTTCCTCCCTCCCTAGCTCCCTTCCTCCCTAGCTTCCTCCCTAGCCTCCTCCCTAGCTTCCTTCCTTCCTTCCTTCCTTCCTTCCTTCCTTCCTTCCTTCCTTCCTTCCTTCCTTCCTTCCTTCCTTCCTTCCTTCCTTCCTTCCTTCCTTCCTTCCTTCCTTCCTTCCTTCCTTCCTTCCTTCCTTCCTTCCTTCCTTCCTTCCTTCCTTCCTTCCTTCCTTCCTTCCCCTCCTCCCTAGCTCCCTTCCTCCCTAGCTTCCTCCCTAGCCTCCTCCCTAGCTTCCTTCCTTCCTTCCTTCCTTCCTTCCTTCCTTCCTTCCTTCCTTCCTTCCTTCCTTCCTTCCTTCCTTCCTTCCTTCCTTCCTTCCTTCCTTCCTTCCTTCCTTCCTTCCTTCCTTCCTTCCTTCCTTCCTTCCTTCCTTCCTTCCTTCCTTCCTTCCTAGCTCCATCCCTTCCTTCCTTCCTCCCTCTCTCCCTTCCTTCCTCCCTCTCTCCCTTCCTTCCTTCCTTCCTTCCTTCCTTCCTTCCTTCATTCCTTCCTTCCTTTACATGTAATCCTCCCAGCACGGTTTATTTCTTTACATTTGCATCGATGAAACTCACAACAAAATTGGGTACAACTACAGCTTGGGCTCTAGTGAGTTCTTGCAGGAACTAATTGTCCATGACTTACATCTACATGTTATATCTGCTTCTTATACATAGAATTTAGACGTCAATGTAATAATATATAGACTAGGATGGAATATGTCACATAATTGGAGATAAAAATATAGCTCGGATTGGATATCTTTGTAGTTACTCAAACTCTCAGTAGGTTATAGCAGTAACAGAACAGTACGATTATAACACAGACACTGAAGAACAGTAACCAGTTTAAGTGTATGGAACATTTTTAGCTGTTACTGGAAAAGTGGGGGAAATAGATGTAAACATGACGTGACCCATCACCTGTCCAGAAATTAGGTTGAACAAACTCGGAGGTAGGTCAAGTTTATGAGAGAGATGCCACTCTTAGAGTTCATGGTAGCGTTATTTTTTTTAACTCAGAAGTTAATTGAATGTCAAGATGGAGTTTGTTTTACAAAATTTGATACAGACATCATCTTCAGTTAAACTTCGCATTCGTTTATTGGCTGTGCAGGGACTGAGTTAATAAATTATGCAAATGAGACCGAGAGGTATTTAACCTAATGCATTCGCAGAATTGATACCAAAATAATGATATCAAAAGCAAGAGCAGCATTTGTTGTACTGGGAACATATGGAAGTCCAAAGAAATTAGGTTAAATACAAAAATAAAAATTTTCAACTCCAATGTTAAGTCAGTCTTATTATATGGCCGTGAAACATGGTGAACAACAAAAATGACAATCATGAAGTTAAAGACTTTCATTAATGGATGCTTACGCAGAATAAAAGGACGGAAATGGCAGGACAAAATCACTAAAATAGAATTATGAAAATGTACCAGTCAAATGCCAGTGTATAAAGAGATACAGCGAAGACGATGACGCTGGATAGGACACGCACTGTGGAAGCCAACTGAGAGTATTACTGCGCTAACCGGACACCAGTATTACACTACAGGCCCTTTTTTGGAAACCCCAGGGAAAAAGACAAAGAGGAAGACCAAGGAATTCTTGGAGAAGACAGATGGGAGCAGAGATGAAGATGATGGGAAAGACAGAGCAGAACGGCTTGGAAAGTGTTTGTTGAACACCTATTTCCACAGGGAGCTGAAAGGTAGAAGAAGAAGATTAGCAGAACTGGAGCCGCGAAAGCTTAGTGATTGGTGAACTGGACTACAAAGGACAAGAACGGCTGCCAGTTTCACCCAGCCTTAAATGGGTACCATAATTTTTTCAGGGAAAGTAAAGATTCACGGGTGTAATACCGACCACATTACCCCAAAAATCATGTGACGAGGATCTGTAAATATTAGGGTCACTAACACCATATCCCCTATTCGGCACTTGGCGTGACGGGGCTATTTATTCACTTTTAGCAGAATTAGAGAAGAGAGCTTCTAGAATGATTTGAGAAACATCGGAGCAACCTCCAGAAACACAGAGGGATAGACACACCTAGAATTATAAACAGCTATAGAGAACAAGTTCATTACAAATAAGTTAGAGTTAGAGAATCACCTAGTGAACATCAGTCAGGAAAATATAGTTTAATTGATAAGCGTTTCAAGTTGTATTCAGAAGTTTTGTGCTCCAGAGATCAGTAGTAAGTAGATTAAGAATAACATTGAAAAAGTTAAGCCATAGATGTAGAATAGAAGGATAAAGCAAGACGAGTTGTGATAATTTATAGAATAAAAGATAGAATATAGAAATGTCACACAAAATATGCACTAAGAGATGGCTCAATATATATCAGTGGTAACCTTTTGAGTTCATCTAGATCAAGTACATTGATTTTAGAATTTTATGCACTCCACTAATACATCACGTGTTCAACCGTTGATTATTAAATTTGAATAAACACAATTTCTAGTCTGTAATTATTGACTTCATAAAGACGTTGCTAATACGTTATGTTATGATCGATCATACATCAGTGTCATCAATAGTTAACAGTAGTTCCCGGTCAAGATATGACTATATAAGGAAACTTGTCTGGCACTGGCACAGTCAATCTTTGTAGAGCTTGTCCAGTTATGGTACTGGTGATGATCCATTCTTCATGTGTTGGGCAAGATTGTAGATATGTTCAGTCGTCATATTGTCTGTGTACCAGGTCACTTTCATCAGAGCTTCCTACTGTTAAAATGTTGAAAAGATGCTACTTTGAACTATTCTGTTCGAAGTCTAAAAATTGTTACTATGACGAAGACCGAGATAACACGGACTTAGCGACACAACGCATCTACGCCTATATTACGAGTGAATACCAAGAAGATCACGTTATTATTTCTAATGAGCAGGTAATGGGCATAATGTCTCTGGTAAACCTGGTGATATGTATTCCTTTTGTTTCCGTCAACCAACGTGAGCTCTTCATGAGTTATTCTACATCTGGCTGACGTAATTTACTCCACTCTGTTGCCAAAGTGTCCGTTTCATCATTTCCAGGAATACAGCACTAAGATGTAATCCACGAAGTCATAGGTTTCCTGCCTCGTTTGAAGGTCTTGTAGATTGCTGCTTTAATCATGTCTACATTCTCATGACTCTCCGGGGCAAATGTTCAGTCTGATTTCACGCAAGCGGACACAAGCTCCTTCTACGTCACAAGACGTATGGGGAATATGGTGCTAGACTTGATATATTTCAACGTCTAACTAAATATTTCATGGTTAATGTGGTCAGTATCACGTCAGGTCGCCCTGCTTTGCCATAAAAATATGTAGCATTCATTTTAGATTCTGGGGAATCTAAGTGGCACCGGTCTGAAAATAAAAAAAAAAATCCCTATATCTGGGAATTTCACCATGACCTGTCAGTGCCGAACACTGATTAAAAAAAAACACAGACAAATTCTTGCTGTCATTCCAGACGAAATTTAAGACACATGTAAGGACACATCAATGTATATGCTAACCGTGCCCAGATACGTCCAAGAACGACGCTACGTCTAAAACTGAAGCGACTAAAATAATAAACATTTGCATTGTATTATAATAGATATCTCTCCTGCGACTCTTCAAGGCAACAGCAGAAAGACAAAAGAAGAAGATACATCAGGAAATATTCGTTACACAGTAAAAAAAAAAAAGTAACGTACCTCCATCACGCCAAGTGGCGTATAGGGAATATGGTGTTAGTGACCATACATTTTACAGACCTGCGGCACATGATTTTTGGGGTAATGTGGTCAGTATTACGCCCGTGCCGCTTTACTTTCCCAGAAAAACATCCGGTACCCATTAAAGGCTGGGTGAACCGGAAGCCGTCGATTGGGATCGAACCCTACCTCTTTCGTTACAAAGTAATTTCTGTTAATTTTCTGAAATAGTTTTGAAGCAATGTAACACAAATGTAACAATTATCACTTCTACAGCTTGTACTTCGTAGTTCGCTTATCAGTGGATTGAATTCAGCCATGTTTTTGCAGCGTTTGATGCAGTGTTTTCATATTGATGCAGTTTTCATATTGATGCAGTGTTTTCATATTGATGCAGTGTTTTCATATTGATGCAGTGTTTTCATATTGATGCAGTGTTTTCATATTGATGCAGTGTTTTCATATTGATGCAGTGTTTTCATATTCATCACGCTTTTGTTCTGGATTGCTTCCCGTCATTCCTTTTCTTTGACCTTCCCACACGGCAGCAATTGTTTGTAATCATAGTTGTCTGTCCCAGAAAGAAGGTTTTACTAAACTAACGAGTCTTTTCTTCCCAGATTTACATCATATATTTCCTTTAGTTAGATTTGATGTCCTCCAGAATTAATATACTCCTCCAGTATGAATATTTTGGCTGGAATTTCTCCCTCGTTTTTATTATACCATGCTGTGCTCTCTAGAATTACAATAAATTGATCGATCAAACAATCAATCAATCAATCAATCAATCAATCAATCAATCAATCAATCAATCAATCAATCACAAACCTTTCCACCCCTTTCTGTTGCATAGGTCACAGTCAGGGTCTCTCCATTTATCCCATTTTCTGAACATTGTATTCTCAACTGAACATTCTATCCAGCCTAGGTCAATGTTATTAGGGTTTCCATGGTTTCTCTTATCCATGTATTCCTGGGCCTTCTGGCTTTCTCCTCCCCTGTGGGTTTCATGACAGTGCATGTATAACTATGCTGGCATCGGGTTTTCTTATTGTATGCCCAATCAATCTACATTTTCTATTCAAAACATGTTGCTAGATTGGCCTCTATTTTGTTCTTTCCCAGATATTTTTATTTCTCATCTTCTCATACCATCTGATATTCAGATTTTTCAATATTTCTCAAACAGTTGCTTACCATTTTTGTGTTTGTAATTTTTGTTTAGTTGCAATACTGAACACCCATACCTCTGAGCCATAATATGAAGACCTCTAGGCTTGCACTTGGCGCGAATCTGTGTGTCTGAACTAGCATGCCTGACTAGTCCCGTTTGAACTCAGAATGTGCTTGTAAGGCAGCCACTCATCCACTAGCATATGTCCAGTCCCGTCAGACATACACAAGGCTTGAATTATATTTTCACCGTAAATCCCTACTCTAGGTCAGCTTTTCAATTTCAGGGAGTGAACCAAAACCTGATACCTTTATCCAATCCATTTTTTTAAATCAAGAAAGAGTTGCCGGAACTGTAATATTCCTCCACTCAATAAAAGGAGATCATCATAACATAACCGGTCTCTGAAGCTCCAGTGTACTTGTATTATCGTTGCCAACGACAATAACGAGAGAGTATAAATTGATTGAAATTCTTAGTTTTAATTTTTTTTTAAAGTGAAGGATCATTCTACGCCTTGCTAAGCGTATGGGGAATATGGTGTTAGCGACCATTTGTTTCCATGACGACAAACACATTTTTTGGGTGACGTGGTCGGTATCAAGCCAGGATGTCTTTAGTAAATAAAGTAAAGTACCCCCCGTCACGCCAAGTGGCGTATAGGGAAATATGGTGTTAGTGACCATATATTTTACAGACCTTCAGCGCATGATTTTTGGGGTAATGTGGTCAGTATTACGCCCGTGCTGCTTTACTTTCCCAGAAAAAATGCGGTACCCATTTAAGGCTGGTTGAACCCGGAAGCCGTCGGTTGGGATCGAACTCTACCCCTTGTCCGTGGTAGTCCAGTTCACTAACCACTGAGCTATCGCGGCTCCCTAGGATGTCTTTACTTCGCAGGAAAATCTATGGTACTCATTTTTAGAGGCTGGGTGAATCTCGACCCGAAATAATATCCCACAATTCCGGGAATTAAACCAGGGCCCTTCTGGTTCGGGAGCAAGCGCACTAATCACTCAGCCACCAAGGCTGCAGTTTTCAGTTACTTATAAAATACGGGCATTCTCAGAGAGGGCAACACAAAACACGAGCTCCTAAAAGTATTTACCAAAAAAAAAAAATTTATTTTTTGGGCGCATCATGACTCGAGGAAAATTGGAATACTTTGTTACAACTGGCAAAATACAGGGAAAGAGAAATCGCGAACGACAAAGAGAGAAGATGTTAGATGGCTTAGTTTCATTTCACGGAAAACAGTGAACAACACAGTTGACAGAACATTGTGGAAGGACACGATCGTTTACGCCAACCGGCATTGCACATGATGATGATAAAATATGCATCTCAGGACGTTAAAGTCCTTAAAGTTCAGGACAGTTCTCAGTTAAATAAAAAGCCATATATCCAACTATTTCTTTTTAACGATCTTCAGCGTCTGTTGAGGTCGATCTCTTTCTCGCTTTCCTGTTACATGTATTTCCCATTTGAATGCAGTCCCTGGAGTTTTAAAAATAAATCTGGCACTTTATATCTTTTACAATTCTGATAATACAGTCTGGGTTATCGTTATTGAGAAAGAAAAATATTCCTCTCATAAGCTACACCATAGCATCGATATTCAGCGGCACATATAGAGAGCATATGACTGGATAGGGAGCCGCTATAGCTCAGTGGTTAGTGAATTGGACTATAAAGGGCAAAAGGTCGGGTTCGATTCTGATCGACGGCTTTCGGGTTCACCCAGCGTTAAATGGGTACCGGATTTTTTTCTGGGAAAATAAAGCGGCACAGGCGTAATACCGACCTTGTAACCTCAAAAATTATGTACCGAAGGTCTGTAAAAATTTTGGTCACTAACACCATATTCCCTATACGTCACCTGACGTGAGGGGGCGCTTTATTTTTTACTTATACGACAAGATGTGGTTATTGTGTTGGTCGAAGAGACAAGGGTCAATAAATCAATAGAAAGGCCGACCTACCATTCATCGTAAAGTCGAATATCGTTTTCTACATCTTCCTCTTTGATTGTTTCTAAATGCTCTGCAGAGAGAGAGAGAGAAAGAGAGAGAGAGAGTAGGCTGTTTATTCGCAAATATGTTCCTTGATTAAAAACACACAAGCACACATACACACACACAATACGCATACACACACATTAACAAATATTAAAACAGGTAAATGAATGTATACACATGATAACAATGTTAACAGATGGCAGTTACAGAGATGAGAAGCAGAATAGCTAAGACAAAAGCAGCTTTCCTTTAAAAAAAAAATGTAGGAAGATACTGTGCAATCTATTTTTTGTCAATGGAAACAAGAAAAAGAGTTCTTAAATGTTATGTAGATACAGTCTTAACATATGGATGTGAATCATGAACAATAGGACATCAGACACAAAAAAGTCAATGCAATCTGTAGAGTTGTGGTTTTACATAAGAATGTTGAGAATACCATGAGAAACAAAGAAGAGTAATGAAAATGTTCTGAAACAGGCCAAATCAAAAAGAGAGCTAATTTCCAAATTTAGGAAGAAACAATCATCATTTTTTGACCATGAATGGAAAGGGAACAGGCGGAATATATTGTAATAACTGGGAAAATTGAGGGACGAAGATGTAGAGGGAAGCAAAGAGAAAAGATACCAGACAGCTTAAGTGAATGGCTTAGCAGAAGGTCAACAACAGAAATGATAAATAACTGTGGAGATCGAGAGTTGTGGAGAGACATAATCACATTCGTCAAGCAGGAATGGTACTTGAAGATGATAATTTATATATATATATATATATATATATATATATATATATATATATATATATATATATATATATATATATAATACACGTCATGAGAAAGATACTATGCAATCCATTTTTGACTATACAAACAAGAAAAAGAGTTCTTAAATGTTATGTAGAGCCAGTCTTAACATATGGATGCGAATCATGGACAATAGGACAACAGACAAGAAAATCACTGGAGTCTGTAGAAATGTGGTTTTACAGAAGAATGTTGAGTACATCATGGACAGCTAAGAAGAGTAATGAAAACGTTCTGAAAGAGGCCAAAGCAAAAAGAGAGCTTATTTCCGATATTAGGAAGAAACAATCATCATTTTTTGGACATGTAATGAGAAAGGAACAGCTGGAATATATTGTAACAACTGGGAAAATTGAGGGACGAAGAGATAGAGGGAAGCAAAGAGAAAAGATACCAGGCAGCTTAAGAGAATGGCTTGGCAGAAGGTCAACTACAGAAATGATAAATAACTGTCGAGATCGAAAATTGTGGAGAGACATGATCACCTACGCCAGCAGGCTCGGTACTTGATACTGATGATGTGTATATAAATATATATATATAAACACAAACCAACGTTTGCAGGTTATAATATACGTCATGTAACATTATAGAACAAATGTAGTGGGAAACAGTGCTTGCATTTGATCCCGGTATGAGGGTCGTGTGGTCTAGAGGTGTCACCGACCTATGAACGAGTCTGCCACGGACACAAATCTTACCATAAGCAGTGGACATTTATCTCTTCGAATCAGTAGATTTTCCCTCCTCCAGTCTCTCTGTAGTGGAATGGATGTCTAGCCCTCTCGGAAACGGAGCAAAACTGTTAGTCCCGTGTGCACTCGCGCACGTTAAAAATCTCATGGCGGTTAAAAGTTGAAAAGAGTAGTATAACAATTGTTAAGCAAGTCTACCTATGTTGCAGGCGGATGTATCGGGTCTAAAGGCGCAAACATAGCGACTTTGACACAACGCATCCCTACCTACTACAGGTGTGAACGCTAAGGAGGAGAAGAAGATCTCGATATGTGGCTTCTAGGTTCACTCAGCCTTATAGAGCTCACTATTTTTTGTGGGAATGAAAGACGGCATTGGCGTAAAACCTCATTTGGTGGCAATGTGTGAAGAATAGATGCAGACAATAACGCTATTTTTCTGATACTTCACTTTACGACTTGTGATGTAAAGGAGTTTTCCTTCCTTCCTTCCTTCCTTCCTTCCTTCCTTCCTTCCTTCCTTCCTTCCTTCCTTCCTTCCTTCCTTCCTTCCTTCCTTCCTTCCTTTTTTTTTTCTTTCTTTCTTTCTTGTGATGTCACAATAAATGTTCAAGCATACGATTTTATTTTAAACACTTCAGTAAGCATTCGTCGCACTGAAAGATTGATCATTCCATCTCTGATCGTGTATGGAGGCGAAGGCGCGCCTCCCAGCACCAGAGCTGGAAGTTGTCAGCGACCCACAGCTGATGGCTTGCGCCAGGATCGGTGAACCAAAACCATCCAGACCCTACTCCACCTCTCCGTGGTGCCTCCAGTAACAGACTAACCTGTCTAGTCTGACAAAGCGAGCAGGGATCGAAGAGGGAAGACAACCCGGTACTCAAAAATGTCGGGCTGAAGTCGGATGTGTTGGGCCGAAAGGCGCAAATATAACAGTTATACTGCAAACCACAACAGAACGCAGATACGTCCACTTAACGTCCTTTTAAGGGCGGATGACGAAGAGGAATTCTACAGTTCACGAATACTCTAGAATACTTTAGTCATCGGCGAATATAAGGAAGCAAGATTGTATATGTTGAGCTGGTCAGATCAGAAATGTGTACAGTACATATATTTTCTTCAACTTAAAAAAAATGGATTTTCTATTCTATATTTCTTACAATTGTTATTACTCTTATTTTCCTATGTTTGAACTTTATTTTGTTCACGTTATGTTTGTTTGTATTGTCTATGTTGTATCAGAATGCTGTCGAGCTGCAACGCTGTATCGTTTTACGTCTCATTTGATTACCGTAGAGCTGTATCCATATATTTATATTTTTCATTTTCAATCTCTCTTGTAACAACTTTACCGCAGTTCTACAATGTTTGTCCATCTCCAATTCCTAGAAAATTGTGTCTTACTTATTTCAACTTCCTCAAAAAATCCATGATACTCCAAAACATGATTTCTATTCGATGTAAAGACGTTTCTAATCATTGTCAGTACGGAAACTGTTATTTTCGCCCGTCTTGATTGACTCAACAATGAAGCATTTAAGTCAAAAATGACAGACGAAAACATTATCTTAAATCAGTACATACTCTTGTTGACTCTTCTTCCTCTGCTTAATCATCTTCTTCTTCTTTTTCTCATCATCTTCTTCTTCTATTTCATCATCATAATCTTCTTCTGTTTCATATTCTTCTTCTACTTTTTCATCTTCCTCTTCATCTTCTTCTTCTATTTCATCATCATCTTCTTCTTTCTCTTTGTTTTTCTTCTTCTTCTTTGTTTTTCTCCTTCTTTTTTTTTTCTCCTTTTTTTCATCATCATCTTCTTCTTTTTTTTTCTTCTCCTTCTTTTCTTTTTTCTTCTTTTTCATCATCATCATCTTCTTCTTTGTTTTTCTTCTCCTTCTTTTCTTTTTTCTTCTTTTTCATCATCATCTTCTTCTTTGTTTTTCTTCTCCTTCTTTTCTTTTTTCTTCTTTTTCATCATCATCTTCTTCTTTGTTTTTCTTCTCCTTCTTTTCTTTTTTCTTCTTTTTCATCATCATCTTCTTCTTTTTTTTTCTTCTCCTTCTTTTCTTTTTTCTTCTTTTTCATCATCATCATCTTCTTCTTTTTTTTTCTTCTCCTTCTTTTCTTTTTTCTTCTTTTTCATCATCATCTTCTTCTTTGTTTTTCTTCTCCTTCTTTTCTTTTTCTTCTTTTTTTCATCTTCTTCTTAACGCGCACCCATTAAATTGGAAAGAGCGATATGTCCCCAGTTTACGACAAAACCACAACATCTGCGTTTTTCGATCCGACATATCCGCCTTCGACGTGGATAGATTTGGTTAATAATCTTTGCCTGAGCAGCGGCCGTTTATTTCCTACTCTTTTTAAATGGGTTCTATAACGTGCCCGGGTGCACACGGGAACTCTGGTTGCTTTCCGTTCTTTGAAATGCTGGACACCAGATCGCAATAGTCAGAGTCTAGCAGAGTGTAAAGCCGCGAGGAAACTACGGAATCGAAATGAAATTGCAACTCAATGGCGGGTTTTGAAGTCTGGATCTTCCTGCCTTGAGGTCGATGATTTACGCCTAGACCAGCCAGTTCCCATGTTCTTCTGTGTAATGACGCAAATCGTACTAAAAGTATGACGTCTTTAAGTTGACAAAGTAGGTACGGAGTTAATTTGGTGGCATTGAAATTGTTACTCTTTGATGTTGATGTAGCTACCTTGATTGAAGCTGTTACTCTTTGATGTTGATGTAGCTACCTTGATTGAAACTGTTACTCTTTGATGTTGATGCAGCTACCTTGATTGAAGCTGTTACTCTTTGATGTTGATGTAACTACCTTGATTGAAGCTGTTACTCTTTGATGTTGATGTAGCTACCTTGACTGTAACTGTTACTCTTTGATGTTGATGTAGCTACCTTGACTGAAACTGTTACTCTTTGATGTTGATGTAGCTACCTTGATTGAAACTGTTACTCTTTGATGTTGATGTAGCTACCTTGACTGTAACTGTTACTCTTTAATGTTGTTCTAGCTACCTTGACTGAAGCTGTTACTCTTTCATGTTGTTGTAGCTACCTTGACTGAAGCTGTTACTCTTTCATGTTGTTGTAGCTACCTTGACTGAAGCTGTTACTCTTTCATGTTGTTGTAGCTACCTTGACTGAAGCTGTTACTCTTTAATGTTGTTCTAGCTACCTTGACTGAAGCTGTTACTCTTTCATGTTGTTGTAGCTACCTTGACTGAAGCTGTTACTCTTTGAAGTTGATGTAGCTACCTTGACTGAAGCTGTTACTCTTTGATGTTGATGTAGATACCTTGATTGAAGCTGTTACTCTTTGATGTAGCTACCTTGAAGCTACCTTGATTGAAACTGTTACTCTTTGATGTTGATGTAGATACCTTGATTGAAACTGTTACTCTTTGATGTTGATGTAGCTACCTTGATTGAACCTGTTACTCTTTGATGTTGATGTAGCTACCTTGATTGAAGCTGTTACTCTTTGATGTAGCTACCTTGAAGCTACCTTGATTGAAACTGTTACTCTTTGATGTTGATGTAGCAACCTTGATTGAAACTGTTACTCTTTGATGTTGATGTAGCTACCTTGATTGAAGCTGTTACTCTTTGATGTTGATGTAGCTACCTTGATTGAAGCTGTTACTCTTTGATGTTGATGTAGCTACCTTGACTGAAGCTGTTACTCTTTGATGTTGATGTAGCTACCTTGACTGATACTGTTACTCTTTGATGTTGATGTTGCTACGTTGATTTAAATTGTTACTCTTTGATGTTGATGTAGCTACCTTGATTGAAGCTGTTACTCTTTGATGTTGATGTAGCTACATTGACTGAAGCTGTTACTCTTTGATGTTGATGTAGCTACCTTGATTGAAATTGTCACTCTTTGATGTTGGTGTAGCTACCTTGATTGAAACTGTTACTCTTTGATGTTGATGTAGCTGCGTTGGCTGAAACTGTTACTCTTTGATGTTGATGTAGCTGCCTTGGCTGAAACTGTTACTCTTTGATGTTGATGTAGCTACCTTGATTGAAATTGTTACTCTTTGATGTTGATGTAGCTGCCTTGACTGAAACTGTTACTCTTTGATGTTGATGTAATTACCTTGATTGAAATTGCTACTCTTTAATGTGGATAACTATCTTTATGGCATTTTCTATAACTGGGGTCTGCCGATGGAATTGTAGAATCGGAGAATAAAGGCCACTCATCCAATGCAGTCGCCATGAGGTGTTCCGCTCTGAGTTTTTATTTCACCCACGATAGAAAATACTTTTGACTCTACCGGTATTCGAGCTCGCGTTCTCCTTGTTGGAAGCCCGACAAGTTATCGACTTGGCCACTCCGCTCTCTTGTTGATATCATTAGGTCGCATGTCCTCTCCAGAACGTTGCATTCACCATAGCTCGTCTAAAAAAATCTTTGTCAATTGCCAGATCTCCCACTTCTTCTGTTGTTGTTCAACGTCTCCTTGATGTCTTGCAGCTTCTTCTTGGTTTGTCCTTGATGCGTCTCCCATGATCCATGCCTTCCATTATTGTTCTTTCCAGCCTGCTGTGTCTTTTGACGTGGCCATAGTATTTTAATTTCCTCTTTAGAATTGTGTGTATAAGCGAGTTCTTTTTTTATGTTTAAGTCTTTTTATGTCTCCACTGCTCTTTTTCATTATGAAAGATATTTTAATGATTTTTTCTGAGAATTTTGTTCGCAATGAGTTAATTTTCTTCCTTGCTGTTTGTGAGATTGTCCATGATTCACAACCATATGTTATTGTCTTGAATATACATGCATATTACCTACATGTCTAGAGGTAAGACGTCGGCCTCTAGACAGGAAGGTTCCGGGTTCGAATCTCGTACCAGATGGTTGGAATATTTCACTTCACATCCGTGGGTTCTTCATAGCTATAACCATCCCTAGTCTCTGGGTAGCAAGATCCAATGTCTAGCACTTTCGGAGAACAGAGGGGAAACAGGACGTCTTGTGTGCATTTGTGCATGTTAAAGAACCCGTGGCAGTTAAAGGTCGGAGAGAATAGATCAAAAATGGCTCCTGCCCTGGCACAAATTGTTAAGCAAATCAACCTATGCCGGAAAATTATGTGTCGGGCCTAAAGGCGCAGATATCCCGGCATTGTCGCAAAGTAGCGACCCAACGCATCAACGATAACTTAACTGTGAACTATAAGATACAAAGATAATCAATAAACAAATAAGATAAAATTATGCGCCACGACTGTAAACTACCTGTATTTTTGGATTCTGCTACGGGTTTGTCTTTGGGTGCAATTATTTCGCTGGTCGTCGTCTGGGTTGAGGCTGTCTTGTCGCTATCTACGTCTGTTGTTTCTGTTGTTCCTCCTCTCGAGGTTAATGTTGAGCGTTTCCTATCAGATTTATGAACACATCCGCCCATTGCTATTTCCAGTCTTTGTTGATCTGTTCCAGAGACAAATATAATGAGTTATGGCCCTTTAATGGAGCCGCGATAAATCAGTGGTTAGTGAACTGGACTACCACGGACAAGGGGTAGGGTTCGATCCCAACCGACGGCTTCCGGGTTCACCCAGCCTTAAATGGGTACCGGATTTTTTTCTGGGAAAGTAAAGCAGCACGGGCGTAATACAGACCACATTACCCCAAAAATCATGTGCCTGTAAAATATAGGGTCACTAACACCATATTTCTCTATACGCCACTTGGCGTGACGGGGGTACTTTACTTTATAACCCTTTAATGAGTCTTTGAAGCAAGTCCTAAAGAGTGTAGGGTAAAAACTGTAGTAAAGCAAAACTCAGGGGAGAAAATTAACTCAAAATGTAATGTAGTAGCAACATGTTAGGACTGAATGACAATCTGCTCAGGGGATTGAGGATTGTACACAAACACAAGTAGAAGGGCTCGTTTTCTAAATAACTGCTTTCCTAACTACAGACAAGTGTTGCCTTGAAGACATGTCAAGGAAAACATACGAGTAGACTAATCAAGTAGTTCTAAACCAACATGTGTTAAAGACAAACATCATGGATTGTAGAGTGTAAAATACAGCGTAACACAAGTCTCTGTTGGCAGGACAAATTTGTAAATTTTTGTGTGTGGTGCCCCTACAGATTATATCATTGTAGATTAATTTCGACGCAAGAGAAAAAAAAAAATTACAGTGCAACTAAAAGTAAATTAAAATGGAAGATTGCCTGCGAGTACTTCCATAATTAGAAAGGTAGCAGATCACCAACATGTAACATTAGTCTCATAATTACATGGTTATGGTTATGGGAGGCCCCGGTATCACTACAAACGAATTAAAATCCATAATTGCTCAAACGCCAGTGCCAGTGGAATGATCCGAATTAATATCTCATCTCCCAATTAAAGATAGGTAGCTGCAGTTCCCATCATAGCAGTCTCAGCACTCACCAAAAGACATAAGGCGAAATCGCACAGAAAGTGAACACAGCCACCTATTTCCCGTCATACGATATCATCATTCATTCATTGTAAGCAATCGTAATATCGAAACAGGATAAAAACGAATGAAACGCACAACTCACGGTTTGCACAGATCACTTAACTCAGTAGCTTCGGCAGCAAGCAGTTCATAATTACATAAACATTTGGAGCAGATAATTTAATCAGTACATATTTATATTGGATATGAGAGCTGTGGTATTTTTGACAAAGTGTGGGAGTTGTAGTTAAAGTAAAAAGTAAAGTACCTCCGTCACGCCAAGTGGCGTATAGGGAGATATGGTGTTAGTGACCCTATATTTTACAGACCTTCAGCACATGATTTTTGGGGTAATGTGGTCTGTATTACGCCCGTGCTGCTTTACTTTCCCAGAAACAAATCCGGTACCAATTTAAGGCTGGGTGAACTCGGAAGCCGTCGGTTGGGATCGAACCCTACCCCTTGTACTTTGTAGTCCAGTTCACTAACTACTGAGCTATCGCGGCTCTCAGTTGTAGTTAAAGTAAAGGTAAAAACCGGAGAAACAAATGAAAAATTACAACCTAAAATAGTTAAAAGAAAATTTTAGAGCGAGCCTCGCAGAGGCATACAGCACGTTAGCAAAGGGGGATTAAAGAGTGATCTTTAGTTTGATTCTGTTCTATTCTATCAATTGAACCAGTTTTATTGCAGTCAGGAATTACCTATATCTGCTCCACTACTTGTCACAGCATTTTCCTATATATGGATAGGTAAATTCCGATGACAATGTCGCTCCGTTCACATCCTACTCGGCTGTACAAACCTCCTTAGTCACCTCTTAGACATACGTTACAGGTAACAGTGGCTCTATTTTTTTCTCCCCTCACGGCTGGGGGTCACCGCCGCCACAGGAGGTGATCTTAAGTTTGGAATTCTGTTTACTTAATGAATCATCGATTGTCATTGATATAATCGCACACGATCTACTCGACCGTTAGTTTTTATATCCAAGAAGGAGACATGCTGGGCTATAATGACTAGCTCAAATCCCGGGGACGTACAGGAGGAGGTGATGCAGTACTAGGTCTTCTGTATCAACAAACCTCACCATTAGTACAGCGATTGTCACCATTCGTGTCTGTCAATTTGAATACACCATGTTTCTGTGGAATACTTTTGGGGCTAAAAAGTGAGACCTTGATCTGGTTTCTACCGTTGATTCTACCAGAACGCCATCTATGTACACACATATACATACACAAGTGAGGCCTTGATCTGGTTTCTACCGTTGATTCTGCCAGAACGCCATCTATTTACACACATATACATACACAAGTGAGGCCTTGATCTGGTTTCTACCGTTGATTCTGCCAGAACGCCATCTATGTACACACATATACATACACAAGTGAGGCCTTGATCTGGTTTCTACCGTTGATTCTACCAGAACGCCATCTATGTACACACATATACATACACAAGTGAGGCCTTGATCTGGTTTTTACCTTTGATTCTACCAGAACGCCATCTATGTACACACATATACATACACAAGTGAGGCCTTGATCTGGTTTCTACTGTTGATTCTACCAGAACGCCATCTATGTACACACATATACATACACAAGTGAGGCCTTGATCTGGTTTCTACCGTTGATACTACCAGAACGCCATCATATATATATACACACATACATACAAAAATGAGGTCTTGATTGCCTTTCTACCGTTGATACTACCAGAGCGCCATCTATGTACACATACGCATGCGAAAGTGAGAAATGAATAGAAATGTACACATGTGAGAAGGAAAGACATCTTCTGCATGTTAAAGGAAAGGTAAAGTAGGAGACTTGAGTTGACGTCTTAGCACGCGAGCTTTCACCCACATGTTCTCGGCCGTCTATCCAGAAATGTTCGGATGCTTCTAGATAATGTCGCTTAAAGCATCGAAACTCACCATGCGAGGCGGCATTCCTCACCTTCCCAGAGTACTACCCTGGTACCCATTTCTGCCAGCGGCTGGGTCGACCGGGGGAATATTTTATTTCCAACCACGATTACAATTCACACTGCTTCCAACGGGAATCGAACACGGGTTGTGCGAACGTTGCTAGCCCAGTCGGGTATGAAGATCTTCTCCTTTATCCAGTAACACTGGGAGTCGTTAGACCACTACTGACAGATTTTGTCAGTTCTCTCCGTTTCTTTCCATCTTCGGTCATTATTTGAGGCTTGGTAAAGTTGAGGCTTGTCCATTTTCGACTACTGACCTCACCCGCTCTTCCCTTTTACAATTCCTTGCAGAGTTATCTTTGTCAGGCCAGACGATACGTGGTCAAACCATTTCATTGTGCTTTTCTTCACATTAGTCAACAAATCATCATGGATTCTGTTTGCTTGTTGTATCCTTTCACGAGGAAAATACATACTATGCAATCCATTTTTGACAATAGAAAAAGAAAAAAAAGTATTCTGAAATGTTATGTTGATAGAGCCAGTCTTAACACACGGATGTGGATCATGGACAATAGGAAAACAGACAAGAAAATCACTGGAGTCTGTAGAAATGTGGTTTTACAGAAGAATGTTGAGAATATCATGGACAGCTAAGAAGAGTAATGATAACGTTCTGAAAGAGGCCAAAGCAAAAAGAGAGCTAATTCCCAATATTAGGAAGAAACAATCACCATTTTTTGGCCATGTAATGAGAAGAGAACATCTGGAATATATGGGAACAACTGGGAAAACTGAGGGACGAAGAGATAGAGGGAAGCAAAGAGAAAAGACACCAGACAGCTTAAGAGAATGGTTTGCAGAAAGTCAGCAACAGAAATGCTAAATAACTGTCGAGATCGAAAGTTGTGGAGAGACATGATCACCTACGCCAGCTGGCCCGATACTTGATGATGGTGATGATGATCCTTTAGCGAATTCTTTTCATTCGTCACATTAAAAAAATAAGTAAAGAGCCCCTGTCACGCCAAGTGGCGTATAGGGAATATGGTGTTAGTGATAATAAATTTTACAGACCTTCGGCACATGATTTTTGGGGTAATGTGGTTGGTATGAGAAAACTGCAACAAGGAACACTTTTCAGAGTGCCCCTCAACGGTTCCTGCAGCTTATCCGTCATAATGACCGGAAGTCCAGTTTAAATTAATATGTTGTTGTTGTTGCGTTCGCCAGCTTTCAACTCTGACGAAGTCCCTAGAGATTAGGAACTGAATTTTGCGTGTTAATCCATTTTTCCCTGGCAGCCGTGTGCACAGGGGTCCCTCGCCGCACAGGCAGATAACTCCGACTTCGGAGGTACTCATGTTCTTTCCGTCGATAAGTAACTGACGTTTCAAACCGGGCCTCGCTGCTGAGACCAGGGGTGGTTGCCGCAGAGAAAAATCATAAATAAAAATTACAACCGGTGTAGCCGAGATTTGAACCCACAACCTCTCTGTCCCGAGGCCGGCGTCTTGTCTCGAGACCAACCAGTCCCCCATGGACTTGGAATATGAGGAAACTGCAACAAGGAACACTTTTCATGCATAGCCTGCAATGGTTCCTGCCGCCTATCCACCATATACCGGAAGTTCACGTCCTCAAGAAAATGATGATCGTCATATTTCTTTAAAAATGTATAGCGCTTGATGATGTTAGGCCATCTTTGTTGAATCCAATTTCGAACATATAAACACACAGTTAGGCGTCAGATTATCCCCGTCGCACATCAAACAACAGACCGTAAGATTAGCGTACGGCCGGTCTCAAGGATTTTCGATGAGCCATTACGATGACGTAGCACACAATAAAGTCGGACGCAACTGCAATGACGCGCCCTTTAGAATCCTGATTACTCTAGAGTGAATGTAGCCTACGACAAACAGAGCACGGTGCAAATTCCCTAAAGAGATAAAACTCCGACTGTCGAAGCATTTCACATTAATGAGTAACATGGAAATAACTTGCGTCAAGTAAATCCAATAACGGTCATGAACAGCACCAATATGACGTAAAGCGCAGAACAAGCCTAGACAATGGACGGTCGCATTCACAACCCTTGATTTGTCGAAAATAGAATATTGCCGGCCGTCGACATAGTTTTATCGGCGCAGATGTATACATTAGATCATCATCTTGACTTTAACGCATAGGAGTGCAATGGAGAACAGAAATTAATCAGACACCAAATGCACTTTCTGCAGTGATCGAGAGAACGTTGACTAGATCCGCCATCTTAGAAACGGAAGTCCAAATTAATCATCATCATCAAGTATCGGGCCTACTGGCGTAGGTGATCATGTCTGTCCACAATTTTCGATCTCGGCAGCTATTTATAATTTCTGTTGTTGACCTTCTGCCAAGCCATTCTCTTAAGCTGTCTGTTATTTTTTCTCTTTGCTTCCCTCTATCTCTTCGTCCCTCAATTTTTCCAGTTGTTATAATATATTCCAGTTGTTCTCTTCTCATTACATGGCCAAAAATGATGATTGTCTCTTCCTAATATTGGAAATTAGTTCTCTTTTTGCTTTGACCTTTTTCAGAACTTTTTCATTACTCTTCTTAGCTGTCCATGGTACTCTCAACATTCTTCTGTAAAACCACATTTCTACAGACTCCAGTGATTTTCTTGTCTGTTGTCCTATTGTCCATGATTCGCATCCATATGTTAAGACTGGCTCTATATAACATTTAAGAACTCTTTTTCTTGTTTCTATTGTCAAAAATGGATTGCATAGTATCTTCCTCATTTTTTGGAAAGCTGTTTTTGCCTGCGCAATTCTGCATCTCACCTCTTTTGTACATCTTCGGTCTGAGGTTAACAAAGTTCCCAAATGTTTAAATTCATTTACCTGTTTTAATATTGTTCCAATCATGAAACACCAAATTAATATTAAACATAAATTTTGAGTTTGTTGTTGAAAAGACATAGGAGAAGAAAATGATGTAACAAAGTGGTGGAGCGGATATTGGGGATTCATGACTCCAGTGAAACTGGTTCCATTGATAGAATAGAATAGAATTGTTGTTGTTGTTGTTGAATAGAATAGAATAGAATTGTTGTTGTTGTTGTTGAATAGAATAGAATTGTTGTTGTTGTTGTTGAATAGAATAGAATAGAATAGAATTGTTGTTGTTGTTGTTGAATAGAATAGAATAGAATAGAATTGTTGTTGTTGTTGTTGTTGAATAGAATAGAATAGAATAGAATTGTTGTTGTTGTTGTTGAATAGAATAGAATAGATTAGAATAGAATAGAATAGAATAGAATTGTTGTTGTTGTTGTTGTTGAATAGAATAGAATAGAATAGAATTGTTGTTGTTGTTGTTGAATAGAATAGAATAGAATAGAATTGTTGTTGTTGTTGAATAGAATAGAATAGAATAGAATTGTTGTTGTTGTTGAATAGAATAGAATAGAATAGAATAGAATTGTTGTTGTTGTTGTTGAATAGAATAGAATAGAATAGAATAGAATAGAATTGTTGTTGTTGTTGTTGAATAGAATAGAATAGAATAGATTATAATAGAATTGTTGTTGTTGTTGTTGAATAGAATAGAATAGATTAGAATAGAATAGAATAGAATAGAATAGAATTGTTGTTGTTGTTGTTGTTGAATAGAATAGAATAGAATAGAATAGAATAGAATAGAATAGAATAGAATAGAATAGTTGTTGTTGAATTGAATAGAATAGATTAGATTAGAATAGAATAGAATAGAATAGAATAGAATAGAATAGAATAGAATAGGCGAAGAACAAACTATACAATAGTTGGTAAAATAAATCGTTTATGAATGTCATGTGTTGTTGATATTTACTTACATTCGGTGAGCACACATGAGGATAGAGAGTACGTTCAGTATCAGTGCAATATCGTTCACTTGTGCTGGAAGTGTGCAGCAATGATCACATGAATACTCTACTACTTCTTGTTATTAGTCGCAGATGACGAGAAGCTCTTAATGACATATAGATAAAGATAAAGGTAAAGATAAAGGTAAAGATAAAGGTAAAGATAAAGGTAAAGGTAAAGGTAAAGGTAAAGGTAAAGGTAAAGGTAAAGGTAAAGGTAAAGGTAAAGGTAAAGATAAAGGTAAAGATAAAGGTAAAGATAAAGGTAAAGGTAAAGGTAAAGATAAAGGTAAAGATAAAGGTAAAGATAAAGGTAAAGGTAAAGGTAAAGGTAAAGGTAAAGGTAAAGATAAAGGTAAAGATAAAGGTAAAGATAAAGGTAAAGATAAAGGTAAAGGTAAAGGTAAAGGTAAAGTACGAGACTTGAATCGCCGTCTTCGCACGCGAGTTTTCACCCATTTGTGCTTGGCCGCCTATCCAGAACGTTCGGAGACTTATGGATAGTGTCGCCTAAAGTATCTAAACTCACGATGTGAAGCAGCATTCCTCAACTACCAAGAGTATTAACCTGGTACCCATTTATGCCAGCGGCTGGGTCGACCGCGGGGATATTTTTTCTGTGTCAACTACGAGTACAATTCGCACTGCTTCCAACGGGAAGCGAACACGGGTTGTCCGAACGTCGATAGCCTTGTCGGGTGGTTTCCCCAAGTAGGGTACCGAGGCCTCCATGCTTTAGGATGAATTAGGTATTAGTGTAATATGGTCTGAAAGACATTAGGGCTGTCAAGTATTGGATAGAAGTCTAAATGATAGATGTCCATTGAAATCCACTACATGGATTATTCACGAAGTATAATTTCATTTGTTTCTTATCCTCAATCGTCGTTGTCTTCTTCTTTCCTTCCTCATTTGCCTTTCAGCGTCTAGAGAATATATAGACATAGGAGAAGAAAATAATGTAACAAGAGTATAGGAGAAGAATATATAGTTTGAGGTCTTTTGTTCTTCTGTTCGCCTCTGCTGCTGTTATGTTTCCTAGTGTTCCCAGTATTCCGTTGATTCATCATTTTTTTGGTCGTCCTTTGGATCTGGTGTTGTCAATTGTTTATGAAGGCTCGTTGTGTTGTGTTTTGATCTTTCTGCCTTGGCACGTGGCCAAACCATTTTATCTGTTGTTTCGTTATATATTCTATGGCGGGGGTTATTCCTAGCTTTTTTCTCATTTCTTCATTTCTGATCTTATCTCTCAGACTGTTTCCTGTCATTCGTCTAACACATTCAATCTCAGTAGAGGTTATTTTCTTAATGTTCTTGCATCTAGGGTCTAGGACTGGCATTGGTAGCACAACGTTGGAATGAAGATTGTATTGTAGAGTGCTCGTTCTGCCTCTAGAGTTATTTCCTTCTTGGATAATTGTAACAATAGCTGTTCAATGTTTTGACAAGCTTTGTTGCATCGTGAGTCTATTTCTGCTGTTTTTGAATTGTCGTCTGTCAAAAGACTTCCTAAGTATTTACATTCCTCTACTTTTTCCTCAATAAGGCTTAAAACGTGAAATATCGACCAGAATAACACAAACTACAGCAGTCCTTGCAACTAGGATAAAGAACATCAATACACAAACTACAGCAGTCCTTGCAAGTAGGATAAAGAACACCAATACACAAACTACAGCAGTCCTTGCAAGAAAGAAAAGAACATCCATATGTAAACTACAGAGTTCCTTGCAAGTAAGATAAAGAACATCCATATGTAAACTACAGAGTTCCTTGCAAGTAAGATAAGAACATCCATATGTAAACTACAGAGTTCCTTGCAAGTAAGATAAAGAACATCCATATGTAAACTACAGCAATCCTTGCAAGTAAGATAAAGAACATCCATATGTAAACTACAGGGTTCCTTGCAAGTAAGATAAAGAACATCCATATGTAAACTACAGAGTTCCTTGCAAGTAAGATAAAGAACATCCATTAAAAAAAAAAGTAAAGTATCCCCGTCACGCCAAGTGGCGTATAGGGAATATGGTGTTAGTGACCACACATTTTACAGACCTTCGGCACATGATTTTTGGGGTAATGTGGTCGTAAAGAACATCCATAGCCATCTATAAATCTGTAGAACACCGCTCTCAACTCTAAAATCAGGCTCAAGCGCACCCTTGTTATATCTTCTTGTCAAAAGTGACAGACAATGACCCTTTGTCCAGTGATAAACACGAGCATGAAAACAAATGTTCAACTTCATCCATGCATGGTTAAATGATTAAGAGCATCTCAAGCTTGGCACACAATGTTAGTTTTCGCTTGCATTTTTCTGACCAGACTGATATTATGAGTAGACGATGAAGATGATATGCCGTCGGTCTTTTGTAGAAGAATCAAACACAAGCAGAAGAAACAAATAGTAAAACTGCTTACTTTAAAACAGTGGTTCCCAAACTCATTTTGGCCTAGCACCACTTTGGAGGGAAAAAAATTTTCAACGTCCATGGAAATATATCTTCTTTCTTCTACTTTTACTTTTAGATAGCCAAAATGTGGGAGGGAGGGGGTGTGGGGGGGGAGGGCTACGTTAAATATGATTTTGTATTAGTGTAGAAAGCTTTATAGAACGTTTGTATTTTACATATTATACCATGACTCAACGACAATGAGTGAAGGACCATGACTCGACTCCAGGACCATGATTCGCGAGGACCAGGACTCGATGACCATGACTTAGAGGACCATGACTCGCGAGGACCATGACTTAGGGACCATGACTCAAAGACCTTGATTCAAGGACCATGACTCGCGAGGACCATGACTTAGGGACCATGACTCAAAGACCTTGATTCAAGGACCATGACTCGCGAGGACCAGGACTCGAGGACGATGACTTGCGAGGACAATGACTTAGAGGACCATGATTCGCAAGGACCAGGACTTAGAGGACCATGATTCGCAAGGAATAATAACTCAACTCCAGGACCATGATTCGCGAGGACCAGGACTTAGAGGACCATGATTCAATGACCATGATTCAATGACCATGGCTCAAGGACCATGATTCAAGGACCATGATTCAAGGACCATGATTCAAGGACCATGATTCAAGGACCATGATTCAAGGACCATGATTCAAGGACCATGATTCAAGGACCATGGCTCAAGGACCATGATTCAAGGACCATGATTCAAGGACCATGGCTCAAGGACCATGATTCAAGGACCATGATTCAAGGACCATGATTCCAGGACCATGGCTCAAGGACCATGATTCAATGACCATGATTCAAGGACCATGGCTCAAGGACCATGATTCACATTGGCCGTGGCTTAAGGACCAGGAGAAGACCACAAAAGGACCAGACAAATTGGGAACAGAAGAAACCAGAACACGGAATAGGAAATAAGAGCCAACAAAAAAGGATCAGGTAAAAAGAGACAGGGCAAAGGAAACAAATGAAGACACAAATAAAACGGACAAGAATTATGAAAAAGAACAAAGAGAAAAATGACCAGGATGGTAAAGGGAACACAGTGACAAGGACCTCTGTGTCCCCCGGCGACCATACTCCAGTTAACTAGAATCAATAAAAAAAAAACATAACAAAGACTATTTTTAAAAAAACAACAACATAGGTTTAATACGAGCGCGACACTGCCCAGTCAACCCAGCTGATGAAAAGGTGGGTAGATGGCTAAACTGAGGAAGTTAATAATAACAACGAGAACAATCACTGGCTCCTTCACCTTCATATGCTCTCTACTGTGAAGTTTAATGTTTCACTTTCCTGCTACATTACATGTTACATGCTGTCACAGTCGACATTATATTTGGGCATGCATTTTTGAAGTTATTAATTTCTTACTATTTGACTACATTTAGTCTTTCAAGTTTACATGAAGGATAAGGAAGGTACACATGAAAAGAGAGTAAGCGAAGTAGAGAGAAGCAATGGGAGAAGCAATCAACATTTTTCGGGCACATCATGAAAAGAGGAAAGTTGGAATACTTGGTTACAACTGGCAAAATAAAAAGAAAGAGATATCGCGGGCGACAAAGAGAGAAAATACTGGATAGCTTGGTGTCATGGCATGGAAAACAGTCAACAACAGAACTGATACGATGCACTGTAGATAGAAGAGTGTGGAGGGACATGATCACCTACGCCAACCGGTATGGCACATGATGATGATGATGATGATGATGATGATGATGATGATGATGATGATGGTGATGATGAAGTAGAAAGATATGGACAGACAGAGACAATGCGTGGGATTTTTTCTTAATTAGAGAAAACAAGTCGGAAGATTTACCAGCAAGGAAATAACTCTGGAGACAAACCGGGCACACTACAATACAATCTTCATCCCAACGTTCTGCTACCAATGTCAGTCCTGGACCCTAGATGCAAGAACAACAAGAAAAATAACCTCTACTGAGATGAAATGTGTTAGACGAATGACAGGAAATTGCCTGAGAGATAATATCAGGAATGAAGAAATGAGAAAAAATCTAGGAATTACCCCCGCCATAGAATATATAGGGTGTTTTTAAAGTTGCAGTGCAGTGAATTTCTACTCTCGGAAGAAAAACGTCACCAGAAATGCGGTTAACTAATGCGTCACACAAATTGTAAAATAAATGGTATTATTCAAATATACTTGACTGCTATCGGCGAGCTTATAATGGGTAATGTTGGTATTAACACAATAAAGTTGTGCCTAAAGCATATGTTGAAAATGTCCACCACGGGCCTCAAGACATGTCGTGATTCGTCTTTCCATATTTGCGAAAACCTTCAGAATAATGTCTGGCGATATTTGTTTAATCTTGTCTACTATTTCAGTCTTTAGGTCATTAATTGTCTGCGGATTATTTTCATAAACTTTCCCCTTCAATGCCCCCCACAGATAATAATCTGGGGGTGTTAGATCTGGTGAACGAGCAGGCCAGATTCCACGTGAAATAATGCGATTTGCAAATATGCTTTCTAAATAATTGAGTGTTGTTGTGGCTGTGTGTGCTGTTGCCCCATCCTGCTGAGACCAGGATTCCATAATTTCCCGTTCTGTAAGGTGTGCTATGAACGGTTCCAGAATTAAAGTACGGTAACGTTTTGCATTTATTGTTTCATTAAAAAATATAGGTCCTATTATCCGCATACGACTTATAGCGCACCACACTCCGACTTTTTGATCGTAAAGCGGCACTTGATGAAATTCATGGGGTTTTCACTGCTCCACAGCCGATTGTTCTGACTGTTCACATAACCGGATAAATGAAACCAGGCCTCATCAGTGAAAAAAGTGACGTCAAGGATGGCAGCGCCATGTTCATAAATAAAATTCTGAAACCACATGCAGTAGTTTAAACGGGATTCATAATCTCTTTCTTGGAGTTGAGACACTTCAGTTAATTTGTATGGACGATAGTGTAGTTCACTTCTTAAAACCTTGTGAACGGAACTCTTAGATATTTGCACCTGTTGAGACAAGTGGTTTAAAGATGCATTTGGACTCATTGTAATTCTGTCTTGGAGTTCCATAATTTGGTCTTGGGAAATTGAAGGTCTTCCAGATCGGTATGCATCTACCACACTACCGGTTTCACGAAACCTTTTGATCAATTTTGTAACAGAATTTCGGTGAGGGACTTGTGAGTCTGGAAATTTCCTCACGAATTGTCTAATGACCTCATCCGTATATTTACCGCCATTACGAAAGACATGCTCAACCAGAAATACCCTGTTTTCAATCGTCAACACCATTTCCTTCAAGCAATGAGACAGTGAAAGTAGCGTAGTGCCCGTCCTTTACGTAAATAAAACCTTAAGGGAAGCAGCGGTTTGTTCATAAATGTGGTTTACAAAATTGTGGTACGTAGATGATGATTACGTCATTTACTGAATATTAGAAATATTCACTGCACTGCAACTTTAAAAACACCCTATATATATATATCTATATACACACACGCGCGCACAAAAAGGGAGCCGCGATAGCTCAGTGGTTAGTGAAATGGTCTACAAAGGACAAGAGGTGGGGTTCGATCCCAACCGACGGCTTCCGGGTTCACCCAGCCATTAATGGGTACCAGATATTTTTCTGGGAAAGCAAAGCGGCACGGGCGTAATACTGACCTCATTACCCCAAAAATCATGTGCCGAAGGTCTGTAAAATTTATGGTCACTAACACCATATTACCTATACGCCACTTGGAGTGACGGGTGTACTTTACTTATATATATATATATATATATATATATATATATATATATATATATATATATATATACACACACACACACAAACAGATAAAATGGTTTAGCCAGGTGACAAGGCAGAGTGATCAAAACACAACATAACAAGCTTTCAATAAACGTTGTGAGCACACCGGACCCAAGGGCAGATCAAGAAAAAAAATGGATTGATAGAATATTAGAAACACTAGGAAGAATAACAGCAGCAGAGGCGAACAGAAGAGTAAAAGGCCTCAAATTATACCTCCCCTCAACGCTGAAAGGCAAATGACGAAGTAACGAATGAGAAGAGGACGGAAGAATTAGAGCAGATAGAAAATAAAGAGAAATGCTAAAAAGATATAATAACATAAATAGAACGAGAGATAGACAATTGGGGGGGGGGGGGAGTGGGGGGGGGGATAGTGAGATGAGAGACAAAGAAAATATGTAGAAAAGCAAGTGGAAAGAAAGAAGAGAAAGTGTACGGTGAAGGAGAAAAAGGAGTAGAGGAAGGGAAAAGAAAGAACGAAAATAACTTTTGGTGTGTGGTCCGTCAGTGTGAGAACCACTGTATTTTCACAACTACTTTAGAACAATGTAAACTGCATGTGGATGTAAATGCTGCTAATTTCTTCTATGCTGTTACAGAAACAAATAAGAAACCTACTGCGTTAATCACGAATGTATCCTTTCCTCAAAGAAAGAAAGAACATGGTAATCCAGAAAATAAGAGCTGTCTATTTGGGAATCCTAATCTCTTGGATGGTTAGCAAAGCCTGATCCTTTTATTTTTGTTTGCTTCTCTGTAGGCATTTTGTAAGCTCTTCTGGCAACTCGAAAGAGCTTGTAATGCAGGGCTTTTCTGAGGGCTGCCAGGATGTTTGTCAGTGAAAAGTCAAACTAGATGGATTTGCTATCTGAGGATTTGGCTTTTTTAAGGAAATTTCTGGCCTACTTCAGTGTTGAGTGTTATATGGTTTGTAAGTTCTGGTGAATTTTTATAAGCCTCTCTCTCTCTCTCTCTCTCTCTCTCCTTCTCTCTCTCCCTCTCTCTCTGTCGGTATATCACTCCTTCTCCATCTGTCTTTCAGCGATTCTCTTTTTCATACTTTCATTGTTTCTCTTTTTATTTCGTATCCTTCACCCATCACTCTATTTTTTTTCGCTAATGCACTCTCTTATTATTTCTCTCTCTCTATCTATCTATCTATCTATCTATCTATCTATCTATCTATCTATCTATCTATCTATCTATCTATCTATCTATCTATCTATCTATCTATCTATCTATCTATCTATCTATCTATCTATCTATCTATCTATCTATCTATCTATCTATCTATCTATCTATCTATCTATCTATCTATCTATCTATCTATCTATCTATCTATCTATCTATCTATTGAATTCACGTATACGTATCATCATCGCCAAGTACCGGGCCTACTGGCGTAGGTGATCATGTCTCTCCACAATTTTCGACCTCGGCAGCTATTTATCATTTCTGTTGTTGACCTTCTGCCAAGCCATTCTCTTAAGCTGTCTGTTATTTTTTCTCTTTGCTTCCCTCTGTCTCTTCGTCCCTCAATTTTTACAGTTGTTACAATATATTCCAGTTGTTGTCTTCTCATTACATGGCCAAAAGTGATGATTGTTTCTTCCTGATACTGTAAATTAGCTCTCTTTTGCTTCGACCTCTCTCAGAACATCTTCATTACTCTTCTTAGCTGTCCATGGTACTTTCAACATTCTTCTGTAAAACCACATTTCTACAGACTCCAGTGATTTTCTTGTCTGTTTTCCTATTGTCCATGATTCGCATCCATATGTCAAGACTGGCTCTACATAACATTTAAGAACTCTTTTTCTTGACACGTTTACGTATAGTTTTGCTTAAATCAATATTCACGAGTACCGCTCTCTCTCTCTCTCTCTCTTTCTCTCTCTCACTCTACCTGATATTCTCTCTCATTTTATGGATCTCTATTTTTTGTTTCTCTCCATTTTCTATTCTGACTTAATGAAAACTATTGCTAGCTACTTGACAAACAAACCAAAACGCTAACTTTAAAGCATTGAACATATAACCTGGGGTTTGTTTGGTTCTTTCTTTTTTTAATGGAGTGAATGTGGGATTGCTGGGCGTGTCCTCTAAGAGCTTCAGATCTGGAGAATAAAGACCGCATGCAAAAGTCAATTGTTAACCGTGTGTATCCCAACATTAGGTGGACAACTGGAGCTTTTGTTTTCTTTTTACTGCAACGGCGAGAATGGAACACGCGTTTATTTCATTGGGAAAACAGTAGGTCCAACACACTTGACTTTAGATCAATGCTCTCCAACTTGGAGCTACCACCCCCTGGTAGGCGATTTCGACTTTTAGGTGGGCGGTAACAGAATAGTTAATTGTTGTATTAATTAATGATATAGAAAATGGTATTAAATGTTTGGTGTGTTCATTGTGTGATACACAGGGAACATCTTATTGGAAACATTTAAGAACAAACCTCCATTCATCATTATGTACAATACTTCGAGCTATTAATAAGATAAACTGTAACGCCTAAAAAGATAGAATGTTTGACAGCTGTGTTAGCACAACATTGAGCAATCATCATTATCATCATCAAGTAACGAGCCTGCTGGCGTAGGTGATCATGTCTCTCCACAACTTTCTATCTCCACAGTTATTTATCATTTCTGTTGCTGACCTTCTGCCAAGCCATTCTCTTAAGCAGTCTGGTATCTTTTATCTTTGCTTCCCTCTATCTCTTCGTCCCTCAATTTTTCCAGTTGTTACAATATATTCCAGCTGTACCCTTCTCATTACATGACCAAAACTAATGATTGTTTCTTCCTAATATTGGAAATTAGCTCTCTTTTTGCTTTGACCTCTTTCAGAACATTTTCATTACTCTTCGTAGCTGTCCATGGTATTCTCAACATTCTTCTGTAAAACTACATTTCTACAGACTCCAGTGATTTACTTGTCTGTTGTCCTATTGTCTATGATTCACATCCATAAAATGATACTGCCAAAATATGAGCAATAGGTAACTGTTACACAGAGAAGTGCGTTGGCTTTCAAAGGGCACGTCCTTGACACGTTCTGTTTAGTTGTATGAGAGTGTCATACAATTTTTTAACAGTGAGAATGAGACTGCTCTATGTCAACAAATTACAAACAATTAATTAATTAATGCATTTTATTTGGCAGGGATTTAGAAAATAAAAGATATAATTTAATTAATTTACAGTTTTAAGAGTCAGTATGTCATTATCATCTGTAAAGTTGTTGTGTCATTATTTATAGAAAAAAATGGGTCTTTTCCAACTAAATATTCAGAAAAGGGAATTTCATCGGTTTGAAGAACTGTGGTCAGAATAAGATAATATGACGTCAGAGGAGATAGAAAGGTACAGTAGTCACCTTAAGGAACTTAAATCGGATATTGAGAAACGATTTCACGATATTTAGAACTTGATAGTATATATGTGGATGCTAAATCCTTTTACTACTAATGTTGTTGAGACTGTTATAGCATGTCAAGAGCTCTTTTCTTTTTCATTCTTTCAATTCCCTGTGAAGCATATGTCTCCTTTCAACTTCACGTGAAGCATATGTCTCCTTTCAACTTCATGTGATGCATGTGTCTCCTTTCAAATACATGTGAAGCATATGTCTTCTTTTAACTCCATGTGAAGCATATGTCTCCTCTCAACTTCCTGTGAAGCATATGTCTCCTCTCAGCTTCCTGTGAAGCATATGTCTCCTTTCAACTTCCTGTGAAGCATGTGTCTCATTTTAACTTCATGTGAAGCATATGTCTCCTTTCAATTTCATGTGAAGCATATGTCTCCTTTCAACTTCATGTGAAGCATATGTCTCCTTTCAACTTCATGTGAAGCATATGTCTCATTTTAACTCCCTGTGAAGCATATGTTTCCTTTCAACTTCCTGTGAAGCATATGTCTACTTTCAATTCCCTGTGAAGCATAGGTCTCCTTTCAACATTTCTGCGTTAAGCATAGGTCTCCTTTCAACTTCCTGTGAAGCAAAGGTCTCCTTTCAACTTCCTGTGAAGCATATGTCTCCTTTCAACATTTCTGTGTTAAGCATATATCTCCTTTCAACTCCCTGTGAAGCATAGGTCTCATTTCAACTTCCTGTGAAGCATAGGTCTCCTTTCAACTTCCTGTGAAGCATAGGTCTCCTTTCAACTTCACGTGAAGCATATGTCTCCTTTCAACTTCACGTGAAGCATATGTCTCCTTTCAACTTCCTGTGAAGCATATGTCTCCTTTCAACTCCCTGTGAAACAAAGCATTGGTCTCCTTTCAACTTTCAACTTTCTGTGAAGCATAGGTCTCCTTTCAACTTTCTGTGAAGCAAAGCATGTCTCCTTTCAACTTTCTGTGAAGCATAGCATTGGTCTCCTTTCAACTTTCTGTGAAGCAAAGCATATGTCTCCTTTCAACTTTCTGTGAAGCATATGTCTCCTTTCAACTTCCTGTGAAGCATATGTCTCCTTTCAACTTTCTGTGAAGCAAAGCATTGGTCTCCTTTCAACTTTCTGTGAAGCAAAGCATTGGTCTCCTTTCAACTTTCTGTGAAGCAAAGCATTGGTCTCCTTTCAACTTTCTGTGAAGCAAAGCATTGGTCTCCTTTCAACTTCCTGTGAAGCAAAGCATTGGTCTCCTTTCAACTTTCTGTGAAGCAAAGCATTGGTCTCCTTTCAACTTTCTGTGAAGCAAAGCATTGGTCTCCTTTCAACTTTCTGTGAAGCAAAGCATTGGTCTCCTTTCAACTTCCTGTGAAGTACAGATCTTCAACAAATACTTTCCAAGCCAAGTCAAGAAGAACTATTGCATCTTAAATATGATAAAGAGAGTAAATCAATTTTCATTAATGACGAATACAAAGATGTGGGGGAAATAAAAAGAAGAAAAAAAAACGCCTACCTTATATCCAAATATGTGGAAAGTGATAATAAATTTACTGCTATCGTACTCTAGGAGCCACGATAGCTCAGTGGTTAGTGAACTGGGCTACAAAGGACAAGCGGTTAGGGTTCAATCTTTACACCATATTCCCTATACGCCACTTGGCGTGACGGGGGTACTTTACTTTTTTTGTTTGTTTTTTTTTAAAATCATTCCCTACCTCATGTCTGTTCGATCCCAACCGACGGCTTCCGGGTTCACTCAGCCTTAAATGGGTACCGGATATTTTTCTGGGAAAGTAAAACGGCACGGGCTTAATACCGACCACATTACCCCAAAAATCACGTGCTGAAGGTCTGTAAAATTTATGGGCACTAACACCATATATAAGTGGCCAACACAAAAAGGGAGCTCTTAAAAAACATCAGAAAGAAGCAATCAACATTTTTCGGGCACATCATGAGAAGAGGAAAGTTGGAATACTTGGTTACAACTGGCAAAATAAAAGGAAAGAGAGATCGCGGACGACAAAGAGAGAAAATACTGGATAGCTTGGTGTCATTGCATGGAAAACAGTTAACAACAGAACTGATACGATGCACTGCGGATAGAAGATTGTGGAGGGACATGATCGCCTACGCCAACCTGTATGGCACATGATGATGATGAACACCATATTCCCCCTATACGCCACTTGGCGTGACGGGGGTACATTACTTTTTTCGTTTTTTTTTTAATCATTCTCTACCTCATGTCTAGTGGAATCAAGTTTAAGTGCTGTGAATCATATTGTCACCAAATACAGACACTCTTTGAAAATCACTGAAAGAAGAGACCTACGCTTATTCTTTACAAAAATTACATCCAGATATCCAACATTTAAGAAGTAAAGGCATCAAGATGCACCAAGATGCACCAATATACACCAAGATGCACCAAGATGCACTAAGATACGAAGCTGCTGTAAAGCTGATGATAATAGCAATACTAAAAAAAGAAGAAAAAAGTGGTATGGTGACAGCTTTACGTGGTAATGGACAAAACAAAAGTCGACTTTCCAGCTGAAGGCCTACTTGGCCGAAACGTCAACTTATATTTTGTCCATTACCACATAAAGCTGTCACCATACCACTTTTGTTTCTTCCATTTTTATTATTGCTGCTATCCAGCATTTAGTTGCTCAGCATCGGACTCGATGATCTCATTAAGTGAAAGGTCAATGAACTTGGTTTTTATCTCTTCAAATATGGAAGTTTCTTCATTTTAGATTTGAGTGGGCGGTAGAGACAATTTATCTGTGAAAAAGTGATACAAGTCGACGCTGGGCATAACAAGGTTAAAGAGCATTGCTCTAGATGATGTTTGTGCTCTAGGCAGAATGTAGGTACACGTTTTTCGCTGCAACATTATCAAAGATGGTCCAAATACATCTAACATTGGTGAGGAAATTAACGTTACCTTATGTTCACCTGTGACTGGGTTTTCTTTCTAATTGTTTAGAAATTGTTGTTGTTGTTGTTCTTCTTCTTCTTCTCGTTCTTCTTATTTTTATATTTCTTCTGTACACTTCTCTCTTTCTATCCATCTCTTCGTCCACCACTCTCTCCCACTTTTTTTGCGTGCCTCACCATATCCAAATATTTAATTTCATTTCTATTTTTTCTTCTCACAATAATGACTGTGAGAAATACTATTACTGGTAATTTTCTGCCTTGCAACCCGGTAAATGACATTTAGTTAGCCACTTTTATCTTTTTACTTTTTTTTTTTCCTTTACACCAGCTGCCATATGCACTGTCTAAATAATTGGTGCTAATAGTCCGTGTCTCTTTGTGGCATTAGTTCTCATGAACTTGTCTTTTTTTCCTTCGTGATTACTCTTTGGTTCGTCAGGCAGAAGATCTGACACTGAGGTCATTGGAACATCAACACGGGTTCTCAAACCTATTCAGTTAGGGAGCATATAGTGTTAATTTTGATGCTTACAATTGCTCGCTTATTAAACACGATTCTTTCTCATTTCTTCAATCAGTTCTTCTTCTCTTCTTCATCCTTCTATACTTTTCTTTTCCCTTTTTTTCACTTTATTTTTTTTTTCTTTTTCCTTCTCATTTTCGTCTTCTTTATTTCTTTTTCTTTTGCTTCTTCTTATTTGCATTCATCGATCTTAACAACCATTTAATTTATCTTCTTATTCACCCTTCTGCTTTCTCGTATTCTCTTCTTTCTTTGATCTCTTTTTCTTCTTCCGTTTCTCTTTTTTACTTCTGCTTGTCTAGATTTATTCCTTCTTTCTTCTTCTTATTTTTTCTTTGTATTCATTTTTAACAACCTTTTTCTTTTCTTATTCAACCGTCTGCTTTCTCGTCTTCTCTTCTTTCTTTGGTCTCTACTTCCTCTTCTTCTTAAGTTTCTATTTGTTTCTTCTTAGTTATCTAGATCTATTCCTTCTGTCTCATTTTCCTCTCTCTTTTCATTTTCTATTTGTTTCTTCTTCGTCACCAACTTTTATTTCTTCTTTATCATTTTCTTTATCATCGCCCCCCCCCTCCTTTTCTCGTTGTCTTCTTTACACCAAAATTAATTCGATTATAAAATGCCGGCACTCCCATGATTCTATCTGCGTCATGAGTGACGTACACTATCCAGATAGCTACGGTTGAACGATCTCAATTATGACATTATGGATGCCAAAAAATAAAGATGTCCCAACTGATAACGTGTCAATTCTGATATCATTCTAGGCGCCTACTTGTTCAAAGCAGCTCTTTTGTTTTTGCAAACACTCGATATCCAACCTGGCCAGTTGCAAACCGGCAGGGGACGATTCCGTTCATCACAGAGTCAATATAATTTGTTTATATTAGAGGTGGATTAAAAAAAAAAATCATGACATGTAATCAACGGGGCGACAGCACTTGGTTGCCACCACTTTATTTGCAGGGACGCAGCAAACACACACTGTGGCAGGCCTACAGATATTCAGAATCAATTAGAAAAAGCCAGACGGATAGATCGATAGAAAGACAGGCTAAAAGCTGACAGACAGAAGGGAAGACAAAGAAACAAGCAGAAAAATAAATCGACTTTGGAATGGCATCTCAGAGCAAACAAGAAGACTTTAGTGCAGAAAACATATTCCGCAGTACCGTTTTAGCGTCCGTTGAAATTTTTTTTAAATTTGTGAGTGATATTTCAGGAATCAAATGGTAGGTACAAAACCCTGCCAAGAATATATAGAACAACAACTCAAATGGTTTGGCCACCTGGTCAGAATGAATCCTTACCAATCACCATCAAGGGCGTTCTTCTCGAGAATGCATGGAAAAAGACCAAGAGGAAGACCCAGAAGAAGATGGATAGATGCAGTGACAGAGACATGTAACAACAAAAGAAAATCACTAATTCAGACAGTTCGAGCAGCGATATAACCACGACACATTTTCGGTAACAGTGAGAAAGAAAAAAGAATAAGAGGAAGAATATTTCAGGAATCACAAGAGATTGAAGTATAATCTGTTCAATGCGATAGGACCCTCTGATGAATGTGTCTGTTGGATAGACTAAGTGACTGTTGAACATCTGCTATAATCATGTCCAACATTTGATGTACAGAGAAAGCTCTTATAGCCACCGCCAGTACCATATCAGGACAAGCTTACAAGGTGATGTCACCAGCTTTAAGCTGACGAAAGCTTTCTTTTTTCGAAATTTTTATTATTGACAAGTAAAGGTCGAAGAGGAAGTGATTTCAGTGATTGCAGAAATTTGAATTTTTACTTTTAAACTGTCAAACAGATTTGCAATTTCACTTATTTAAACAAAAAAATCATAATTTTACTCAAGTACTGTGTTTTATGGTGTTATTTAAACCTCACCATAAACCCTAAATCCTTACTCTAAACCCTAACATAATTTGTAGTAGTTTATTTGAGAATTACTGGAGTTTTGTTGTGATGTCAACTAAGGGGAGATTACTCGTTTCGTTAAAATAATTGATGTGGTTAAACTAAGACTTTACCAGGTATGATAGAAGTCCATACTAGTATAGATAAAACAACTGCAGAGACAGAAAGCTGTGGAGAGACAGGATTACCAACGTCCATAGGCCTGACACCTGATGATGCTGACTGCTTAATCATAAACTGTAATGAATGGTAAGGGTGGTGGCACTGACATATTCTGGGTGTTGACATTGGTCACGTTAGTGTCCTTCACCTTTCATATGTGACCAATCAAAATGTCTTGCCAGTGTGTGAGAACGGAAACGACAGTGGTTTGGATAATAACAGTACTATTTTTGGTTGAGGTTACGCAGTTTGCTTACCTCCCATTTTATTAGAATGACCTTTATAGTAAACAGCAGCAACAAAATGTATTTGTTGTGTCAAATTTCACGCGTGAATTGAGATTAAATTATTCCTCGTGTGAATTCAGACAAAGATGGTATTTGTTAACAATATGACTGAAAATATACTAACATGAAAACAAATAACACCAGGGCTAAAACTATGAATAGCAAAATGTTACATCTTCTCAATATTCCTGTATGGTGCAGGAACATGGACATTAGACAGGAAAATAGAACAGAAAATTGAAGCCTTTGAAATGTGGATTTATAGAAGAATAGGTAGAATTGGATGGAAAGAATAGAAAACAAACGATGAAGTTTTAAAACAACTGAAAATGAAAAGAGAACTACTAAACACAATCAGAACAAGACAAATGACATTTTTGGGACACGTTAAAAGACACAACAGCCTACTAAAAGTGATATTGGAAGGGAAAATACAAGGTAAAAGAGGCAGAGGCAGACCAAGACTAACATGAACGAGTAACATCAAAAGATGGACAAGTCAGCCTATGACAAACTGCACCATCAAAGAAGAGGCAGAGTGGAATAACCAATTGCAGCCAACCTTCGATGCGGAGAAGGCACTCAATAATGATGACTGAGGGAGAGCAGGTGGTCTGAATCGATAACTGATCGGGCTCTAAAAAAGAAGAACGCGGGTTCAAATCCCGGTAGAGTCAAACGGTGTTTTTTTTTTCCTCTCGGACGGTGAAATAACTCAGTCCCGAAAAACTCACGATGACTCCACTGGACATGGGACCTTTATTTTCCGGTGCTATAAGCACACCCCTCCTCCCCCACGTCCCGGCAGAACCCAGGATATGACGAGGTGTGGCTTCTATCAACGAACGTCATTCCTCTTAATTAATGCAGTCACTGGTTTTGTCAGCCATCAACTACGGGATTGGCCTTCATATCTCATCTCACTCTGTTAGATAAGTTGAAAAGGATACAGAACGAGGTTAAGCGAGCTGTGAATCAATTCACAGGAAGAGTTATGTTTACAGCACTCGGAAAAAATGACAAATAATCAACAGAAATAAAAACAATGAACAATATATGGATCGAAATTAGCTGTGTGGCAGTGTTCCCTAGCGTTTGGCTTTTCGTGGCAAGGCGCTGTGCCTCTGAGTACGGATTCGATCTTGCTTCGGTCAATATATTGTTCTTTGTTTTTTTGTTGTTGTTGTTGTTGATTATTTGTCATTTTTCCGAGTGCTGTAAACATACCTCTTCCTCTGAATTGATTCGCTGATTATCGCCACGGAATTTTCCATCTATAATAATATTCATTTATTATTATTTGTCTTAAGCGAGCTGTGTTGGGATTGACCAATGGTACACCAATCCAAGCTATATTATTTCTGTTGGACATTCGAAGCATGGCGCGTGGCCGTGCGGCTAAAACCACTGTTCCGCTGACTGAGAAGCTGACGTACGGGTACGGTGTTCGAAGCCCGCGGTAGACAGAAAGGATTTTTTTCTATCGGGGGTGAAAATTCCTGAGTGGCACATGTCGTGGCTTGACCAAGCGGCCTGTATCCCTCTAGTTCTATCAGACATACACCAGCAATGGTACGTTATCGTAAAGATAATTTTTAATATCGTAAGTTATCGTAAAGATAATTTTTAATATCGTAAGTTATCGTAAAGATCATTTTTAATATCGTAAGTTATCGTAAAGATCATTTTTAATATCGTAAGTTGTCGTAAAGATCATTTTTAATATCGTAAGTTATCGTAAAGATAATTTTTAATATCGTAAGTTATCGTAAAGATAATTTTTAATATCGAAAGTTATCGTAAAAATAATTTTTAATATCGTAAGTTATCGTAAAGATAATTTTTATTCGAAGCATCAGGCGCGACACAAGTACACGCAACCCTACCTGGGGGTCGCAGGTAACAAAATACATCCACTGCTAGGAGAATTAACAACGAGAGGTAAACGCATTAAGCGCGGGAAATCGTGCCTAGCAGAGGCTGAGACAAAACTACAGGGCGTATTCAACAAGGAGAACGTACCTACAGGTAAGGATTTGATAGGTGTGCTTGACAGGCGTGGGCTAAGCAGGTGTTATCATAAACTTGGACAGGAAATGACGTTTCTGGGCGCAGGCCGTGATTGAATCCTAGATCCGGGAGGTACTGTATCTTCATTTCTAACCTCAAAACCTGATCATCTACACTGATGGCTCGGTCATCACGGGTGTGGCTGGGGTTTTGTTGCGTATCCTAGTGGAAAGTTGATAGATAATGGTGCAAGAATCTACAAGACGACTACCTTCAGCACACGCATGGGGCTTGAGGCTGTGACAGAAGCTATTATGGCTGGTTAAAAGACCAAAAAATCACTGGAGTCTATAGAAATGTGGTTTTACAGAAGAATGTTGAGAATACCAAGGACAGATAAAAAGAGTAATGAAAACGTTATGAAAGAGACCAAATCAAAAAGAGAGCTAATTTCCAATATTAAGAGGAAGCAATCATAATTTGTTGGCCATGTAATGAGAAGAGAACAACTAGAATATATTGTAACAACTGGGAAAATTGAGGGACGAAGAGATAGAGGGAAGCAAAGATAAAAGATACCAGACAGCTTAAGAGAAAGGCTTGACAGAAGGTCAACAACAGAAATGATAAATAACTGTCGTGATCGAAAGTTGTGGAGAGACATGATCACCTACGCCAGCGGGCCCGGTACCTGATGATGATGATGATAGAAATACAACATATATAAATGATTCCATCATCGCATTAGAAAGTATGCATGTAAGAATGTGTATATAATATATATATATATATATAATGTGTGTGTGTGTCCGAAAAAAAACCCTTTTCAATAAATTATTATGTGATATGATGATCTATTTTGTTTTACACCAAAGGCAATGTAATATCTCAAAGTTTGTATCCTACAAACAAAGACTCAATATGAACGCCTTTTGTGACAGGGCAGATATCTTCTAGTCGACAGTTCCATATCCTCCCATATTAGTTTATGTCTCTTGTAACGACAACAAAGGCTTCGTTGTTTTGATCTCTCAGTTCCATCCAAATCTGTGTGTCTGCGTACGGCTGGTATTTCAACTTCTTTCATGTCTACGTACGGCTGGTATTTCAACTTCTTTCATGTCTGCGTACGGCTGGTATTTCAACTTCTTTACTTCAATCACCGTGTTTATTACAAATCTTTACACACACTGGTCATCTGGAAAAAAAAAATAATGAAAGGAGCACGTTATTTTTCGGAAACCAGGAATATACGTTACGTTTACTAGCAGAATCAACATCTAGACAAACACATTTTCAAATTTTGAAAACACCTTCCATTTTGTTGTTGTTTAAGTTATCCCTGTGTAATCAAGATCGACGTATTTACCATTTTCTTGAATGTACTAGATTTACCCCCCCTCCCCCTACTCAATCATAAAATCTCTCGTAAATCTGACAGTAGGTCGAGTAACTGGTCCTTGACCTTCAAATACATAGAAAAGAAGTGTTTGCAGTTCATGAGCTGACTGTAATATATTGTCAGGTTGCATTTTCCTAAAGGAATAATAATTAGCCTGAAGTGTTTACCTATTCAGTGTTTACCATATACAAGGTCTATATATTATTAAATACTCAAACAAGACCACGATGACCGGGTGAGACCGGTGTGTTTACTAAGAAAAGGTTAGAGCAGCGGTTGTAAAATTATCCTTAACCGCGGACCCCCATAAAATATGTTTCACAGTCGCGTACCCCAAGGATTCAACTTCATTTTTTTTTTGTTAGCTGAGTTGGCAGTGTTCCTCGGCGTTTGGCTTCTTGTGGCAAGGAGTACGGGTTCGATCCTGCATCGGACCATATATTGTTCTTGGTTTTTTTTCTCTTTTGTTGACTATTCGTCATTTTTTCCGAGTGTTTGTAAACATACCTTCCTCTGAAACGATTCGCTGAATTATCGCCTCGGAAGTTTCCCTCTATAATAATATTCATTTATAATTATTTGTTTGAATCTTCAACATTCTCACTTTCCATTTAGCTACAAAATATTCAAGTCTTCGCGGTCCCACTTTGACGGCATCGCTGACCTTTGGGGGTGTGGGTGATGGTAAGGGGAAGGGGGGGGGGGGGGGGGTCGCGGACCACAGTTTGAGAAACGTTGCGTTAAAGTGTCCAAAGCAACCCAGGTCTGCCTGAGATGTAATGGGTGAAGTCAGAGTAAAAAAAAAAAGTAAAGTACCCCCCGTCACGCCAAGTGGCGTATAGGGAAATATGGTGTTAGTGACCCTATATTTTACAGACCTTCAGCACATGACTTTTGGGGTAATGCGGTCGGTATTACGCCCGTGCTGCTTTTACTTTCCCAGAAAAAATCTGGTACCCATTTAAGGCTGGGTGAACCCGGAGCCGTCGGTTGGGATCGAACCCTACCCCTTGTCCGTAGTAGTCCAGTTCACTAACCACTGAGCTATCGCGGCTCCCACTAATTTTTAGGGAATTAGTAAATCCCAGGTGTCCTCGCCAGGGTACGAACCCCGGCTGTTGCCGTGGTAAGCCAACCGCCTATCGATTGCGCTAACCGGACACCCTGTGAAGTCAGAGTCCCATGTATTATTTCCTCACCACATATTTAAAAAGTATGTTCCTTACCCATTATGTTCTTGCCCTGCTAGACCTTTGGATCGCTCGGCTGCGTGGAGAGAAGAAACATGTTGCATGGGCAACAACTTGTCTCTTTTTCTGCCCAAGCTTGTGCCCTGGAGAGGACACCCCAGAATCGCCACTTTGGTTTAGACTAGATTTATAGAACAAAGAGAGCACACAACGAAAGGAAAGGAAAGAAATAATACAATTTCTATAGGCGCTGAAAAATCCATAGTCAACTATGACTGACGGAGGCTACTACTACTACTACTACTACTACTACTACTACTACTACTACTACTACTACTACTACTACTACTACTACTACTACTACTACTACTACTACTACTTTACCTATGTTTCGGAAAAGTTTTAAATGATTCAAGCGGCAGTTAGTACGTAAGGACAAAGTTCATAGTTCTTTTGCAAGCCAAACAGAATTAGAGAAGCTGTCTGTAAAACAGAGTCTGTCATCTACGATTGAAGACTGAAAACATTCTACATTCAAAAGACTGTAACTGCTATAAAGGCCATACTAGTCCTCAGTGTTTCAAAATAAACATGGATGAGTAAGAAATCAACAGGCTCCCTAGCAACACAATTAATTGACGAGCTAGACACAATGAAACTCACCATTGTAGGGAATATAATATATTTTTAAAATTTTCTTTGCGGTATCATAATTATCAACATCATCAAGTACCGTGCCTAATGGCGTAGGTGATCTCAGCATTTTCTTACAGTTATTTATGATTAATGTAGTCAAACCATTCCCTTCAACTGTTATTACCGCAGACTTCAACTATTACTACCACAGACTTCAACTGTTACTACCACAGACTAAAGCTGTTACTACCACAGACTTCAACTATTATTACCACAGACTTCAACTGTTACTACCACAGACTTCAACTGTTATTACCACAGACTTCAACTGTTACTACCGCAGACTTCAACTGTTATTACCACAGACTTCAACTGTTACTACCACAGACTTCAACTATTATTACCACAGACTTCAACTGCTACTACCACAGACTTCAACTGTTATTACCACATACTTCAACTGTTATTACCACAGACTTCAACTGTTATTACCACATACTTCAACTGTTATTACCACAGACTTCAACTGTTATTACCACAGACTTCAACTGTTATTACCACAGACTTCAACTGTTATTACCACAGACTTCAACTGTTACCACAGACTTCAACTGTTATTACCACAGACTTCAACTGTTACTACCACAGACTTCAACTGTTATTACCACAGACTTCAACTGTTACTACTGCAGACTTCAACTATTACTACCACAGACTTCAACTGTTACTACCATAGACTTCAACTGTTACTACCACAGACTAAAGCTGTTACTACCACAGACTTCAACTGTTACTACCACAGACTAAAGCTGTTACTACCATAGACTTCAACTGTTACTACCACAGACTTCAACTGTTACTACCACAGACTTCAACTGTTAATACCACATACTTCAACTATTACTACCACAGACTTCAACTGTTACTACCACAGACTAAAGCTGTTACTACCACAGACTTCAACTATTATTACCACAGACTTCAACTGCTACTACCACAGACTTCAACTGTTATTACCACAGACTTCAACTGTTATTACCACAGACTTCAACTGTTATTACCACAGACTTCAACTGTTATTACCACAGACTTCAACTGTTATTACCACAGACTTCAACTGTTATTACCACAGACTTCAACTGTTATTACCACAGACTTCAACTGTTACTACCACAGACTTCAACTGTTATTACCACAGACTTCAACTGCTACTACCACAGACTTCAACTATTACTACCACAGACTAAAGCTGTTACTACCATAGACTTCAACTGTTACTACCACAGACTAAAGCTGTTACTAACACAGACTTCAACTGTTACTACCACAGACTAAAGCTGTTACTACCATAGACTTCAACTGTTACTACCACAGACTTCAACTGTTAATACCACATACTTCAACTATTACTACCACAGACTTCAACTGTTACTACCACAGACTAAAGCTGTTACTACCATAGACTTCAACTGTTACTACCACAGACTAAAGCTGTTACTACCACAGACTTCAACTGCTCTACAAATTTAGAATTAACGCTTTTGCACATAAATCACGTTTACAGGGCATCTTTTTATGTCTGCAATTTATCTGTCACTTTAAGCCTACATTTTATCTGCCATGTTTTATGACCAAATTATTTATCGCTTTATAGTTAATTTAATCATTATATATTTACAATCCGCCATTCAGAGTGCAATTATGATCCTCTGATATAAAACTACATCGACCATTAACTTTAATGGTAACAACTGTTTTATATATATATGACCTTTGGCATCGTGACAGAAGGTTGGTAGCAATCAAACATGATAAGTCAGTAGTTTAGTAAAATTTTAGTCTTTTGTGCTGGATGCTGTTTTATTGAACAGTTGTTCCCTGGGCTGAATTTGCCAATTTTGGATAAACAAATTCGACCTTAGAATGACCAAGTATCCGTGTTTCTGGCTTCATCTCCTTTCCCCGGCGTCTTTTGTTTTCTGAATTTGATATCAACACTATATCGTATGTTGCTGTGCTGTTTTTTTATGTTTGTTCTCCATGTGCTACGATCTGCAGCTAGATTTTCCCAGCTTCTTTCACTGATAAAGAATTCACTCAAGGAGGCCCTGCAAACATCCTTATATCTCAGCACTGGTCTGCCCTTTTGTCTCTTTCTGTCCCTAAGTTGGCCATGCAATATGTATTTGGGAATATGATTGTTTGCCATTCTTCAATCAGCAAGACAGAGCTGGATAGACAAAACAGAGAGCCTTAATCTAGATACAAATGTTCATAAACTATGGAAATTTGCGAAAGCTCTGAGCGACGAAAACAACTGTCGACCTCCAATATCATTAACACACAATCAGAACATCCTCACTGGCAAAAGGGCAGCAAATCTACTGATAGAGGCTTACAAAAACATTAGTAGACTAAACATTCCAACAGACAAACAGAAAGCTGCAAGACGGGAAAACCAAGATACAAAACACACGCCTTTAGCACCAGAAAAGCATCAGACGACCATCTTTACCCCAACTGAATTAGATGTTGCCCTCAAAGGATTGAAGCTCAAAAGTTTCCCTGGTAAAGATGGAATCTCCAACGAAATGCTCCTAAATCTGGGACAGAAAGCCAAGAGCCAGCTTCTAAGGATAATAAATGCTAGTTGGAAGAGAGGTCATGTGCCGGGAATCTGGAAAGAAGCTATTATGGTGCCCATCCTCAAGCGTGGAAAAGACCCACTAGACCCAAGTAGCTATAGACCAATTAGCCTACTGAGCTGCCTGAGTAAACCCATGGAAAGGCTGGTTAACAGAAGACATGTGGCATTTGGAGACAAAACAACAAATCGTGCCACAACAAAGTGGCTTCCGTCAGCACAGATCAACTGAAGACCTGGTCACCTACATTGCACAGGAAATAGAGGATGCTCTACAAGAAAAGACACACTGGCAGTGTGGGTCGACATAGAGAAGACTTTTGATAGGGTTTGGCGAGAGAGTTTAAAGAACAAGCTTTTTAGACTTGGCATCCAGGGTCGTTTATTCAATTGGGTCTCTCAATACCTTCAGGATAGAACGGCCAGAGTGCAAGTTCAAGGTCAACTAAGTAAGAAGGTCTCTATCGAACAAGGTGTCCCACAAGGCGGAGTCTTATCCCCAACACTCTTTTTAATTTTCATGAATGACATCGTATTGGACATTCCAACCAGAATACACTCAGCAATATACGCAGATGATCTGGCGTTATGGGCTCGCGAGGAAAGGTCTGTCGGTGGCTGGACTCAGGATGCAAGATGCCCTAGGTGAACTTGAAAAATGGACGAACACCTGGTTCTTACCAATCAACGAAAAAAACTACATATACAATTTTCAGCCTATCAAGAAACACACTCTCTATAAACTTGAAGATAAAAGACCATACACTCCCTATTGACCAAAACCCAACATATCTTTGTGTCACTATGAATCGCAGAATGACTTGGAAAAATCAGATAGACAGAGCGAGGAAAAAAACCAGAAAACGAACAAATATTATGAAGAAATTGGCAGGAACGGACTGGGGGGGGGGGCAATATTTTGAAAAGACTATACGTAGGAAGAGTCAGACCAGTTCTAGAGTATGGAGTCACAGCCTGGGCTACGGCTTCCAAATCACACCTTAGCAAAATTAACAGAACACAGAACCAAGCTGCCCGTATCATCACTTGTGCTATGAAATCTAAACCTATCAAGACTCTAGAAACAATAACAGGTTTACAACCCTTAGATGACAGACGGGTCACTAAAGTATTGCAACAAGCGGAGAAATATAGAAGGCTCCTTAGCCACCCCATGCACCAAAGAATAACTGGTTCCGGAATTGTACGACTAAAGAGGAGCAACTTCGCTGCAATTGCCAATGAACTAACTACTGGAGACCCAGTACTTTCCCAAACAATATCGAAACCCTTGGGCCCATCTGATATGTCTCCTCATGGAAAAGATAAAATACCAGAACTTAAGGAGAATATAACATGAATCATGAAAAAAGGCACCCAATCAGACACAGAAGGAAAACACGTAGCAGAAAAACACATACACGATACCTACCCACAGGACTCTTGGTCCCACATATACACAGATGGCTCTGCTACAAATGCCACCAGAAATGGAGAGGGAGGTGTGTTCTTGACGCTGAATAATCAGGACGAGATCACCGAGTCAATAGCTACTGGAAAATTCTCAAACAAATTTAAAGCAGAAACTGAGGCCATCAGAGATGCTGCAACACTGGCTACTCAACACAAAAATAACATGCACAATAAATTGGTGATTCTGACTGAAACACTGTCAGTATTATCAGCTCTAAAAAGCCCCAAGAACAATGAACTAGATGACTTGAGAACAACCCTGGACCAACTATACAATAACTTCCAGAGAGTAGTCATTCAGTGGATGCCATCACACTGTAATATACACGGGAACGAACGCGCAGACAAATTAGCTAAAGAAGGAGGGAAATTACCACAAGAGAACCATCCGCTCAGTTATGATGAAGCCAAATCCATCCTCAAGGGTCAGTTCCATGAAAAATGGAAACGAGAACACCCAAAGCATAACGAGAGTGACGGATACCACCAACTATCAAAGAGGGATCAAGTCATCATACTTCGCCTACGCACTGGCCACAATAGAATGAGAAATCACATGTTCACCAAATTCAAAATAGGTACAACCAGCCTATGCAACTGTACACTGGACAATATGACTACAAACAATGTTCTACAGGATTGCCCCCAGTACACAGACCTGAGAAGAGCAATGTGGTCCACGCCCACCTCCCTGGAAGAAAAACTATATGGGGCAATCGATTCGCTTAAACAGACAGCTGACATCATGAGAGAGTCTGGAATCCTACTCTGATTGAGTCTTGATCGCAGACAGAGAGAGAGAGAGAGATAGATGCCTTGTAGTTTATTTGCCCCTTTCGGTCCAAAACACCCAACTTCAGCACGACATTTTTGAGTATCTGGGTATCTTCCCTCTTCGATCCCTACTCGCTTGACCAGACTAGACAAGTTATTTTCTTAACAGAGGCACCACTAAGAGGTGGAGTAGGGTCTGGAAGGTTCTGTTTCACCGATGCTGAAGAGAACCATCAGCTTTGAGTCGCTGGCAGCTTCCAGCTCAGTTGCTATCATGCCCTGTGCCTCCATCTTTAATTAATATCAATTTGATTAGATCAGCGAAATAATAAGACTGTCATTCTACAGGGGGCCTCTATAGTCTAGCTGTGAAAAAAACCACCCGACTAGGATACCGACGTTCAGACAACCTGTGTTGGATTCCCGTTGAAAGCAGTGTGAATTGTACTCATGGTTGGGAAAAAAAAAGAAATATCCTCGCGGTCAACCCAGCCACTGGCAGAAATTGGTTCCAGAGTATTTCTCTGGGAAGGTGAGGAATGCCGTCTCGCTTCGTTATTTTCGATGCTTGAAGCGACACTATCCAGAAGTCTCCGAACACTTCTGGATAGGCGGCCGAGCTCATATGGGTGAAAACTCGCGTGCTAAGACGCTGATTCAAGTATCGTTCTTTACTTTACTTTACTTTACTTTACTTTACTTTACTTTACTTTACTTTACTTTACTTTACTACATTATGAAAAGGAGATTGAAGATAACACACAACGCCCACGTCGGAGGTTGTTAAGAAAAAACACAACTATAAAATTATAATTGCCCTTCGCGTACGAAATTGTGATTAGTCCTTTTACTACTGATACAGTTTTATACATTTTCTTAATGTGCTTTATGTTTAACGTCGCCTACTTAACAAACTTTTGTAGAGAGCTGCAGAAAGGCAAAAGACCACATTGTGAACAAATGAAACATACAAATAATAAAATGCACACAAAATACGTCACTAAAATGACTCTATGACATTCCTGAATGTTGACAGACAGTTGCTACTAATCACTCGACGTAGTTCAGCACGACTGCTGATGGTACGAGAATAGGAATTTGTTGAGAAGGTCAGAGGTCAGCAGAGGAAAACCCATGAAACTGCATTATCGTGACGGTTTTCAGCTTAGCGAGCGGAGACGGTTGTGATTAGGGTTATGTCGGCCATCTATAGCTTGCGTAGATGAAAACGTCATGCTAGTGGGGATATTCTGGGATTTCTTCTTCAGCGACTAACCTTCTCCATAGTTAACTGTGGTACGACAATATATATTTGTAAAAAAATGATTAAATGACGCCATCCCTTAGCAAAGTCAAACTTTGAATACATCATCCTCCTCGGTAGGTTAGGGCTCAGTACATCCATGCCTTATAAGCTGCAGGTGCTTCAGGGACTGTATTAGTCTTACCGACCACCTCTTAAATCAGCTATGCCAGAGAGCGATGGAAGTGTGCTCCTCAGAGATGCAGGCGGACGAACAACGTTACAAACATTTCATTGTTTGACATAAAAGCTATCCTGGACTCTACCCTAATAGTGTGACGTCACATGCCAAGGTTCATCTTTGATCATATATGGCTGACAGCGACCCACAGCTGATGGCTTGCGCCAGGATCGGTGGACCAAAACCATCCAGACCCTGCTCCACCTCTCCGTGGTGCCTCCAGTAACAGTCTAACCTGTCTTGTCTGGCCAAGCGTGCAGGGATCGAAGAGGGAAGACAACCCGGTACTAAAAAATGTCGTGCTGAAGTCGGATGTGTTGGGCCGAAAGGTGCAAATATAACAGTTATACTGCAAACCACAACGCAACGCAGACACGTCCACTACGTCCTTGTAAGGGCGGATGATGAAGAGGAATATTCTAGTCTACTACGATACTCTAGAATACTTTAGTCATCGGGCGAACGCAACCAACCAAACAACTTCTCCTCGCAAAGCTGAACACGTCTTGTTAGCAGGTTTGCGCGCAGGCCTTTTCTAAAGCTGGCTGTGGTGTTATTTCGCTGTTGTTGGTTATTAACGTATTGTTTCCGCGTGAAAACTGTCTCGAGTAAACTATATAACGTTTTTCTTGTATAGACCATATGTTATGTTATTTTAGGATCCCAATTCCTGCACTCCGGATACAAACATAGGTGCTCCGATCCTCTTTTCGAAATACCGAGACCCTCCCTGTTGAGAACCCTGAGCCATGCGCACGAACTCCGTTGTGCGGCTTAGAAGACATGAATTGTATGAATGCGTCATTGGTGAGATTTCAATGCATGGAACCAAACCTGTGAGAGACATCATCTATTGAATTATACTGTTGTGTGATGTCATATCTGACAGGCCACGGAAGAGTGACGATTAGAGCTAGCTCATGCCACTGTCTTGTATTTGCGTATATATGATATCGTTGACAAGGTGGCTGTGTTCACTTTTTGTGCGGTTTCGCCTTATGTCTTTTGGCGTGTGCTGAGACTGCTAAGATAGGGTCTACAGCTACCTTTCTTTGTTTGGGAGATGAGTTAGTAATTCGGATGACTCCACTGGCACGGGCGGTTGAGCAATTATGGATTTTAATTCGTGTGCAGTGATACCGGGGCCTTCCATAACCATAACCATATGAACTGTCCTTGTCTGTTATCTATTCCTGACCGTACAAACATGTATGCTTGCTTACGTGTATACTTTATGTACATGACTTTGTGTTAACATGTCCATCTCTATATGTATTCTTTTCTATATCTGATTTCATATCTACGTGCCCATGTCTATGTGTAAAGGTAAAGGTAAAGGTCAAGTACGAGACTTGAACCGGCGTCTTAGCACGCGAGTTTCCACCCATATGTGCTCGGCCGCCTATCACGAAATGTTCAGAGATTTCTGGATAGTGACGCTTCAAGTATCGAAACTCACGATGCGAGGCGACATTCCTCACCTTCCCAGGGTAATACCCTGGTACCCATTTCTACCCTCGGTTGGATCGACCGCGGGGGTATTTTTTTCCCCCACCCACGAGTACAACTGCTTCACACTGCTTCCAGCGGGAATCGAACACGGGTTGTCCGAACGTCGGTAGCTCAGCCAGGTGGTTTTCCCAACTAGGCTACCGAGGCTCCCTTGTCTATATATATATTCATGTCTACACGTGACTTCATATTTACGTGCCCTTTCTATATGTATTCTTGTTTATAAGTGATTTAATATTTACGTGTCCTTGTCTATATGTATTCTTGTTTATAAGTGATTTCATATTTATGTGCCCTTGTCTATATGTATTCTTGTTTATAAGTGATTTAATATTTACGTGTCGTTGTCTATATGTAATATTGTCTTTACGCGATTTTATATCTCCTTGATTTTATATACCCTTGTGTCCTTGTCAATACGTGTATTTATTGATTACCAGTCATTGTCACGCTTCTTCGTCAATACGTGTCTTCGTTCATACTTGTCAGTGACAATTATCTGCTCTTGTCTTTGAGTGATTCTTTTTTTATATCCAACTTGTAATTAACCTGTCAATTATTTCATTTCAGTATAAACAACACCTACACACAATCCAGTGTTAAATCAGTCTTATATGGCTGTGAAACATGGAGAGCAACAAAAATGACAGTCATGAAGATACCGACTTTCATTAATGGATGCTTACGCAGAATAAAAGGATGGAAATGGCAGGACAAAATCACTAACATAGAATTATGGAAATGTACCAGTCAAATACCAGTGGATAAAGAGATACAGTGAAGACGATGGCGCTGGATAGGACATACAATGCGGAAGCCAACTGAGAGTATTACACAACATGCTCTTTTTTGGAATCCCAAGGGGAAAAGACAAAAAGGAAGACCAAAGAATTCTTGGAAAAGACAGACGGAAGCAGAGATGAAGATGATGGGGAAGACAAGGAATTATCTGAAAAGAATGTCAAGAAACAGAACGGTTTGAAAAGTGTTTGTTGAAGTCCTATGCTCCACAGGGATCTGAAAGATAGAAAAAGAGAAACTTGACATTAACCTGTGAACTATTTCCCTTCCATTTACACAACACATACACACAGCTCCTCGCTACATTATTACTGCAACCAGTTATTGATATTGTATTTTCATGTACTCTCCACTTCTTCAAATAAAGATATCCCGTACAGCTATTGTGGTATATCGATCTGACGATCATCGTTAAATGGGGGGCATGTGGCCAGGCTGCAATTAGAGATCAATATTTTGTTTACTTTAATTACACCCTTTCTATTGTGTCAACTGTCGGCATTCTAAGCTGTGTCAACGGGCGTCTCGCACTTGAATAAATATAGTAGGATGAAGACAAAGAAATGAAATAAAATGGGATGGTGCAGTAAAGTTAATTGTAAGGAGAAATGAACCAAAAAAAAAAAAAGTACATAATAAAAACTGTATGGTTAAAGCTTTATGTAATGTGTAAGCTTTGATTGTTGTATGTTTGCTATTTTTTAAATATATTTTATTTTACTAATATATATTTTCCTTTCCATCTTGTCTGTTATTTATAGTTCTATTTCATTTTAATTCCACTGTCTTCTCGTCTTGGCGTTCAACTGTTAAGTGGGTGTGGATGTGTTGTGTTGCTATTTTACGGCAAAGCCGCGATATATGCGCCTTTCGACCCGACATATCCGTCTTCGGTATGGTTTTTCGTTAACAATTTTTGCCCGGGCAGCGGTCATTTGTGACCTGCTCTTTTCCACTTTAAACTACCAAGGGTTTTTTAACGTGCGCAAGTGCACACGGAGCGTACTATTTTTCGTTGTTTTCTGAAAGCGTTAGACATCGGATCTCACTACCCGGAGACAAGCGGAGGGTAAAGCCATGAAGAAACCATGGATTCGATTTTTGAAAACAATGACCCACCGCCTGTGCTTTGGATCGAACCCGTAACCTTCTTGTCCAGAGGTCAACGTCTTACATCTATCTATCTATCTATCTATCTATCTATCTATCTATCTATCTATCTATCTATCTATCTACCTATCTATCTATCTATCTATCTATCTATCTATCTATCTATCTATCTATCTATCTATCTATCTATCTATCTATCTATCTATCTATCTATCTATCTATCTATCTATCTATCTATCTATCTATCTATCTATCTATCTATCTATCTATCTATCTATCTATCTATCTATCTATCTATCTATCTATCTATCTATCTATCTATTTATCTATCTATCTATCTATCTATCTATCTATCTATCTATCTATCTATCTATCTATCTATCTATCTATCTATCTATCTATCTATCTATCTATCTATCTATCTATCTATCTATCTATCTATCTATCTATCTATCTATCTATCTATCTATCTATCTATCTATCTATCTATCTATCTATCTATCTATCTAACTAACTGCCTGTCTGTCTGTCTGTCTGTCTGTCTGTCTGTCTGTCTGTCTGTCTGTCTGTCTGTCTGTCTGTCTGTCTGTCTGTCTGTCTGTCTGTCTGTCTGTCTGTCTGTCTGTCTGTCTGTCTGTCTGTCTGTCTGTCTATCTATCTATCTATCTATCTATCTATCTATCTATCTATCTATCTATCTATCTATCTATCTATCTATCTATCTATTTATATGTTGTCCTTTCGAGCCGAAGACGGCACATAGGGCAGGACCACAATCTCAAAAACAGAAACCTTGCGTGTCAAAATGGCACATAATGCAGAGATCACTGTTTCTAAAATCTATGGCTCTGTTTCCATAACAATACTTTTTTTTTACAACAACATCTTGTCAAGCCATTAATCAACCTCCTTAGTCGAATCGCCTCTTACGACATGACTGGAAGGTCACAGTGTTACTCTTCTTTTACTTCACTCATATTGAGTCCTCGGTAACACACGGGAACCGCGAACTCTCACCTCTAGACCAACCAGTTCCTTCCCTTGTACTAAATACATCGTTTGTTCTCAGTAGCATCATTGGATGCCGTCGCCGTCTCCACATCGAAGGTTTTCTACCAAAGAGCGCCATTTTACTCTCTTGCTTGTTCTAGTGCTGTAATTAAGATTGAAAAAACCGATCAGATGAAGTGAGATATCATTACAGGAATATATCTCATTTTTGTAGATAAGTTACAAAAAGTGCCCAATATATAATTTTTAAATATTGCCATAAATTGTTAGCGTTGTACCCCCTCCTCTGTCCTTCCCCATTCCTTCCATCCTACAACGATATAGAAGCGGAGGTGAAATACTATAAAAAGTAATAGTAGCAGTAATGGTAGTAGTAGTAATAGTGAGGGTGATAGTGATGGTAGTAGTGTAGTTGTAGTAATAGTGGTGGTGGTGGTATTAGTAATGGTGATGTTAATAGTAGTAGTAGTAGTAGTACTGCTGATGTAATAGTTGTAGCAGCAGTAGCATTAGTAGTAGTAATAGTTGTAGTGAGTAAAAAGTAAAGAGCCCCCGTCACTCTAAGTGGCGTATTGTGAATATGGTGTTAGTGACCATACATTTTACATACCTTCAGCACATGATTTTTGGGTTAATGTGGTCGGTATTACGCCGGTGCCGCTTTACTTTCTCAGAAAATAATCCGGTACCCATTTAAGGTTGGGTGAACCCGGGAGCCGTAGGTTGGGATCGAACCCTACCTCTTATCCTTTGTAGTCCAGTTCACTAACCAATGAGCTTTCGCGGCTCCTATAAGTATATAGGGGCTATTGATATAGATACAAGCTATGACGGCCTGGAAAATGATTATTGAAGACTTATCCTCCTCAAGATAGAAACTAAAAAAGAGAAAGGAGGAGGAGAAGTAGAAGAAAAAGGATCAAAAAAAAAAAACGCCAAGGATTTAGAGTCAATCAGTGCACAGAAACATCGTAAAAAACATTTCAGCTCGTCGAGAGGCAGATTTCTTAAACAAGCATGTTTAATGTTTTGGCCTTGCCATTCGCTAAATAATTTCAAAGTTTAGTTCTTTAACATGCGTAGCAGCTGTCGATGTAATAATATATTTGCCTATTAGTTTCTAGCCCACGAGAGAGAGGGAGAGAGAGAGAGAGAGAGGAGAGATTGCATTTTTAAGATGGAAAAGGGCGGGAGAGAGAAAGGGATAGATAGATAGATAGATAGATAGATAGATAGATAGATAGATAGATAGATAGATAGATAGATAGATAGATAGATAGATAGATAGATAGATAGATAGATAGATAGATAGATAGATAGATAGATAGATAGATAGATAGATAGATAGATAGATAGATAGACAGAGAGGTTGTATTTTTGTAAGATGGAACGGGCGAGAGAGAGAGAGAGAGAGAGAGAGAGAGAGAGAGAACAGTTTTGGAACCACTGACTTAGACTTTCTCAAGTCAATCACAAGGCAGCTGGTTTCATTGAACGTTACATTTCTGAAACAACCGAAACTAATATACTTAGATACATTTCTAACAGCATTAACGTAACATCACTTAACTAATATCAAGCAAAGACGGATATAGACCATTGACTCCTTTTGTGTGTCCTTGATTTATGTGCTAACGAAGAATACATTGATGATTAATGTAATTCAAAAACTGTAAACCCAAAGTCAACAGTAACACTTGTCCCAGCACGTCATCATCATCATCGAGTGCCGTCTCCTCAACGAAGGTTGTCTACCATGGAGCGCCATTCTGCTCTGTCTCTTGCTTTGATGGTGCAGGTTGTCATAGGCTGATTTGCCCATCTTTTGATGTTACTCGTCCATGTTAGTCTTGGTCTGCCTCTGCCCCAGCACTTCATATTATGAATAAAAGGACGAAATGTGGATGGCGTTCAAAAATGTATTTACACAGCTCTCTAAAGTTACTCTTCACAAAATCGTATGATTAAATACCTTACTTGCATCCAAAAGTTACTAATTACGTACAGACAGCTGTGATAGTCGTCTAGAATTAACAAAACTATGTTACGTAAGTGGTTGCTATATAGTGTTTAAGGCAACTGCTGGTGATTTAACACTACCAACGTTATGCAAGAAAATCAGAACGATTCGACTGGCTATTAAAACATCTTTTACAAGATAATTTTTCTTCTGTACATTTTCTATTCAGAAACACAATCTACTCTAACCCTGAACAATTTCAACTTGTGTAAGATCTCTCAATCCAAGCGTCATTCAAGCAGTTTCAACATTAACATTTTCCTGGACGAGTATCTAGTCAGCTCCATTAGATGACATTTCGCTATTCAGACTCCAGATCTAGATTTATAAACAATCTCAGCTCCACAGCGGACTCACGTTACAGAATAATCATTCGACGCACCTTCCAGCAGACTCTCGTTACAGAATAATCATTCGACGCACCTTCCAGCAGACTCACGTTACAGAATAATCATTCGACGCACCTTCCAGCAGACTCACGTTACATAATAATCATTCGACGCACCTTCCAGCAGACTCTCGTTACAGAATAATCATTCGACGCACCTTCCAGCAGACTCTCGTTACAGAATAATCATTCGACGCACCTTCCAGCAGACTCACGTTAGAGAATAATCATTCGACGCACCTTCCAGCAGACTCACGTTACAGAATAATCATTCGACGCACCTTCCAGCAGACTCACGTTACAGAATAATCATTCGACGCACCTTCCAGCAGACTCTCGTTACAGAATAATCATTCGACGCACCTTCCAGCAGACTCACGTTACAGAATAATCATTCGACTCACCTTCCAGCAGACTCTCGTTGCAGAATAATCATTCGACGCACCTTCCAGCAGACTCACGTTACAGAATAGTCATTCGACGCACCTTCCAGCAGACTCTCGTTGCAGAATAATCATTCGACGCACCTTCCAGCAGACTCACGTTACAGAATAATCATCCGACGCACCTTCTAGCAGACTCTCAAACAAGACCATCACGCAAGCTCACCGATATACAAGTCACCCTTGGTCTATTGACAATATAGCCTATTCTCTATTGGACCATCCCTTTGACATTTCTTGAGTGATCCGATTGGCTAAAATGTTTCAACGAGATTATGCATCTTGTTTGGGTTTATATTCACACTCCAAATTATGAGTTAAGACAAATTGCTACATCATTTTAACGCTCTATCCTGACTACAGTATTTTGGAACAGAACATAGTCGCCAACCTGTGTCTCTCATTGATATTACAATCCGTATTTTTGCTTTAGACCTAAGTTGCCAGAAAATTCACAGTCGTAGACAAACACTATCATCATAATATCATTCGGCAAATGAGGTAAAGGACAGGGGATCGTAGGCAGTGATGTGTGTGTGTGTGTGTGTGTGTGTGTGTGTGTGTATATATATATATATATATATATATATATATATATATATATATATATATATATATATACACTATCTACAGACCCTACAGTCAAGCAAGCAGACTAACCAGTCAAGAAAACTAACCAGTCAAAAAGACTAACCAGTCAAACAGACTAACCAGTCAAACAGACTAATCAGTCAAGCAGACTAACCAGTCAAACAGACTAACCAGTCAAACAGACTAAGCAGTCAAGCAGACTAACCAGTCAAGAAAACTAACCAGTCAAACAGACTAACCAGTCAAACAGACAACGCAGTCAAGCAGACTAACCAGTCAAACAGACTAACCAGTCAAACAGACTAACCAGTCAAACAGACTACGCAGTCAAGCAGACTAACCAGTCAAACAGACTAAGCAGTCAAGAAACTAACCAGTCAAGCAAATTAACTAGGTCAAAAAATAAAAATCAATCTGGCAGAACGAGTTGGGATCAAAGAGGGAAGGCAACTTCGTCACACAAACAAGACTTGCTGAAGTGGAATGCTTTGGCCGAAAGGAGCACAAATCGTGGTTTTCTATAAACAACAAAATGTAGACCCATTTAACGTTATTTTAAAGGCATGAGAACGAAGAAAAGAAGCTGAACTCTAGCAGAGGCATAAACAGAAGTAGAAGATATTCATTATTTATTGTGCCCTTGACTTAAGACTTGTTTATTTCTACTTTGTTCTAGATAAAAAAAACTTTCAGATGAACTGTCGGTTTTGTTTCGTTTTTTCTGCACCTATATAAAAAGTAGAGGAATTCAAATACCTAGGAAGTCAAGTGACAAACGGTAATTCACAAACAGCAGAGATTGACTCAATATTCAACAAAGCTTGTCAAATCTTTGAAAAGCTATCGCTACAATTATCCAACAAGGAAATAACTCTAGAGGTAAAACGGACACTACAATACAATCTTCGTCCCAAAGTTGTGCTGTCACTGCAAGTCCTGGACTCTAGATGCAAGAACAATAAGAAAAATAACCTCTGCTGAGATGAAATGTGTTAGACAAATGATAGGAAACAGCCTGAGATATAAGATCAGAAATGAAGAACTGAGAAAAAAAAGCTAGAAATAACACCCGCAATATAATATATAAAGAAACAACAGATAAAATGGTTTGGCCACGCGACAAGGCAGAAAGATCAAAATACAACGAGCTTTCAATAAACGTTGCGAAAAGACCAGTCCTAAGGGGCGACCATGAAAACGATGGATTGACGAAATATTAGAAGCACTGGGAAATATAACAGCAGCAGAGGCGAACAGAAGAGCAAAAGACAGCAAATTATATCTCCCCTCGACGCTGAAAGGCAGATGAGGAAGAGAAGAAAAGGTAGAAGATAAAATATCGCGTTCTTATGTGCAAAGTTATCTGCATAGAACGTGATAAGTGACTAGCAATTTATTTCCTCATCACACACTGGAATTTCTCAGTCTCTGTTTGTTTGTTTGTTTTATGTGTTTGTTTGTTAGTTTGTTTTATGTGTTTGCTTGTTAGTTTGTTTAATGTGTTTGTTTGTTAGTTTGTTTAATGTGTTTGTTTGTTAATTTGTTTTATGTGTTTGTTTGTTAGTTTGTTTTATGTGTTTGTTTGTTAGTTTGTTTTATGTGTTTGTTTGTTAGTTTGTTTTATGTGTTTGTTTGTTAGTTTGTTTAATGTGTTTGTTTGTTAGTTTGTTTTATGTGTTTGTTTGTTAGTTTGTTTTATGTGTTTGTTTGTTAGTTTATTTTATGTGTTTGTTTGTTAGTTTGTTTTATGTGTTTGTTTATTAGTTTGTTTTATGTGTTTGTTTGTTAGTTTATTTTATGTGTTTGTTTGTTAGTTTGTTTTATGTGTTTGTTTGTTAGTTTGTTTGTTAGTTTGTTTTATGTGTTTGTTTGTTAGTTTGTTTGTTAGTTTGTTTTATGTGTTTGTTTGTTAGTTTGTTTGTTAGTTTGTTTTATGTGTTTGTTTGTTAGTTTGTTTGTTAGTTTGTTTTATGTGTTTGTTTGTTAGTTTATTTTATGTGTTTGTTTGTTAGTTTGTTTTATGTGTTTGTTTGTTAGTTTGTTTTATGTGTTTGTATACGTTCGCCAGCTTGGTATCTGCAGAAATATTGCGTGAGACTCTTACATGAATATCACTTTTTCCTATTTTGTTTATACCAGCAGCTGTATTTTCAGGTGTCCCTCGTTATACAAGCAGACATTCTCCGACTTCAAGGAAACTCTCATTTTTATCGTGGATAGTTTTAACGTTTTGGGTATTTGTGTTTTCCTATAATTTAGTCCAGTCAGCGGCCATTATTGGCCTACTATTTTCGATTTCCAACTGCCATGGGTTCTTTACCGTGCGCAGAATGCACACGGGACCTCCTGTTTTTCGCCGTAATTCTTGAGGGCTAGACATCACATCTCACTAAACCAAAAACCAGGGAAGGTAAAGGACGAAGAAATCACGGGTTATATATTTTTTTTACATTTTCCACCGACTGAAGTGAGAATCAAAGCTAGGACTTTCTTGTTCAAAGGCCGCCATTTTACCTCTAGACCACCCAATTACTCGCTCAGCCTCTCATTTTGTGTACAGAGAAAAACAGGATTAAATATATCTCAAACTATTCACATACTTCAACAAACGTAAGAATACCAGACCCAAGGGTCGACCCGGAAAAAATGATGGATTGATGGACAAGTAGAAGCACTAAGAAACATAACAGCAACCGAGGCGAACAGAAGAGCAAAAGACCGCAAATTATCTCTCCCTTCGACGCTGAAAGGCAAATGAGGAAGGAAAGAAGAAGAAGATTCACATACTTATTTGGACACCTCAAAGCGAATATTGACGTATATTAGCAGCAATATTAAAAAGGTCTGTTTATATTTTAACGATACGCCTAAACAAATCAGTGCAAATACTCCCTGTTATATTTTGATAGCGCCGCGGTGCGTAACCTCGAATCGAATCTCAACGTTCAAGCTTGGACGGTCTGCTGAAAGAAACCTGCATGTCTTCTTCTGAAGTGGAAGGCACTTTGCAATAGTGTCACAGCTAGTGCCTACTATTACAGCGTTTAATATTAGCTCCCTCATGCACGGTCCTGTCAACAAACCTTGACTTCAGATATTGAATAAATTTGTGATATCATAACAGGTAATGTAAACACCTTTAACAAATATCTGGATATTAAATATATATATATATATATATATATATATATATATATATATATATATATATATATATCAATGGCCACACTTTGAAAGAGAATTTTAAAAAAACTTGAGTTATTTTGCAGCAGATCTTTTATAAATATTATCAAACACTTATCGCAAGAGATCGTTTTATAAAAGTATGTAGGCCCTTCAAAACAGAAATAATATTTGTCATAATAAAGGAAGGCTTCAGTGCACTTGAAGTGTATGGACTGGGTGTAATATCTAACATGATAATTAGCCTGGATATACAGAGCTGCACTTGCTGACATTTACAGTGCTTCCTTAGCTCGCCTTCACAAACAGGCCACAATAACCGATTCTTCGGTTTTCCTTCGGGGTTTGCTCTTCATCTTTCATGGACTGCAAAGGTTTCCCGCACTTTTGCTTTTCTTCTTCTGTTGTAACGTGTCGGAGTATTTTTAGTTTTCCGCCTGTCCATCTTCTTCGGACACGTTTTTTTCGGGTCTGTTCTCGTAGCGTTTGTTAAAATCTGTGAGGATTGTGTTTTGTTGTTTCTGTCTTGACATTTTGACTAAGTTATTTTTAAAATTTGTTTCTTGATATTTCTTTTACAATCGGGGTGGCTATACATTGTGCAACAGACAATCAGAATACTTGATATATTCTTGACTATTGTGAAGAAACAAAATGAAATGGTTTGGACACGTACTCTATCTCTTGACTTTGCGAAGACCATCCTGCAAAGCAATGTGAAAGGAGCCAGAAGGAGATGTATGCAGAGAAAGAGATGAGAAGATCATTTCAAAGAATGGATAGAGTGCCTTGACTTCGCATATTCCCATATAATGACAGAAGATCAATGAAGATAGTTGATGAGAACTGTCGGCTGTGCCGCATCGACCCACAGGTGTTTGGAAGGAAGAATGGGGTTAATGCCTAATTCTTTCCTTAGCTCTTCACTTCTATATTTGTTGCTCTCACGCTGGCTCTCATCATTTTATTGTGAAGTTGTTTGTTTATCGTATCGATTGTTCTAGAATCTAGAGTGTCAAATTTTGAGTGTAAAAAAAAAAAGACTGAAGTTGAAATTACCATAGTGAAACTACATAAAAACCGCTGCGGCAACGTAATGCCTTCTTGATAGCAATTTAACATTTACAAATATTAAGGGCACTCGTAAATTACTTGTAGCAGATCGGGATCATGGCGTTAATTTTTTTTTTTATGACCATCAACACATTTATGAACTAAGTAAACAAAATCACTCCGCACTGCCCTACTTTCCAACATCAGTTCTCTAGTACTTACTTTCAGAGGATATGTGTACTCAGCAGCTGCATCGCTGCGTCACGGTGTTTATGAATTTAACTCGGATAAGATCAGTAGGCAAGCCCACTAACCGTATTTCTCTATAATAAGTAGCTTGAATGTTATTGGTGGACATCTGTGAAAGTGTTATAGCTTTCTACATAATTCACCTATTCTATTAGCAAGTCGTCTGAGTCACTCCGTTCGGAGTCAGTCTGTCTGTGATAATAGCCAGAGAGGAGGTGGGCGCTATAATAGGTGGGGAAAGAAACAGCATCTTGTGACAAAGACTGCTTGCAAATCTGAATGTATCATTGATATAATAAACAACCGAGTAGGTCAGATATAATCAGGTAAGGACATGCATAAACAATGACGTAAAAAGTAGGCGGTGTCTCCCACCTATGATGAGTATTTACAGGGACAACAAACAGGGGATTCGCGGGGATCAGAGAGGATCTTCAAAAAGAACAAACACTAGAAGATCCACAAAATGATAAACACTAAGAAGACTCACAAAATGATAAACACTAAGAAGACTCATACAAAGATAAACACTAAGAAGACTTACAAAATGATAAACACTAAGAAGACTCACAAAATGATAAACACTAAGAAGATCCACAAAATGATACACACTAAGAAGATCCACAAAATGATAAACACTAAGAAGATCCACACAATTATAAACACTAAGAAGATTCACAAAATGATAAACACTGATATTTTCAAATGGACAAACACTGAGAGGATACTGAAAATACAGAGAGGATCCACAAAGTGACAAACACAGAGAGGATACTGAAAATACAGAGAGGATCCACAAAGTGACAAACACAGAGAGGATACTGAAAATACAGAGAGGATCCACAAAGTGACAAACACAGAGAGAATTCTCAAACTAAAACACAGAGAAAATCCACAAAATGAAACACAGAGAGAATTCTAAAAATGAAACAGAGAGAATTCTCAAAATAAAACACAGAGAAAATCCACAAAATGAAACACAGAGAGAATTCTAAAAATAAAACAGAGAGAATTCTCAAAATAAAACACAGAGAAAATCCACAAAATGAAACACAGAGAGAATTCTAAAAATGAAACAGAGAGAATGTTCAAAATGAAACAGAGAGAATTCTCAAAATGAAACACAGAGAAAATGCTCAAAATGAATTATAGAGAATTCACAAAATGAAACACAGAGAGAAATATCAAAATGAAACACAAGATGGTTCTCAAGGGAAACAATAAGAATGACTGTATGACAAGATGCTCGAGAAAGTCCGAAATAAAGACTTGTGGTCAGAGATATAGAGAAGTAAAAGCATGGAAAGAACTGAACACATGATGACTAGCGCTCAAAAGAGAACACAATCTGTACGTGAACAGAGAGGTAAACATAAAGGTCAAGGTAAAGTACGAAACCTGAATCGGCGTCTTAGCTCGCGAGTTTCCACCCATGTGTGCTCGGCCGCCTATACAGAAGTGTTCGGAGACTTCTGGATAGTGTCGCTTCTAGCATCGAAACTCACGATGCGAGGCGGCATTCCTTACCTCCCAGAGTCCTACCCTGGTACTTATTTCTACCAGCGGCTGGGTCGACTGCGGGGGTATTTTTTTTCTCCCAACCACGAATTCAACACACACTGCTTCCAGTGGGAATCGAACACGGGTTGTCCGAACGTCGACAGCCTAGTCGAGTGGTAGTCCCAACAAGGCTACCGAGGCACCCGGTGACCAAAAAAAAAAAAAATGAAAGAGAGTTCTATTATAGAAATATATATGTTGATAAAAAATAAAGATGTTCATGAAAGTTAATTGAGTGTGAAACAGTTCACCTCAGTCGAATCACAACACTCTTGCAAGAGTTAATGGTCGTAAGATGGTAGGAACGGTCACAGTGACTCGGAGTTTCTTTGAGTTCACAAGATTATAACCTCTGACGTAACTCTTGTAGGCCTGTGGGTTTTTTTCAGAGCCAGAATTTTACGTGAATATCTGCGTTAGTTCTCAGCAAACACTGCCCACCTCTACAAGCTTCACTTGCAAAGGCGAACCAGGAGAATGCATAACCAGTAAGCTACCTTAATCATCATTATCCGCACTCGTCAACATCTCTTGCAGCCCACTTTGCAATTGTAGATGTGTCCGGAATTCTGTGATATCAGCTCTAGCAACGTTTCAGTGTGAATGCTTTGCCCTCGTGCTTCATTATACTTCTTGTTCAGCGACCATGGCTCTTTCAGACTAGGACTCCAGACTCTCTTTTGAAGGCAGCTGTCTGTTTCAGTGATTCGGTTACACCGTATGGTTTCTCTTCCAGGGAGGTGGGTATGGGCCACATTATCCTCCTGTATACTGGGGGCAATCCTGTAGAACATGTTTTGTTGTCATGTTATCCAGGGTACAATGGCACTGGCTGGTAGTTCCTATTTTGAGTTTGACGAACATATCTATCTATCTATCTTTCGTTCGCCTGAAGTATTGTCTATATCTGCAATGTCGTTTTCTGTATAAATTTTACTGTCTTTTGTAATTCTTGCAGTGGCCCATATAGTTTTGTCTGTAGTGTTGTATCTATGGGCCAATGGATTTTCCTCAGTCTACTATATTCAGTGCAGTCTTGAAGTATGTGTTCAGCAGTCTGGGGTGCCTGTCCACATGTACAAGTAGTTGATGTGCCGATCTTGAATTTTGTATACATGTGACTATGGAGTCGATTGTGTCCTGTTCACGCAAATTACGAACATGTGATTTCTCATTATGTTGTGGCCAGTGCGTAGGCGAAGTAAGATGACATGATCCATCCTTGATAATTCGCGGTATCCCTCCCTTTCCTTATACTTTAGGTGCTCTTGTTTCCATTTTTCATGATACTGGCCTATGATGATGGATTTGGCTTCATCGTAGCTGACCAGATGTCTCTCTTGCGGTAATCTCCTTAAATTCTTAGCTAGTTGCTTCACAACACAAACCCCTATATCTCGAAACTATTCATTGAGTTATATGCGGGTCATCGTCGGCTCCATTTCTGTGTTGGTTGATAAGTCCTCATGGATTCCACTTCCGGTGTATCACAAGATGGCGATATTATTTTTGCCGGTTCAGCGAAGAATCGTATTTTTCATTTTGTGTTCACAATAAGTAAGATTTCTCTGTTCACTATAAGTAAGATTTCTCTGTTCACTATAAGTAAGATTTCTCTGTTCACTATAGGTAAGATTTCTCTGTTCACTATAGGTAAGATTTCTCTGTTCACTATAAGTAAGATTTCTCTGTTCACTATAGGTAAGATTTCTCTGTTCCCTATAAGTAAGATTTCTCTGTTCACTATAAGTAAGATTTCTCTGTTCACTATAGGTAAGATTTCTCTGTTCACTATAGGTAAGATTTCTCTATTCACTATAAGTAAGATTTCTCTGTTCACTATAAGTAAGATTTCTCTGTTCACTGTAGGTAAGATTTCTCTGTTCACTATAAGTAAGATTTCTCTGTTCACTATAAGTAAGATTTCTCTGTTCACTGTAGGTAAGATTTCTCTGTTCACTATAAGTAAGATTTCGCTGAAGAATTATTACAGGATGGATGATGGTACTATTTTCACCGGTTTGGGCTGAAAGTGTAGTTTTCATGCTATATGATTCTGAATTAGGAATTTTCGGCGGAATTTTTACTTAAAAATTACTTTATTTCTTTACTTAAACATTACTTTATTGATAATTTATTACTTAAACATTACTTTATGAATCATTTTTTTACTTAAACATTACTTTCTTAATCATTTCTTACTTAAACATTACTTTATTAATCATTTTTTACTTAAACATTACTTTATTAATCATTTCTTACTTAAACATTACTTTATTAATCATTTTTTACTTAAACATTACTTTATTAATCATTTTTTACTTAAACATTACTTTATTAATAATTTCTTACTTAAACATTACTTTATTAATCATTTCTTACTTAAACATTACTTTATTAATCATTTTTTACTTAAACATTACTTTATTAATCATTTTTTACTTAAACATTACTTTCTTAAACACTCTTTTCCCCACAGTAATACTGTTCTTCTTTTATATATGTATCTATATATATATATGTAAACTACAAACATACATAAACTAAAACTTTCATTCCACTTCCCACACGTTTCCCTGTTACAACTTCCACTCTTTCCCCATTTTTCCAATTCCCCACACACCTCCGCCCCCTCCCCCAAAGTGTCCAAGAACGAGAAAACTCAGAAATAGTTTTTTGCTTTTTTTCTTTCTGCTCCCATTTTAACATTTCCCACGGTCGACCTGTCATTGTATACGCATGTTGTGTGCATATGTTTTTATGTTATGTGCTCGTATTTGTGGGCGCATGTGTATATTGTGTTTACTTATGCGAGTGTGCCGCTGATGTTATCTTTGTAGACTAACTCGGTTTATTGCGTCACGCAGAACAGAACAAAGCTATGCAGGTTCTTCATAAAATTCGTTCACAAAAGAATAAATGCTTTCTGTTGTAGAAAGACGCAAATAAGAATGAATTTTAAAAACATTACAAGGCAGTGGTCCGATAAGACCCTGAAGACATAGACGTAAACGGAGCGGGTTCAAGACTCCATGCGACACTTGAAATTAAAGGAGTCAGCGACTTGTGGCTAACTGCTTGCGTCAGGATCTGTTAGCAGTATTTGGTTATGATCTTATCCTACTTCATAACTATGGGACTAGAAATATAATGACGAATCTGACAAAACATATAAAGAATTGAAAAGGAATGGCATTTCAGTAACACAAAATGATATGACGTCATATGTGTTGAGCTGGCAGTCGCAAACATTGCAGCTTGTCGTAAAGCATAGCTCAGCCCATATGTGCCCATTTATCATCATTTTAAGGGCGTTGAAGGAGAATAGTCGTTGGAAGAATGTCACAGCAAAAGAAACTATTGAGTTATTACGTTATTTGCGGGTCATCATCATTGCACTCCGAACATGTACATAGGTGCTCAGATCCCCTCCTAAGCAAGTCTCGCAGTGTCCAGCGACTGACGACTCCAGTTCTGTGCTGGTTGATAAGTCTTCTTACACGGCCACTAAGTTTCTAATTTCTGGCTGTGCCCACCTTAACTCCCATCGCTTTCATCCGAAGGAGTGAAAGTTGACTCTTGATTCTCGAAGTCCTGTGTCCTTCCCACATCTCAGAGGACATTGATGATGTCCGCCGATCCATTGGTTGAACATCTTCAACGACAGCGCAGCTAGCCAACTTGTCCGATCTTTCAGTTCCCAGTACTCCAGCGTGTCCAGGGACGTAGACAAAGGTGACCTTATGATTTACAACAGCAGCATCACTGTTTATCTCTTGTAATCGGTAGAAGATTACTCTCTTCATTGTCGGCTCTTGAGAAGACGTTAAGTTACACAGTTTATCTCTTGTAATCGGTAAAAGACTACTCTCTTCATTGTCGGCTCTTGAAAAGACGTCAAGTTACACAGTTTATCTCTTGTAATCGGTAAAAGACTACTCTCTTCATTGTCGGCTCTTGAAAAGACGTCAAGTTACACAGTTTATCTTTTGTAATTGGTAAAAGACTACTCTCTTCATTGTCGGCTCTTGAAAAGACTTTAAGTTACACAGTTTATCTCTTATTGCTGTTTACAGCTGAGTTTACTTGTATTCTAGGTATCTCCAAACAAGATATGTATTTTCCCCGTTTAACCAACACTCCTAAATTAAGCACCTTATTTATTGTTTGCGAAAATACCAGACCAAAAGGTCGACCACGTAAAAGATGGATCGATGGAATATTAGAAGCACTAGGAAACATAACTGCAGCAAAGCGAACAGAAGAGCAAAAGACCGCAAATTATATCTCCCCTCGACGCTGAACGGCAAATAAGGGAGGAAAGAAGAGGAAGACGAAGATTTATTGTTACTGGGTTCGATTTTTGCCTTCGATGTCTATTGGCCTGGCTAAACTATGAGTAGATAGTGTGTTATAAACTTATCATGCGGCTTTGGGTGTGATAAGGGTCAGTTTTGGTACACCGAATCTGAAACTAGCAGTCAGATATGAGTTGACGTAAAAGTACAAGCGTTCCTAAAAAGTTTGTTATCTGGAACACTCGGGGAAAGAGGAAATAAGGAAGACCAAGAATCATTAGAGACG